>JALHBW010000049.1:0-137600 GCA_024339985.1 Tolypocladium endophyticum
AAAAAAAAAAAAAAAAATCACATCTTTGTCGTTCGCAGTGGATGGCAAAAAAACAAACACCGACAGAGACAGGATTCGAACCTGCGAGGCCGAAACCATATGATTTCTAGTCATACCCTTTAACCACTCAGGCACTCTGCCTATTGGCTGTTTGATGCATGGTTGGGCTGGATAATCCACTCAAGAAGCCATCGCCGTGGTTGGGCCCGGGGTGGAGTGGACTGGGCGCTAAACCGGCGCGAACATCGACTGAGCTAGCGTTCAATGATATCGACCGTTCGCATTTGGTCTCTGCTTTCGTTTTTCAGCAGAAATAGATTCAGTCTTCTATGGCAGATCACCTGCTCTCAGCCTAAATAGGAGCATTTAGAGCAGCCGCTCAAACGCCATCCGTTGCGCTCCAAGGCAGCCCAGGTGTAGCTCCCTGAATTCACGTCGCCGGGCCGCCCAACCGCCTTACTGGGATGGTGGCGCTAAGAGCTATGGATTGCGCTGAACCAATCGGCGGCGGCTTAAAGCTCCGATCAACTGCGCTGCGACAAAGCTCCATCACGTCCAGCAAACGCGAAAATGCGACGCCAGGTGGTCGTGAGCGACGATAGCTCTGACGATGGGGGCTCCGACGACGGCAGCGCCAGCCAAGGCGTCTCCCGCGAACGTGACAGCGACGCCTCCGCATCGAGCGAGGACGACACCGGCGCTGGACGCGGCGGCCTGGTCGACATCGAGGCGGAAGAGTCTGGCGACGATGGGTCCGAGTCGCACACGGAAAATGCGTCGGAGGACAGCGACACGGAGACTTTCCACGCCTTCATGAAGCTGCCGTTGGAGCTGCGCTACCGCATCTGGGAAGCCTTCTGCCCGGACCTTGCCGCAAAGGGACGTCTTCTGCAGTTCGAGATGTGGCATCGCGACATGCCCCGACAAGGACACGCTCCGGGGCGCATCATCTATACTGTCAGGGAATGGATCACGCTGGCGGACCAGACCGAGTCGCTGCGGCGCGTCATGGCGGCCCATCAAGAGTCGCGCGCCATGGCCTTGAAGGCGTTTCCGGACACGCTCAGCATCGACTCGGGTTCTGGCGATGCCCTGGTCCACTTCAACCGCCACGAAGACGTCGTCTTCTTCAACTACACGCACGGATACGGTTCCAACGACAACATCAATCACCACTTCCCAGGGTTTGCTGACAGGGTGCGCAACATCGCCGTTTTCAAGCGGAACTGGCTGTCTGCTATCGACGACGTCCGCATGGTTTTAAGGGACTTCCCGAACCTTACTCGCATCTACTTTCAGCAAGAGCACCGAGAATACAGGGACGCAGACATCCGCTGGTGTGTCTCCAATTACGCCCGTCAGTATATGACGGAGACCTTCGAGGAGCAGCCAGGCTTGGGCGAAGACACCCAGGCCGTGGCCTGCTGGCCCGACGTGGACAACCATCCCGACTTTGCCAGGTATCAGATTCCGCGTGTCCATTTTGAGGGACAGCCTCCCGAGATTGGTCAAATGCTCGAGGCGCGCGGTGTTGAAACATATCCCATGGTCGTTTTTGACTTTGAAGAGGCCATGGCCCGATACCGATGGCTACATGAGACGAAGCACATCCCGAACTGTGAGGAATTCGTCGGCGGCTACGACCCGTCTTCCAACTCCGAAGAGGAATCAGAGTCAGACGAGGACGAGTATGAGAGCGAAGGCATCGATGACGCTGAAATCAGCGAGGACGACCTCTCATCGGAGGATGAGGTTATTCCCACGGCGCTCTCCGAGGGGCATTCTACCTCCGTCGATGGAGGCGCGGACGCGAGATTTTCGAGCCCTGATCTGGACGATGAGGGTGATGACGATGACGAACACGAAGGAGATGCGCCTGAGCCACCGCCTCGCGCACCAAAACGGAGGATTGTGACGGATTCAGACGACGATGACGACGCCCAACAGGATGAACCCCGTGCGAAGCGTGTTCGGACGGGGCGTGCTATCATGGTGGACTCAGACGACGAAGAAGACCCTGGCTCGAGGAAGGTGCCAGTCGAAACCGTTCTCGACTCAGAATCCGATGACGATGTAGGCGGTGCGAGGGCAGCGGCGACGAGCGGAGAGTCCAGCTCCTCAGAAGATAAGTCTGATGAAAATGACGGCGGCCCGCAGAAGCAGCCCATGTCGTTGGCCGAGCGGCTGCGAAGGAGTCGTGAAGCGATCCCAATCCCGTCATCTGACGACGAAGGCCGTTCCGCGAACGATGACGAAGAGGAAGAGGGGGATGACGAGGATGAGGATGAGGATGAAGATGAGGATGAAGATGAGGATGATGATGGCTCTGCAAACGGCTTCATTGATGGAATGGCCGCGGAGTCAGACGACGAGGGAGAAGACGAGTCCGACGATGGCTGGTGATGACGAAGGCGTTAAATTTTGGCTCCAAGTGGACATGAGGTGAAGGGTCATTGAGGGTCATATAATTGCAGCGTACATACATATCGTTATGCAACATCTTTGCCCATTGAGGCGGGACCATTTGCTGGTTCAGGGAGTCTAAAAAAATCATTTTGCTTCGCATCGTGACAAACACGATCGAGGCACGCCATGAGATCCAACTGCAACAACTCATAATGTCTTGCCCTCGGCCAGCATGTCCACGAATTCCGCAATCTTTCGTGTCCTCGTCTCGGCCTTTTTCGCCGTTTCAATCCGCCACAGGAACTTGTACCTCGCCGTCCTGCCCAACCTGGCAAACGTATCGCGAGCAGCCTCGTTGCGCGCCAGCGCAGCCTCCAAGTCCGCTGGGGCCTCCATGGTCGCCGGCCCCGCGTACGCCCGCGCCCAGCGGCCATCTTGCACGGCGGCGTCGACCTCGGCCTGGCCGGCGGCCCGCATGCGCCCCGCGGCGACGAGCGCGGCGACCTTGTCGACGTTGCGCTTCGACCACATGCTGTTGCGGCGCCGCGGCGTGAAGCGCTGCACGAAGAAGACGGCGTCCATGGCGCGGCGCTGGCCGTCGATCCAGCCGTGACAAAGCGCGGCGTCGAGCGCGGCGTCGTAGCTCACGGAGGGAACGCCAGTGCCTTTCTTGCTGATCTTGAGCCAGACACCGGCGGGAGAAGTGGTGGCGTGGGACGAGAGCCAGCGGTCCCAGGAGGCGGCGTCGTCGAACAGGAGGGTCGGTGGTGCTGATGTCTCGGGGGTCGCGGCTGGTTCCTCTGGAGTCGTGGACCGGATAGCGCTTGAAGAGGAATTCACTTCCGTCTTTATTCTGACTCTTGCGCTTCTTCTGGCCATGGTCACTGTTGAGAATCGTCGGGGTGCCCAAGCCGCACTTGTGAGAGCGTGAACGGAGCGTGAGAGGAGCGTGAATTGGAGGCCGCCGCGACACCGTGAACCTGCAGAAATCATCATCCCTGCCTCTCCATCCACTACCTGCCTTTGCCTGCCTCGTGCCCTCGCGCGGCGCCCTCTGGGCGGTCCAGCCTCCAGTCTTCTTCGGGGCGCGTAGAGCTCGGCAATGCAATCGACGAGGCAAGATGGTCGCTGTGTCTTATTGGGAGATGGATGACCCGGCGATGCAGGCGACTGCGGTCGACGGATAGGAGTCGCCCGAGGGCTTAACTAACTTTGTTGCAACGTAATGGCCAGCTATGGCATTACTTCTAGCGCCGCAAAATGAAATGCAAACTTGATGCTGTTGCTGCTAGTGTAGGGTACATGTAGGCAAGATGAAATGGTGGTACCTTAGATGGCATGGAGCTTATCTGGAGCTAAGGCTAGGTGCCTCTTCAGGTACCTTGGGCGTAATAAACTCACTGGCGGTGCACGACACGGTGGCATCCGCCCAGCGGCCCTCGTGGTGCTGCTAAAAAGGCAATGGAACCTGGAAGTTAGCGGCGACGACAAAAGGACGCCAGCCACAGGAGACGCATTGGCTAGGCGCCGGAGGCGTTTCTATCGCCGCTACTGCTTGCAGTTGAGGCTTCATGTTGAAGGAGCACACTTCCACTGTCATTCTTAAGTACTAAAGCGAAGCCTCGGGGGCAAAACCTACTCGCCATGTTTCCTTGTCTTTTGTTTTACTTTGTCAAGCCGGCACAACATCACTCTGGTCAAGACGCAGCGTACACCATACAGCTCCAGACGAGCAGCACCGGCTCCAGCAACAGCCCCAGCTCCAGCAACCGCAACAGACCACACTTTTGCGGGGCCTGTCTATGCAGTTGATGACCTTGACATTTGGCCTAGGGGCAATGGACTTTTGCGTGCTAGCTTTCCAGCCCTCGACGGAGCAACGCGAAGGCCGTCAAGACCGGTGACGGACTGGCGACACTACCTAGGAAGGTATGCTTCACCACAGCAGCATTAGCTGGTTGAGCTGAGGTACTTGAGGTAAGGGCGCGAACGGGTGTGCGACGACAGGCAGAACGCTGCCTCTGTCGGGACCATGCATCAGGAGTAGAAGCATCCATTGACGAAGCTGCCGCTTTGGAGCTTTCATTGCTGATAATGTGCGCATCGCGGTACAATATGCCTCGAGCGTCCTCCAGCTGTTGGAGTTGTTCAATTAGGTTCTTCTTCATCTGTAGGCCCTCACCAAGTGACTTCGCTTAATACATCCATTGTTGGATGCTTCCTCAAATTGCAGGATGTAACCCCCATACTCATCATTCAATTGTCAGTTGAAAAGACCTGTTCATGAGCAGCCCCCGGCGTGCTGCACTGCACCTACAAACAGCCACAAGTCTCGGCAATCCCAGCCTTCCGTGCATACATGGCTGACGGCATCATTCCTGAAACATCTGTAGCAGTCGCTGCACCGGCCACGCGTGAGTGTCTCGATACCGCTCCACCACCGTACGGATCGCCTGCCGCTCATAATGGTCCGTGAAGAAATCGCCGTACATGCCGATGCCGATGGCGGCCTGCACCAGCGCCGGCGGAGACGCAGGGTTGCAGAGGGCGATGCCGCAGAGTTCCAGCAGCAGCATCCTTACCTCGTTTTCCACCTGCCGGTAGCTCGATCGCGACGCTGGCTGATCCCTATTGCACGTCAGCACTCAAGGTTTGATGGATCGCTTTTCGGGACGAGGGAGTGCTGTACTTCAGAAACGGGTTCTCGGCGACGAGTACCGACTTGGCGATGAGGGCAAGCTGCACGCTCGTGACCGCGATATTGGATCCGTACCAGATTATGGGGAAAATTTCGCCCTTGCTCTTGTCCGCCGGCCGTTGGTATATGGGCTGAAATAAGCCGAGAATGTCTTTCTCGACATGTTCATGCTGTTCGGCCAACCGCACTGGAGCGAAGGAAATGATCAGCGTCAGCCAAAGGGCAAAGGAAGAGGAAGCATGACTTACTCCATTCCTGCTCTGAGCCGTCTCCCCAATGCCACTTGGATATCTGGACGAGGTGCATCACCACCTTGTTGGCGCTCGACGCACTGTGCCAGAACGCAGGCGGCAGTATGAGCTGCGGTGACTCTCGCCGCGTAAACGAATTGAAGATCTCCTGCCTCAGCGCCATCCAGTAAGCGGCCTGCATAAGGCTTCGCTGGCCGAAGACGCTCTGCGATGGCAGGCTGCGCAGCACAGCGTCGATGATGGCGAGGAAGTTGGGTGGCTTTCCCACGGTTTGATGCTCCGGCGCGTCGTCCTCGTGGTCAATCTCCTCGAGCTGGCGCAGGATCACAGCCGTCGTAATGATGCTGTCGCGGTAATCGTCATCCTGCACGTCGTGGAATTGCCGCAGTGCAGGGATGCACTTGAGCATGTACTCGACGGCGGCGTGCTCATCGAGGTCCGGCAGTAGCTGCCCGTGGTACAGGACACCCTGGGCGGTCTTGTACTGAGGAAGGCGGCTTAAATGGCGGGCGGCGACGGCGAAGATGGCGTAGAGGAGGTGAGGGTGTTTTTGGGCGCGGACGGGGACCACGAGCTGGAAATGGCGGTTTTCATCGCATAGGTCAAACTGCCGAGCTGTTAACAGCGTACATGGGAAGAGATCTATTCAGCCCAGCTACTTACCCAGTGCGATATTTCTTCAATAAAATATCTCAACAAGCATGCCTCCTGGACATCTCGTAAGGGGAAGTGTCGTCGACCAGCTTCATTCACCACCTGCGTGGCTGGTACCCTCGAAGTCGCAAAGTCGGGCGATTGATGTGGGTAGTACGGCGACAGTGTAGATGAGGGGTTTGTTATACGATCCAAGGGCGGTGGAGAGAAATGGCTCGCTGAAGACGTGAGGTATGAGATAGATGGCATGCCTAGAGGCACATGGTCGGGTTGTTGGGGGTCCTGTCCCGATTTGTCGCTGTTGAAGCTATCAGACTGCAGCAGGCCCGGGACCAAGCTGGACCTCTCGCGAGTCGCAGGCTGATCAAAGTCCATGTCCACGGGCGAGTGCGACGCCTGAGATCCCCGGCTCGAGCGAGTGTCATTTCCAGAGCGCTCAGTGGCGGCATCCGCAGCAGCCGTCACAGTCGACGAGCCTTGCGATGTCACAGCTTCCGGGCTGCTAGGATCTCGCGTCACCGTGGCTCCGCGAGGATGGAATCGAACTGTGTTGGCGAGGTTCAGCTCTCAATCCAAGGGTGCGAATCAGGGGCTTACGTACAATGCTTTGCCTCGCTGTTGACCCAATGCTGGTCCTTGGAGAAGCTCGCAACGGAGCCATGCTTGAAGACAGTCTTCTTGGCTGGCCGGGAGCAAGCCAGCTGCTTGGTCACGCAGCGACGGCATTTGGGTCGTTCTTCATCGCCTGAAATGTGTAAGCCCAAAGAGTTCTGAGTCGCGCCCGCATGCCGTTCTCTGAGATTCTTCTGAGCCAAAGAGAGGATTGGAGGATCTCGCCGGGGTGAAGGAGGAATGGAGCCGCCGGGTAGCGGATGTTGCCAGCGCAGGGGAGTCCTACATTTTACGTGCTTCTCTGCATGCACAGTCAGTCTTGATTGCCGCATATTACGAATCGCCAGCACGAACCTTTGCACTGCAAACAAGGATGCCTTACGGCAGGCATCCCCGCAGCCCTCGCGGCGACGGGCCTCGGGCAGGTGAGAGTTCAGTCTGGAGTCACAAATATCGTCGCGATCCGGCCGACGAAGCGGGCTTGGTTGAGGGCGGCCGGACTTCAATGCCAAAGGGGCGCATGCGATGAGATCGATGAGATGTGGTTATCGCCGGCGGGACTAGCCAAAGTGAGAAGTCTGCGAATGAAGAATGCCGGCGAGCAGGTGAAAAAGCCGCGATGAGTGGTGAGTGACGATTGAGCGCCGATCGATGGCAGCGGGTAGAGTTTGAGCGCGAGCCGCGCGTATCCTTCAAGATACTCTCTCAATAAGTGAGTGAGAGCCTGAAGAGCTTCGTGAGGTTGGACTTGGATCCTGGTTTTTGTCTGGTGGTTTGGAGTGAAGTCAGTTGAAGGCCGAAGGTTGTGGTCCCCGGCTATTGAGTTCCCTGTAACGTTTAGTGGGTAGCGAGAACCGGGAAAGGCGTCCTGTACCCCGCATGAGACGCGGGTTCAGCGCTGAAGATTCAAGATGCGACCAAATACGAGCTGAGGGCTTGTATCCTTTGAAGATGCAAGAAACTCGCCATATCCATAAGCCAGTGAGTAGCCAACGTTCCAACAAGCCTTTTGCGGTAGAATAGATGGAATACACCCAGGAACATTGCAAAGTTTCCTCCTCGAACTGAATTATTCCCCGGAATGACAGCGAGTCAGTGAGCGATACTTCCCTGTGCAGCCATCCCTAGGCCACGGAGACTCACCAATTAGCGTCCACTAATTATCAATGGCTCCGCATGGCAGCCGATTCTAGTTTAGGTTTGAGCGCCATCTGGTGTCAGCATTGAGCATCCAACAAGATACACACACAAGGTGTCATGGTTTACGGAGCATTCACGCCTGCCGGTTAAGGATTCACGATGCGGTTGGACACGTTTGGGGCCCTGCTGCATACATAAGACAGAGGGCGAGCCACTAGGCATCTCCTCGGGTAGCTGAAACCACGCAGCGTAATATTTTAAATACGTCGCGCAAATGCGTGGCCTCACAGTCGTCACTCAAGAGCATCCACCGACTTCTGATAATTTTACATATCGTCACCATGGCTGATTCCAGTGCATCAAATAGACACGCATTAAACGGCTCTTGCCACTGCGGCGCCGTGCGATACATCGTCTTCCTCACCCTCCCCCACCCGTACCCCAGCGGCCAGGTCGTCCCCAAAGGAAAGCAACGTTTCTACCGCTGCAATTGCACCATCTGTCACAAGGCGGGCTTCTTCCACGTGCGTGTGGCCTCCAATGCCGACGACTTCCTCCTGCTGTCGCCCCTGGATCCCCTCGCAGACCTCGGGGACTATCTGTGCAGCGACAAACGACTGCATTTCCTCTTTTGCAAGACATGCGCGACGCGCTGCTTCATCTTCGGCGGCGAGTCAGAGGTGGTCGACGCGGACCTGGCTACTCTGGGAGTCGCTACAGGTGCGGCCGAAGCAGGGCAGACGACCAAGGTCTGGCGGGTCAAGAGAGAGGGGGGCGACCCTGTTCATGGGAATTACCTGAGTGTCAACGGACATACCATTGATGACGGGCAGGCGTTTGACATGAGGCAGCTGACGGAGGAGAAACTTGTGCTGTACTACGACTACCTCCATGACGAGGCGGCCGGGCGATTCGACAAGCCTCATCTGGGTGGCTGCTATTGAGCCGTATCGTCCTTCTATTCTTCCTTCCCCAGGGGGGGTGAATGACCTTCAGGTCCGACGATGTCAGTGATGCCGCTGTACGGGTTTACAGCTGTCAATTGCAACTCGGCTCACAACATCTTAACTTATCTTATACCAAGAGACAAAGGTCGTGGGATGAGACAGCCTCGGTCGGAGAATCGAGGGTGACGATGAAGGCGCTTCTGGCAACGATCGTCACGCCCGCATTGGTTTGATGGCTACCGCCTCCCGCAGAGAGCCACTTTCGTCAGCTTCTCAGACATGGGTTGAAGCTTGCAACTTAACTTTACAAGGAAAGAGACGTCAAAAGCTTGGTAGTTGCTGAGTTCCTACATACAATCAGGCTATACCAAGTTCCGACTCCAGTTCCAGCGCATGCCCTTGTGCTTGATCCCTCGACCTCAACCCCAGCACTCACAAGTCTTTGTCCAGCACAGCAAAGTGCAAGTCATCCCGCAACGCCTTTCCGTTGACGAGGTGCGCATAGGGGAACGGCATTGTACGCTCCGTCTTGGTGTATCCCCGCCGAACATACCACGAGATAAGCTCCTCGCGCGTCCAAATCACCCACATCTCGAGCCTGCCCACCCCGAAGACGCCCTTTGCGTGCGCCTCGGCCTGAGCGAGGATGCTCCTCCCAAGACCGCCGGCCTGGCGCGTGGGATCCACGGCGAAGAGTCCAAAGTAGGCGAGGTCGTCGTTCTTCTTTACCAGCTCGCAGCAGCCCGCAAGCTTACCGGCGCCATCATGCGCCACCAGGATGACGCCGTTGGGCGTTTCGATCTTGGCCAGCATGCCCGCCTCGTCGATGCGCTCGTCAGCGACGAGGTCCGCCTCAGTGGTCCAGCCCGCCCGGCTCGATTCTCCGCGGTAGGCGGAGCGCACGAGTGCGAGCACGGCGGGAATGTCGTCGGGTGTGGCGGGGCGAAATGTGAGTGGTGGTGTCTGCGACATTGTGGCGGGAGGAGGGTGTGAGATGCTTGAAGCGTTCGCGATGCGCCTGTCGCGGCGAGAGGAGGAGGGAATGATTCTATGTCTCGGTTTCAGACTTAGTTGTTCGTATATGGCCTTCCCCTGGAGCAATGAGGGATGTCAAGAGCAGGGCGTAAATGTCAAGGCAGCCCCTTGCGCCGAAGTTTTGCGCATGAGTCGGGCCGGACCCACAATTTTCGGAGCCACGCACGGACTCTCCGAGAGCCGATGCCGGGCCGTCGGAGAACCGGAAGCTGACAACGGAAGAGGTGACTGGCGACCCAGGTCAAGCAGGCACTCAATGGCTCTCAGGTAGCACTCAGTTCGAGAGTCTTGGATCGGTTCTGATGTACATCTAAGCTCACCAACATGCAAATTCCGCTTACTGACTTGATGGTTGCACTCGACCTCTGAGTCCTTAATATTGGGGTATCTATCATTTGTATGTTCAAGGGATTTATCAACAATATTTAGTCTCATGCATCGGAAATGGTGCTTCAAGTTACCGACCACATTCTCCAAGGTCAAATCACGTACCCGCTGCTCGTTTTGCGCCTGCCTCCATGGCCACGAATGAGTCCATCGACGACCTCCGATTCCTGAGGAACTTAGGCCACGTATTGGTCAGCACAAGATACTTGATGCTTCTCTCCGCGTCGTCAAACACAGTCTCATCGAAGCTTTCGGGGATATCGCCCCAAAATTGGATGCGATCGTACAGGTCTTTGGGCGTCGAGCTCTTGGTCGTGTTACTTGTTTCTGAGCTGCTCCATGGAGACGTGGGAGAAGCGGGGGGCTTGATGGAGAATCCAGGAATGTCAAATGGGGTGGCAGCGTCGATGTCGCCCTTCTCACCGTACAGAATGCGCGCGGAATCTTCGAAGACGCTTTCCAGCTTCTTTAGATCCGGGGACGAGATGTTAATCGGGAAATCGGCATCGCGGTGGCTGATGAAGTCTCCGTAGATACGAAGGGCGCGGTCGAACCTCTCACGCACAAGCTCCCTCGTTTCCGGACCCTTGGGCTTGCCACCGTCCCTCGACGCGGCGGGAAATGAACTTTTCCACTCGGCAACGCACGTCAAAAAGGCAATGTTTTCGCCAGAAAAGTCGCGAAGTGCAGCGAATTCCTGCAACGGTGCGGGGTTGCGCTCCAGGACGTGCTCCAGGGCGCTCATCGTCAGAATGCTTTCGCCAGAATTGCTGCTCCTGACAGAGCCGCTGCTCGACTTCCAGCCTGTCTTCACGGACTCGACCATGGTCGAAGCAGAGCTGACAGACTTGGCACCAGTGCGGGAGACCTTCTTGGATTCCCACTGGGCAATGGAGTCCAGGGTCTCCTGGCGAAGGGTTCGGTGACGCATGACCTCCCAGCAGGGAAGGAAAACGGTGAATATTTCCATCATCATGATGGAGATGGCAATCCTAGACATCGTTAGATGCTTTCCATTTTATTGCAACAGACAGCAAGCCAGGACATACCACTGAGGAGGGATCCAGTATTTGTTGACAGGCTCCATGGCGGGAACATATAATGCAATGAGCCACATCGGGGTTGCATGTAGGCTGCACTTTGTTAGCGGGATATCCCCACATCCGGAGTTTAAGGACACTCACTTGGAGATAGCACAACCGATTGTCTGAGTTCTCCAGCCTTGAGTGTCGCGAATGCGTCGAGCCCGCCAGAGAATAACGGGGGCGATGATCCACGCCCAGAAGAACTGCCAGAAGACCGAAGGCCACCTAGCACACATCAGTTGTCAGGTACTTTGAAATGGCCGCATTATGATGCCTACCACTCCCAGCCGCGGCCCATCTGCATCTTTTGCTCGATCGCGGTACCCGTCACTTCGGTGCCCGGAATGCCCCATGAGCTGTGCCACTTGCGAGAGATCAAGTACATGAGCACAATGAGGAATAACTGGTTGTACGATTAGCCACAAGCCCGATGCCACGAAAGAGTAGGAGATGTGCGGTGTGTCTCACCTGGAACAGCATTGCAAAGCCCACAACGATGATGATCTTGGTCGTGTAGTCGAGGCGACGAAAGCGGCTGACGACGGTGTCTCTGCGTCTCGAGCTGGCCGGCGCATCGATGACGTGGCTCCCAAGCTGAACGTATTTCTTTTGCCCCTTGGCAACATGCAGAAACCGGCTGTTCGAAGCGTGGAAGAGGGCGATGCCGAAGGGTAAGTAGGTGCCCATGATCCAGTACTCGGCGTCACCCGGTGCCAGTGGGCCGAAGATGTACCCAAGCTGGACGGTTATCCAGTACAAGTGCAGCAATGTAATGGCCGACAGCGACAATGCGATGCCGCGGATACGTAGTACGGGGTTCCGGCGGCGGGAGACGAGGAATGCCATCCCGGCCAAGACAAACGCAGTCCAGATGCACGCCCAACATGCCCAAAAGATACCCACGGCGCCGAGCTGAGGCTCCGGCTTGGAGCCGGCCTGGATGCCTAATTCGGATCCCATGATGAGCGGTATGCTTGCCGACTGCCGCTGAATGACCAAGATCTTTGGGACAGAGGAGCGAGAGTCGTGTTGCCTATCGTGACTGCTCGACGTCCTCGTGCGTCCAGGTGACGGATTTCGACGTCCAACGCTTCTACGAGTCGAAGGGACGATGAGCGACCAGGTGAGCCATGAAGCGCCGACTAAGTTGCTTATAAGTCGTGCGTACTCGTAGTCCAAGTCGAAGCAATTACTCGTCGAGAAATGAGCTCGGTCGCTCGGTGAAGAAGAAAACGAGATAAGACCCCGATGACGGAGACGGGGTTAGGACAGGAAGGAGGATGTCGCCTCCATCGTTGGTGATTGCGTACTTGCTTTTGAATAATGTATGCCCACCGCTACGACACCACATTCGTTGGTGTCTGGCCTGGCCTCCCGCGCCTTGGCTTACCTCGAAAACCGACGTCGGGGTGTCTCGTAGCTCCTAGCTCGTTGCGACTGTCTCGAGCTAGCCAGGGCGCGCCGGTTGTGCCAGACGCCACACCTCTGGCCACCGTGTATTTTAAGTTCAACGATGGGGATATTCCGAAGTCTAGATGTGAAGAGCCGTGTGGATGTGAAGCTTATCTGCCCTTGCAGGGCGCTGCAGGGCCCCTGGCTGGTCGATGATCGAGACGACACAGGGCGGCCTGCTAGCGAGACAGCGAGCACGTAAGGTCTCAGGAGAAATGTTTCCGACCCTTGGAGGCTCTGGCAACCCTGGTCGCGGTTCCCACGCCCGGTCCCGTTTGATCGGATGCGAGCGGCTCCTACTGGACATCGTCTGGCCTTGATTGCCGCGCTGCAGCACAGACGTCAACCAAAGTGAGTCCTCCTAGCTGCGATCCCCCGACCTGGAGCGGATATGTAAATCATCTCAATCTGTTCCGTATTCCGTACCGTGCCGCAACATCCCAGCGGTCCGCAGGCCTGCCGCGAAACGCCCGGCACCCAGCGACGGCTTGCCGGGCCATCACTAAACTAAGGCCTTAATGCTGGTGGGAGAGCGCCATGGCGGCCTCGTCAGACAACCACGCCGGGGAAATGCCCGCGATGCGGCCGGCAGCCCGTACGGCTGCTAAATAGCTAGCTGCCTAGCTACAGCTCCCTAAATGGGTGTAGGTTTGGGGCTAGGCGACGGCGCCGCCGGCTTGGTAACCGCTTGGTAACCCGTCTTCACATGGCGCTGTAGTTTGGGGCGCAAATACCAATGGGTGGCAGGATTGCCGATCAGACTGCTGACCGTTGGTTACTCATCAGGGCGACATAAACTCGCGATTATGTCTACTGTAGGCAATCTCAACACGGCCTGAGCCAGCGGAGCGAAGCCGTTGCCAAGTTTCTTTTTCCAGGAATTCCGTTAGGATGGATCAGGATTGACAAATACCTAGCTGCAGCCG
This sequence comes from Tolypocladium endophyticum, assembly GCA_024339985.1. NCBI lineage: Eukaryota > Fungi > Ascomycota > Sordariomycetes > Hypocreales > Ophiocordycipitaceae > Tolypocladium > Tolypocladium endophyticum. The sequence goes on from JALHBW010000049.1 coordinate 13,594, forward strand.
GCGGCGCAATTAGACGAAATGGCGTCTACTGTTAATTATTCGATCAGTGCACGGTGCTTTCTGCTAATTCCGAGTCTTTGGGTGACACTGTTTTGAGGGCTAAAATGGTCTCCAAACGGCAAACTGTAGTCTGCGATTGTCGCATCGGCAAGCTTCCCCCTGAGCCATATTACAAGCCACCCTAGGCTGTCTGTCACTGGCAGTCGCCCTGTGACGCCACGAAGCAAATGATACGGACTTCAGAGGTAACTTCCCATTAGGCGAGAAGCCAATGAGGCTCCATTCAATGTTTTCAAGACGAGTCACGATAATCTTGACGGGCGAGCACACGGTAGGGTCCGGACCGGGACTTCTCTTCCCCATCAACGACCAGCCAGTCAATGTCCCGAAAGAAGCTGTACGGGAGGCGTGATTGGCCCGGCAGCACCGACAAACGCAGACGCCAGCAGCGCCTCCCGCGAAGCTCTTCACCGGGTCCCCGGACCCAAGCTATAGCAGAGCACTCCACGGCGAATTAACTTCGAGCTTCTGTGTTTTTCCTGGCCGAGCTTTAGCGATTTTCGCCGCAAACCCCTGCTCGCCGCTGCATGAGACAAAGCTGGGGTTACGTAGAGGGCGCTTCTTTGGGAATTAGGGGAGAAGATGTCACAGGTGGCTTGACAAAGGCTCGGGAAGCTAGCCCTGGGCAGAGGCTAATTAAGCCGGCAGTGGTCGAGTTTAGCCAGAGAAGTGTGTGAGATGCTACGGCGGCAAAGCACCTGCAAGACTGGCTGAGACCTGAGATGGTGATCGATCTGATGCTGAAATGAAAGGGGATGAGGCGCCGCGGATTCGATATCAGAGGCAGTTCCCGGTTGCTGATGCTGGATATTGTAATACACTCCGTGATGACACTGAACCCTTGCTAATGAGCCGCTCATCGAGTGACGAGGATACTCGTAAGTACGGAATAGCTTCGCAGGAGTTTTTAGCTTGCGGGAGGGCCTGAGCTTGGTCGGCGCAGTTTGTTTCATGCGCCGATGTCGCCGTCTTCTGGGACTCGTGATATGAAGTCCTCCTTATGGCTGTTTGAGCTGATAAAGGGTGTTCAGAGGCGTTTCCTGATCCCGGCTCAGGCAATAAGCATTTTTACATCGCGTCGCTTCCTGCTGTGCTTGACGGGTCTCGACATCCTGTCAGATGCGCTGCTGAGGAAGCCGGACTCTAGAGAGTCGTACTGGCGCAACCCATCTTGGAGGCATGTAATAGACGGCAGAAGTTCTTTGTTCAACACTTTTGCATTACGGGTGCGAATGAACGTATGTAATTTGATAGGCTTCGGCTAGGCCACTGAGTACAATCACAACGGAGCGTGCAAGCCTCGCGTACAAAAATGGCGGTCCTGATTTCTTCATCATTCGAGCCTTTTACGAAGTACAAGCTTGCATGGACTATTGTTTGGGACCCCTGTAACTCTCCATTTCAGAATAATTTTTGCGATATGGGCTCTTGTCGACGAATTGCATTGCCAATCGTGAATTGCACGGCATACCCCGCAACGAAAGCGCTGTGACTCTAGTGGGCAGCTCGACTGCCACAGACGCGATGGATGACTCGAACGGCGAACAAATGCCTGGCCGTATTTAACGTCTACCAGGAGTCGACTTGTCAACTCATAATTCCTGACAAGACACTCGCACGAAGCCATTGAAACTATCACGGCCCGTATCACTTCCGCTCCTGAAATTTCGACGCCATGGCCTCGCCGTCGCAAAGAGTCATCGTTTCCTCTCTCAACCCCGTTAAAATTGGCGCGGTGAGAGAGGGCTTCTCAAGCATGTTCCCCAACGCAAGGTTCGACCTGCACGGGCTCGGCGTCTCTTCCGGGGTGCCGGACCAGCCCTTCACAGACGAGGAAACGCTACGCGGCGCCTCAAACCGCGCACAAAACGCTCGTGCCGCGCAGCCCGACGCCGACTACTGGGTGGGCATCGAGGGTGGCGTCGACGATGCCGCAGCCGCCCACGGGCCAATCGCGTCGTTTGCCTGGATTGTCGTGGTTGGGAAAGACGGCCGCGTGGGCAAGGCGCGCTCCGCAACGTATTACTTGCCCGAGGAGACGGCAAAGCTGCTGCGCGAGGGCATGGAGTTGGGACACGCGGATGATCTGATCCATGGGCGGACCAACTCGAAGCAGCACAGCGGATCGGTGGGCATATTGACGGACGAGACGATGACCAGAACGGGAACCTGTACGCAGGCGGTGATATTGGCGCTAATACCGTTCAAAAACCCCAATTTGACGTTCAAATAGGACAAGGGACTGGCATCGCATCGTTCCTGGAAGCTTTCAAGAACACAGCGTGAGCAAAATGCATATAGAATCTAGCATGTTGAATAGACGTCACCAGGGTTGAGAGGCAGACCCATCCTTCAATTCTCGGGGCTTATACATGGACCAACTTCACACGAGCTCCTAGTAGACGTATGTTCTCGGGCCGTGACAAGCCGTCCTGAAGGTCCGCCGAGTATGCAGAAGGGGAGCGTCCAATCGCTCAGTGGTGGTCAAATTCGGGAGCCGGAAATATGAGCGAAACAACTGGCCTCGAGAGGTGAAGCGACAAGCCGACATCAGACGCGCACCAGCGCAATGTTGATTTTGCAAAACAGCGGTGATATTGAGACACATGAGCGTCGCCAAATTGATGCGTTAATCAGCGAGTATGTCAAACACAGAAAGTCCACGGAGCGTGCAAATAGCCATAAAGATCATAAGCGAGAGCAGAATGAGCAAAAGCCTCAATGTTGTTGTTCAATCACATATGCTGTGTCGAACCATGATGTCATTCGCATTGTAAACAACACCCACCATCCGATGGCATGTGGATCTGGTTAATCAACGCTTTTACTTGCTATTTAAGTGACGGCATGACAGGTGCCCAGCTGATTCGTTTCACCTTGGCATTGGAGTCACAAGCTTGTGCTCGCTGCGTTCATGTTTCGATATAGCTTGAGGGCGAACCGCAAGCATGGAATTCCCGCAAACCAACCGGAAGCAGCAAGTGTCGTATTGTTACGCTGACGAGATGTACGGACAGGTCAGTTCATCACAGAGCTTGCCTTCCCCTACAGTCGGCACGCTGGAAGTCTGTCTGCTATTTGTAATCTTCTTGTACTTCCAATGCTGGTCTCGGCCTGATAGCCGGTGACCGAGTAGTCGAGCGACGTCATTGGCATTACCAGTGCCAGCCTTTCGCGGAAGGACATCGTTTCAGTCGACTACAATGGCGTCGTCTTCCTGAGGAAGCAGGCTCTCGCAGAGCCACTTGACGGTTGACGAGCGCAGCGTGGTCATGAACTACTGTCTCACCGCGATCGCATTAAGGCATGTGTTCCTGAACGTCAGCGCCACCATACCCGTCGCTGCGTTCGAAATATTCCGATTCGCGCACTGCGACTGCTGCTTCCGTCAACGTCACGGAGAATTTCGGCAACCTTCTTCAAAGGCGCTCTTCGCCACCTATAATTGGTCGCATCTGAGCCTGCGGTCTGCTATTGTATTATTGAAGAGAGGAGCATGGCAGTGCATCTCAGTTGGATCGCAGGCTGTTCATGTCGTCTCAGCCATCGAACAGTGGCGACTGGTAAACAGAGTATGCAGGACCGTGAGAGTATCTTTGCAGAGAACCATTAGACTCCGCGAGCATAGGACGCCATCGACTTCGTTAGATATTTATTCGGCTTCGGATAATAGTCATGCTGACCAAGTCCCTGTAGTGCAAAAGATGGCCATCCGCGTTATGCGGTCCCCCTTACATGTCCTTTGTCAAAAGCTGAGCGGCTTCCTCTCAGACAGTCTCGGCACGAGCAATGCCACATCGTAGGTTGATTCAGATGAAAGGTCCGACCAAGACAACATACCTGCGCAGAATCCAGCGCAGTCACAATCAGACGCATTGTTCGCCGCCGCCGCGGGCGTTGTCCTCAAGGTTGGTCATTCCAAGCATCGTAGGCTGAGACAGTGCCGCAATGTCAGATTCTTCGCTCGCGGCGCCGGCACACTCTGCTACTGCGCATACGCGACCAGCCAGCATACGCGTGTGGCATCATTCCGCAGGTTCCCATATTAGGCGACGCCCAGCGACCGTCGCCGCCTTCGCTCACATATTCTCCGGGCCGCCCATTCGCATTCCTGCACATGCTGTGACAGACCGATATGAATGGTCAGGATTGCCCGTGGCCGCAAGTCGTCGGCTTGCCCCATTCTCCAGACGTCTCGGCTTGCCGTCCCGTCCCGCTGCTGGCTGAATACGGATATCAGTCCTCGTCGGTTAAAAAGAGTCGATGGCATTGCAGATCAACGCCGTCTGGCACCTTCGTAGATCAATGAAGATTGCGTTTTGAACTCAATTCTGGGCACAATCTGAGAGACCCTACTGGCGTATTGTCACCGTCATCACGACCGCGATCGTACAGTTCAACGAGTACCCATCCCCGGTGTAAGCACTCCCACGGCCGCAAACATGAAGTTGAAACTCCTCGCCCTCGCCTCCATCGCGATCTCCGGCTTGCACGCCCAAGCCAACAGGATGGAAGCCCGGGACGTGGTCAAATCTATGGCGGATCTCAAAACCGTGTCGGCGGATGCCACTGGCATATTCGACAGCATCAACAACCAGAAGCAGGCGTTGAGAGCCATACCAAAGATCTTGAACAAATTTAAGCAGATGATTGAAATCGTTGTCCGGGACAGCCGTGCGTTGAAACTCAGCCCTGGTGCCAAGTTCACACTTGCCGACCAGACCAGAATTAACGCGGCATTCCATGGTGTAAGTCGGGCCATTGCTCTCTCTCATCTCTTCATGGAGGACAAGGTCTCTGACGAGTATTAGTTCGTCGCTGCCCAGAAGGGCCTGCTCAACGCCGCCATTCAGAAAAACGGCGTATTCGCCAACAATCCCCTGATCTCCCTCATCGCCGCCGTCCTACGCATCCTCGTCAACGTCATCGACGAACTCGCCAACGAAATCATCCACCTCCTCCCCATGGCCTATGGCAATGCCACCTTCGACAAAACGACCCTGGACCGTTCGTTCCACCGAGCCGTTGAGCTCTACGACAACGGCCTTGTTGGGGACGTTTCCAAGGAACTGAACTCTTTCACGAGCGACCTGGATCCTAGCATCGCCAGTGTTATTGGCATTCCCACAGACAAAAGAGCCGTTGCCGATAACCCTAAGCCCGTCGACCCCAACCTGAAGCCGGATGATGCCACCGGGGTGGTACCTGACGATGACTTGACGGTGGTGCTGCCAAACAGGAATTGGTTCGTCAAGAAGCCGCCCGTGATGAAGGTGTAAACTGTGCTTTATGGCACTCAGCACGATTTCGGATGTCGACAGTCAGACAGCGAGCTTCTGCTTCCTAAGTCAAGCAATCATTACAGGAAATGAGCGCACATGTAACGTCGATTCCTGAGGTGGTCTAATGAAGTAAGATAGAGTCGTCTTTTGGCAAGCTAGTCCATTTAATCTACCACCTCCACCAAATGCCTTTTTCATGCTTTGAGTCACAAGTCATGATACTTTTATTGCATGGTGTAATGAATTCATCCCGGCTAGCATTCAAGGGGGTGCCAAGTTGGCATGAGGCGAAGTAAGTCGCTTTCCGTAAAACGCCGGCAAGTTCTCAAGCGGTTGAATCCGTACTCGATATGTATTGACATGCACTTTCCTCATGAGACGATTGCCATGAAGCTTCACCAGGAACAGGTCTCGATTGGGCAAAACACCCTCTTCTTCTGGCGGCTCCTCAAAGGGCAACCATTCCCTCGAGTCTTGAGTATATTCAATCCCACGGCTGCTAAATACGGTCGGCTCAGGTACATGTACTATATGTGCCTTGTATTCGACTCAAGAGAAAGAAAAACCCGTCGCAACAAAGCTGTTTCAAATGTGTACAGGCTGCTGTCGGAGCTGACCAATATTAACTTGTAACTTGAAACTTGACGACCTGCAGTTGGCCGAGGGTATCTCCAACTTCAAACTCCCAGTGTTACGCAGCCAAGGGGCTGTCGTCCAGATCAAACAAACGCCGAGGAATCCAACCCACGCTTATGCAAACAACCAAAACAGTGAACGAGAAAAAAACTGGACCTCGAGAGACAGCAGAGCCGCTTCCGCATCAACCTTCAGCACAGGCGCCGGCCCTGGGCGCCTCACTCCCGCAGACCATCGAGCAGCGCATCTCTATCCACTGTCTCGGTCGTCACTTTCGCCGGGGCGCCCTTGCGCTTCTGTGCAGCCCAGTATTGCTGAAAGCCAGGTATCGATCCGGGCTGGTTGATTCCGGGAGGCCGGCTTTCATCTCTCTCCTTGTCCATGGGCTTCGGCGAGCCACTGGCGGCACTGGGGCTTGAGCCACCTCCCCAGGGCCGCCACCCCACCCACCGTCCAAACGGACGCGAAGCTCTCTGCGATGCTGGAGACGACACAGGTGTGAAAGGCTGGGATATGGGGCTGGAAACCGACCTCGGCGACTGGAAGCCGATGAAGTGATCTCGCAACGCGACATTGCTCCGCTTCCCAGATGCCAGGGAAAGGGTTGGCTGGGCTGTGACACCAGTCACGACTGCGTCAGCGCCGCCAAGGGGTCGGAGAGTCAACTGACTGGGCCGCGACTTCAATGTATGAATGTCCAAGCCACCGGTGAGAGACATAATGGATTCGTGAGAAGCCGCCCGGTGCAGCAGCGGGCGAGGCATGACATTATCACTCGGATATTCTGAATCCTCTGTCATCGAATCCTCGACAGGTGATGCGTTCTCCACCATCAGATCCGGCAATTGTTCGGCGTGCGGAAGGTCCTCGCGGTCTTCGTCCTCCTCCTTGATGGTTTGCTCGTTGTAGGTGTGATGCGCGGACCTGTGGCCGCATGGGGTGTCAGGCGCAGACTCCATGATCGACAATGATAGCGATTGGAGGCTTCTGGACGATGCCACAGAAGGCCGCTTGCTGTGTGACGCTCTCCAGGTCGGCGACATTGGGTCGAAGCTCGTTGTAGGGGAAGCCACAGCGTCAGAGTCGGTGAGGAGGCTGTCGAAGACACCACCTCGTTGATTTGGCGAGCTGGGAACGGACGAGGAGAATTCCGACGGGGCATTCGAGGAGCCCGCCCAGCTGTTGCGTGGCCTCGGCAACGTGGGTGTTGCGTCACCGTCGGCGCTGGAGAATAGGGCCGGGGCGGTAGGAGAAGATGTGATGCCCCATTTTCCGGGACGTCTTGGCGATGAGGGAGCCGACAGTGCAGGTGGGGTAAAGGTGCCAGGCAACAAGCCGTGTCGCTTCTTCCGTTGCTTTCTTGCCTCGCCTTTGGGTGGAACATGATAGTGATGATGAATGTGCAGCTCCTTTGATGGCCGGCTGCCGTCCCCGTTGTCCTGCAGCGGCCCGAGCTCGGCCTTGAGGGTCGGGGCCGGGCTGGTGTCGTCCTGAGGCAGTGGTTGATGGAACATGAGCTGTTCTCTCAGTGACTGTATCTCGTCATTCGAGTTGAGCAGCAGCTCCCTCAGCTCAGCGATGCCAACCTGCAGGTTGGCGTTGTCCTCGAGCAGGTCCCGGACGAAGTGGCCAACGATCTTGCTGCCATTCTTTGGATCCTGGAACGACTTGGTCGCTGCGGCACCCTTAAGCCGACCAGCCGCCATGTCGAGCTGCTTGTCGATTTCCCGCTGGCGCTCCATCCTGTCCATAGCCTCGGCGTGTCGTTCTCGCTCCTGATGGGCCTCCTTCTCTATGCGTTCCAGCTGATCCTGCATGTCGAGGATTCCCCGCTGCGCCTCCTTGAAGCGTTGCGCGTGAGTGCGAGCATCTTCCTTGGTAGATCGCAATTCCTGGTGAAGGTTGTCCTGCTCCTCCTCGAGCACGGCAATGTGTCGCTCGGCATCGGCGGCTCTGACGGCGGCGGCTTCGAGACGGCGGACGGTCTGCTGCGAGGAAAGCAAGCTGGCCTCGAGGCTCTTCGTCTTGGTGTCGGAGTCGGCTATGGTGTTGTTGAGGGCCTCGAGCTGGTCGAGCAGGTTGCGGTTCTCCTCGATCCTCCGCGCATTGGCGGCCTCGAGATCAAGCTTGTCCAGCTCCAAGCGCTCGATGCGCGTATTCAGCTCCAGGCGATCGCGCTCGGCGTCGGCCATGTAGGCCTCATGCCGGGCGAGCAGGGCCTGCAGGGCAAACGTCAGCGACGACTCCATGCTGGATCGTTGGTGATGAGGCTCGTGTTTGCGCAAACATAATAGCAGAGACGTATTGTAAATCAAAGGCAAGGTCTGGCATGCACAGACATGAAGCGGGACGATGCGAGCGGGGAGAGCCGCCGGATGCAGGTACACAAAGGCAGAGGAACGCGAGGAATGCGGTGGGCTGGAATGCATCGGAATGAAGCGGCGCACGGCCGCAAGCGCCTCTTCACACGCGAGTCCAGAGAGTCGGGGGAGGCGCATACCTGGCCCAGCTGAGCGGCTGTGTGGACGTCCTTTTCGACCGTCTCGAGGACGGAGCAATTCCTCTTGAGCAGGATGCAGTCAATGCGCCCGCAGCAGCATTGCAGCGCCGACGAGTTGGGGGCACGACGGACGCGGACGGAGCTGGATCGGGTGATCGGGTCAGGCGTGGGCGATGAAAGGTTCATCATGTGCGTTGTGGGCTCTAACGTCGCGTTTCGAAGCTGGCGGCAAGGAGTCGGTCTTCATGGTCCAGAAGGGAGACCCGCCTGTCGAGCTGAAGGTGGCGAGGATGCGGTACGACGGGAGCGATGGGAGCGATAGGAGCGACGATGGAGGGTGCGAAGGTAGGGGGTCAAAAGCCGACAGAAGATCACGACGGGCGCGCCTGGGGCTTGTCATGGAGGAATGGAGCAAGCGAATGAGGCTAGGCGCACGTAAGAGCACGCGGGCAGTGAGGAAGGAAAAGGGTTCGCGGTCGATGAGGGTCGAGGACGGAGATTCCTGGTGATGAGAGGTGGAGATGCCGAGATGGGACGCCGCGTCTCGAGGTGGGGGCGCGTGCCTGTCTTGCCTGCAGAAGCGCCCGCCGCTGCCCGCCGCCTCACACTGACGTTAGCGCGTCGTTGCGGGTGGATGCCAGGCATGGATTGACGATGGACCTGCATGCCGCTGCTAATTACGAGTAGGACCCATGCGGTGACAGGCTGAAGAGACATGAGGGTCTGGAGCCGAGGAACATGAGGTACTGGTATCTACATCCACCTCAGGACACGTAGAGGTGCCTATACCTGACGCACCGAGATGCTGGCTGTCCAGGTAGTAGGCTCTCCAAACGGTCTACCCGTTTCCAGTTCGGGCTGGCCTAGTCGGTAGAGGCAGCCGTTTTTGGGCGACCCAAACCGCAACAGTTTGCCAGGTTAGGCAGCGGTTGATTGGCCTCGAGCATCTGCCCGCCGACGCATGACGTGCCAAGGTTGTCGCGCCGGCCACCCCGATTGACCAGATCGTTGGACGTGTTACCATCTTGGGGCGGGCGTTCGTCGCTTGGGCGCAGCAGCTCGCTGTCGCTCTGCCCACAAGCGATGATTCGTCGTGAGTGGTGGCTCGTAGTGGAGGTGCGGAAACGTGCCTCAACGTCGGTACACTTTGACGGCTCAGGAAAGGAGCGTCGACGGAGCCGCGGTTTGTGCCTTGCGCTTGTTCACAGTCGATCCCCCACCGTACCCAATGCTGCCGTAAGCCTTTGTCTGGTGTTCTTGACAGCCCCCAAGTCTGAGGAGCAGCTCCTTTCATAGCGGGGTGGTTGGTAGCTACTCCATACGAACTCGTTCTCAGCAATACCTGAGGATGTGCATGCGCCCAAATTCAACGCAGACCCATTCGCCTCTCAGAAGGTAGATTATCCAACATTGCAATTGAGGCAAGACTACTCCGTAACCCATAATCCAAAGCGCAAGGCATTGGGACGATTTCCCGTCCCAGAGGATGAAAGCCATCAGGTGCAGGGTAGCTGCAACGCGAGCACTCCACTGTATTTTAGTGCCCGAGGCCCAGTGCGGGAGCTCCCTCGACGTCACCAATCCATGTCGTCATCCCTTCCCCAATCGCAGCTGCGCCAGCCAGTCAGCGTCATCGCATTGTCATCTCTGATTGCAATCATCACCACCTTCACATGCAGCCTCCTTCGATCCAGCAAGAATACCGAGACGTCAGCCTGAAATTGCGCTGTATATTTGCATTTCTCAAATCTTTCGTCGTGCGCCGAGGCTTCACCCGCCCACCCCAAGTCATCCAATCCAGCCACCTCCCAGAGCTCCAAGCTTTTGCGCAAGTTCATCACAACAATTGCTGATTCGGCATCCACCTCTCAAGCCCCTCATCAAGTCCCATACCGCCTCTCCCTCCCTTACTCCGTCATCCTTCCCCTCTCCCGCCGCTGCATATATGCCCCCTCGCAGCACCGTCCTGCGGATACTGGCTCCCAGATACCTCACCCAACCTATTCCGACCCTGCCGACGCGCCGCTTCTCGCTGAGCAGTAGAGCCATGGCCAAGGAGTACAAGCTTAAGGACATTACGTCCCTATCCCTCTCACCTGGAGCAAAGCGTGAGGTCGAAGTCGAGGGCATTGCCGACGGGAAGGTCCTCCTGGTCAATGTCGCCGGCCAAGTCCAAGCTCTGGGCTCCAATTGCACCCATTACGGCGCTCCTCTCGCCAAGGGCGTCCTTACCAAGTCGGGACGCTTAACATGCCCCTGGCATGGAGGTTAGTCGGGCCGTTGCACCCCAAAGGACTCTGCCGCTCGGATGGCTGACTCGAATGTACTTAGCTTGCTTCAACGCCAAGACAGGTGACATCGAGGATGGCCCGGCTCTCGATGCGCTTCCCGTGTTCCAGGTCGCCGAGCGCGACGGTGCCGTCTACGTTACGTGCGAAGAATCCGCCGTCAAGTCGTCCCGCCGGAAGCCCAACTTCAAATGCAGCGTGGCCGCGGCTGGCGCAGACCAAGCCAAGGTCGTAGTGGTAGGTGGAGGGTCTGGAGCCTTGGGCGTCGTCGAGGGTCTTCGCGAGAAGGGCTTCACCGGCGCCGTGACCGTCATCTCCAACGAGGGTTACCTGCCCATTGATCGACCGAAGCTCAGCAAGGCGCTCATGACGGACACCGCCAAGCTGGCCTGGCGCGACAAGGCATGGTTTGAAAGCGGCTCTGTGGACTGGGTTGACAGCGAAGTCACAGACGTTGATTTCTCAGGACAGACCGTGTCGACAAAGGCAGGGAATAAGATTGCCTTTAGCAAACTGGTTCTCGCGACTGGCGGAGCCGCGCGGACACTTCCGGTGCAGGGATTCAAAGTCCTCGGCAACATCTTCACTCTACGCAACGTACACGATGTCAAGGCCATTGTTGGCGCCATTGGCGAAAAGGGAAAGAAGATCGTCATCATTGGATCATCATTCATCGGCATGGAGGTGGCCAATGCTACTTGCAAGGATAACTCCGTCACGGTGGTGGACATGAGCAAGACACCCCTGGAGCGCGTTCTTGGCGAAAAAGTCGGCGCCGGCATTCAGAAGATTGTCGAGGCCAAGGGTGTCAAGTTTTACAACGGCGCTAGCATCGACAAGGCTGAGCCATCGGGGTCTGATCCATCCAAGGTCGGCGCCGTGTGCCTCAAGGACGGGACCCGGCTGGAAGCCGACCTGGTCATCCTCGGCGTCGGCGTGGCACCTGCCACCGAGTTCCTGAGAGGCAACAAGGTTCTGCGCCTCGAGAAGGACGGCTCCATCGCGACAGACGAGAGCTTTCAAGTCACAGGGCTAAAGGACGTGTACGCCGTCGGCGACATCGCCACGTTTCCGTACCACGGCCCCGGTGGTGACGGCAAGTCCGTGCGTATCGAACACTGGAGCGTGGCACAGAACTCGGGTCGCACCGCGGCCCACCACATCGCCAACCCCTCGGCTGCGAGCACTCATTTCATCCCAGTCTTCTGGTCCGCGGTGGGCGCACAGATGCGATACTGCGGCAACACGGCCAATGGGTGGGACGACGTGGTGGTGCAAGGTGACCCTGCGGAAGGTAAATTCGTCGCGTACTACACCAAAGGCGAAACGGTGGTGGCCATGGCGAGCATTGGCAAGGACCCGGCTATGGCGCAGAGCTCAGAGCTGATGAGGCTGGGCAAAATGCCCAGCAAGAGTCAGCTGCAGCAGGGCATGGACATTATGGATGCTGGGATGCCAGCATAATTTCAAGGCTGATGAGTTTGACGGCGCCTTTAAAAAGTTCGTTCAATCTATCCTATCTAAATGATATCGCTCGTTTAGCAACATAATTCACCTGTAACATGATGGACATTCTGAAATAGCCGTGACCTGATCCAGGTCGCCGGTGCTCCACGGCGGTCTCGCCTCGAAGGCCGCATTGTTCGTGCCAATTGCAGGACTCAGCTTGATACATTCCCCCAATTCCCATCATGATCTATATTGAGACCACTAACTTCTGTCCACTAACACCTTCCCGCATCAATTCCAACGACTTTTCCAACCCGTCGAGTCCATTGCCCACTTTCCTCACAGGGAGCGGCAGTCCGTACTTGTCCGTCTCCAACAGCACTTGCAGCGATCCCATTATGTTCTTACCCCCTTGCATCTCGGGGAGGTCTCGGCTTCTGAACATGACTGAGCTTACGCCGCCCGGGACCTTGATCTCCTCGTCACCGGTCCACACCTGTGCATACCGCTTAGGACCGCCTTGGTCAAAGGCCTCCCAAACGTGTGCCTGTGAGGCACCAGCGCCAACGGCGTCGATGATTGCGTCGACTCCGCGAGACCCTGGGCTCGCCGCCTTGATGTCCATGACTAGCGATGGTGAATTTCGGTCAATAGCCACGTCAGCGCCGAGAGTCTTGGTGATGTGTTCATGATGCTTCGGCGAGCTGGTTGCCAGAATCACGCAATCCGGCACTGCGAGGCGAAGAAGCTGGATTGTGGCTGCGCCAAGTGCAGAGCTGCCACCAAGAATGAGAGCGGAAGCAGGCTTGAAGCCATTTGCAGGTCCATCTTTGAGGAAAGGCAACGGCATCTTCAGCCCGATTCCAAGGCCCGCTGTGGCCGTGGCGAAACATACTCTAAATAAGGGACAAGTCAGCAAGTTCTCAAATGAGATTTTGGGCTAAAGGAAGGGAGCAACTACACACCCAATAGATGCAGCATCTTCAAATGACCAGCCTGAAGGCATTTTCGCCACCGTCGTCTCTTGTACCACGGCAAAGTTCTGATACGACGCACCACGATCGCCAGCCGTGAAGAGCGCCAGCACCTTATCACCAACGGCAAAGCCCTTCACCTCGACTCCAACGGCCTCAACTATACCGGCGCCGTCTAGACCTGGTACGAGGGGCCATGAAGCGACTCTATGCCCCGGGTAGATCATTTTGCAATCCGCTGGATTGATGCCGATGGCTTTGAGGCGAATCATGACTTCGGACGGTTCAACAATTGTCGGCTTGGGAGTGGCCGTGGCACGCAAGCGACCGCCCTTTTCCAACACCATATATTGGGTGTTTTCTGATGCCATGTTGGCTGGTTCTGGTAGGATATCGTCAATTTAGAGTATATAATCACTGCTGAGTCGGAGCCTTGGACATGTCTTAGCACCCACGGCGATTTCCAGACTTTCCAGGGGCTCCGAGAGAAATAGAATGCTGTATTTTGTGCCTGCGGTAAAGTAAAGGAAATCGAGAGAAAATAGACTCATCGCACAGAGCGAGCAATTTGAAACATTCCACACGGAACGCAATAATGGTGGCGCGAGCTGGCACGGAGCTTAGGACGTCAACACGGCGGAGTTAGTCCAAAGCCCGTGGTAGCGTCAGCTTACCCCACCCCTCGTCTACAACCTCTCGGTACACTCTGTGATGTTATACAAACCTGTGCTTTTGTTGGTGCTGTAATATACTAGCAGGCAGGGGATCGCTCCTTCGGCGAAAGTGGGTAGTGGAAAACTAATAGTGGTAGTGGTAGTGGTGGTAGTAGTGGTGGTGGTGTTTTGGTCCAGCGCGAGGGCTCTATTGCAGCAGCTGGTACTGCCACATTGAGTGCTACAATTGCGATCAATAGCCTATCCTCTTACTATGCGGCGCGACGGTATGATTGTCTGTTACAGCGAACCAGCATAAGTTACATGTATGTTCCCGCACGGTGCCTGCCAGACCTTGGCCGTGCATGCTGCCCGGATTTTCGCCCTGTTCCGGTGGTCGGTGGCCTTTCTCTGCTGGTAAATGCTAAACGGGCTAGGTCTCGCTCTTAACTCTGCTGTTGTAATGCACTCTATCATCTCGTGTAAATAGTCGCTCACAGCGGGCATCACCACGCCATAAAACCCACTCTCTTTATTGACGTATTCGTTTTGGCGTACCCAACCTCCGTGGGGTTGCCTGCTCCATTCTTTCGATCAGATCGTCAACTAGAGTTAGTGATGCACTTTTGTCGATATCGCCAAGTGTGCTATACTGAGAAACATTGTTCTTGGGAAGGGCCGAAATACTAAGAGAATCTCGAGCGAGAATAATCAGGGATAGTCGCGACTCCCATCCCTTCAATGTTACCCGGCCTCTCTTAGAATCGTAAACCAAGAACGGAACCCACGCCACTCTGGTATACCATCCGGTGTCCATGGTAGGTTTCTTTCCTGGGCATTCTGAATAGCTATTGAAAACTTGCCGGTAAACTAGATTTCTAACTAAAGTGACGAGCAGATTCCGCTAGATTATTGGGCAAGGCACTTTACCTCTATACAAAGGGGGACTATGTCAATGCAGCTGGAAAAACCAAGAGGAGGAAAAGAAGATTTAATCTGGGTACATGCTTGTCGCAGGAGCTCGAGGAAGCTCCAAATGAGGCGTCAACGTTTGGAATATAGACCCATTGTGAAAATCCAGCCCCTCGAAAGTAGCCGGTAGTCCAGTCTATCTCCGTCGCAACCACTCGATATGAACGACCACGACTTCACAGTTTCGTCTTCAAGTCGAAGAAAAAGAGATTTCTTCCGTCGTTGTCTTTTCGTGCCAAGCCGATTTGGCCAATATGCTCGATCGACGAATTTGCGAGCTGCGTGAGAGTGTGATCGTCGCCATGGTTTGCCAGAAACCGCTGCCCGGTACTTTGCAGCTTGCCAACGATGAGCCCTACTGCAGGCAGGCCTTGACGGTCGTATTCGACTGTGTAGGTCTTATGAGACGTAAGTGAGCTGTACACATATATGACAGAGAGACGAGCTCACCTCAATAATCGCCGGACCATCGGCTGACTCGACAAATGGGGGGCTTGCCTCGTCCACTATCGGTGGCAGAGGATTGGCACTTGGATAGGCTCGCCCGTCACTTCTTGGCTGCGACGAGAGACACAGAGCGTGTTGATGGGTGAGCATGCCTCCGTTGGCTAGGACCAGGCCAGTCTTGTGTCTCCTACTCCTCAACTCTCGAGACATGGCGGTAATCGCCTGGATACGGGTCAGCAGCGTTCATCTTCCTTCGATCCAGGTCAGAGCCATGAGATACAGCTACTTACATGCATCGAATAATTGTTTCCCGCCCCTCCGAATGAAGTCAATCCGCCAAGGAGTGTGATTGGCTTCTCCCATGCCGTCGTTGAGAGTCCAAGATGGTCGCATGCTAGCTTCGGTACAATGGGAAAACACCTGACGTCGGTCAGTGCTTCCTCTTGAACCACTTATTAGGTATCTTTCATCCCAGAGCCTTACGAGTAAAAGTCGAAACAGTTCACGTCATCCTTGGTCAAACCCGAGACGTCCAGTGCAGCGTCGAGAACCTGGGTAATAGCTGAACTTTGGTGAAAGTGAGAACGCTCCCAGACTGGAAGGGGTCAGTGCTTATGCGCGCATCGAAGTTCGGGCCGTTGAGGCAACGTACAGTGATCCTTCTCATGTGTGCCGGCCCCACCCATAACGTACACCCACCTATCCTCAGGGATTCCGATCCCTTTGGCGTAGTCTGTCGACGTGAGAATACAAGCCGCCGATAGATTCACGGCGTTGAATGCATTCATCAGTAAAGGATCTAAGGCGAAGTCAATACGTCAAATGCGCTGAGCGAGGGTCGTAGGGCTACTCACAGGGCTCACAGATCATACGATTCCGCTTGGAAACTGTTCCGATGTGCTCCGCGCCCTTGACGGGCTGTCCGTAGTTCCACGAATACTCATTTTTTGACGCGATCTCGTCAAAAGCGGCGTACATGGTCCCGGATTCGTGTGTGTTTTGCTGGGCTGTCTGGCCGAGGGCGGCCCGACGGCAATTCTCATAAAGTGGATAAACGTGTATTGGCAAGCCCATAGAGTGCAATGTACCGGCGCCTGTTCGCTCGTTAATCTTATGACTCTGCATTCCATATTTTCATGATTCTCTTACTCTCTTGTAATATTGAAAGATCAAGAGAAGCAAGTTGCTTTCCTTCCGGATCCTGCTCCAGCCATCCCTTTGGAGGCACTTGTCCCGCCTTCTGGCAGGCCGCCACTAGCCCAGATATCAGCTGCAAGTTCCATGGGGGCCCTTCTCAAAGACTCACAAGAAGCCAGAGCCTCGCCGCCGGTCAAGATTGCAACAGTGCTCTCCCCTGCGGCTATTTGTCTAGCGGCCTCGTCGCACTGAAGAGCAGGTTGGTTGCCACCGTGGTAGCCCAGCACATTTTGAGGAGGTTTAATTCCCAGACCGGCGGAGATGACGCCGGGCAAGTCCTTATAAGCCCATGTCCAGGTCGGAACGACGCGGAGGGCATCAACTTTGGACAGAAGAGCTTTCTGAGATGATTCGCCGAGGCCTGTATCCGAAACCGCACGGCGTATCGCGCTAATCATGAGCTGAGCAGGCTCGATGGCATCTTCCACTCTGGCGGACTTGTTGCGGATGTCGCCTACGCCGACAATGATCGGAACAGCCGTCTTTGCCATGGTCTCTCGGCACACAATTCCAAAGCGAACGTGGTGTGAGTCGGACGAATGAGGGGTCAGGATAAATACCGAGGCCCAGTCGATTGGGGATGGGTGACGTGAGTTGAAGATGCGGCCACGCCAAAAGGTTCTCCTTGGCGCGTGCAACCTTTATTAGTACAAAGTCGATCGCCGTGTTAAAGACTTTATGAGAAGGGCTCGGCATATAATGTAGGCACTCCAGAAAGAAATATGGCAAGATCCAGCGCTGAGAACTCATGTGTTGCGCACAGTATGCAGACGCTCGGACTAGCGCCACACTGCTTGAAGCTGGAATGGTACCTCGGATGGCTACCTGACCTCTCAGCTGGCGGAGGTATTGGAGCTGATTTGGTCCGACGCTCCGATGTCACGGTAGCACAGAAACCAGCGGTGCAGCCACCACGTCGCGTCCGCCATTGGTGTCCGCGGAAGTGCTCGACGCATTTCGCCCGAGACTCCGTGGCGATGGGCGGCTGTCAGCAGAAACGTAACAGCTCGCCAGCCTTCACATGCCGCCATGCATGAGGGCCGCCGGCTTTCTCGTGTTTCGAAATCTTAGAATTATTCTTCGGTCCGTACGAAAGCGCGGGCACCCTGTGTGATAGACACATCCTCCTTCGCCTCTCGAGTAGAGTTTCGTCAATCCGCAGCGCCCCACGACTTGTATCATCACGTCCACCTACCATGGCTGACCAACTCGCGTCGCCTCCCCCGGAGATGACAATTTACGAGCTCAGCTATCCTGCCCCATACATCATGCTTGTGACAATCAATCGCGAAGCCAGCATGAATGCCATTCCAATGGCGGGACACTGGGAGGGCGAGCGGCTGTGGCAGTGGTTTGATGGAGAGCCGGGGTTACGTGTGGCCATTGTCACCGGCAAGGGCAGAAAGGCGTTTTCCTGCGGCGCCGACCTCAAAGAACAAGCCCAGAAGAACAGCGACATCAAAGACAAGCCGGTGACTCCGCCATTTCCTCCCGGTGCGTTCATGGGATTGAGCCGACGTGTGGGGAAGAAGCCCGTCATTGCGGCCGTCAATGGCTTCGCTCTTGGGGGCGGGTTCGAAATTGCGCTGAACTGGTCAGTTCTTACGTTCTTTGTCGTCTCTGTGTTGATAACTGACAGTCGCCCGAAAGCGATATGGTGGTTGCTTCACCAACCGCCCAATTTGGCTTGCCTGAGGCCAAGAGGGGCCTTTGGGCAGCAGCCGGAGGCATTCCTCGCGCCGTGAAAACATTTGGTATGCAGATGGCATCGGAGATTGTGCTTGCTGGCCGAGTGCTATCCGCAAAGGAAGCCATGGATCTCGGCTTCGCCAGAGTATCCGCTTCCCCGGACTCGCTGCTGGATGAGGCCGTGGACCTCGCCAAAAAGGTGGCCGACATGTCTCCGGACGCCATAGTCATCAGCCGGGCCGGCCTTAGAGAAACTTGGGAGACGGCTAGCGTCGAAAGATCGGCGCAGCTCGTTCAGGACAGATACGCCAAAGGTCTTCTGGAGGGCGAGAACTTGCGGATCGGCCTGATGGCATTTGTCACAAAACAGAAGCCGGAATGGGTTCCATCAAAGCTATAAGCGTCGAAACACTACGAAATAGTGAATAATTGTATCGTTCATGTCAGATTGCCGCCATTGTTTGACATGTTCACGAAATGAATTGACGCAAAAACGTGCCATGCATCTTCCTTATGCATACATGTAACAAATAACTCGTCGGACGGGCCCTCGGACGCTTTTTTGGCTAACAAACATAGTCTTTCAATCCGCAATAGAGAAGAGGGGAAAGGCAAGGCGGGATGAAGAGGGGAAAGGGAAAGCGGGGATATATTCTATCCCCATGATACAAATGAGAGCTTCATTGTCAGCTACGGAATAAAGTTGGATAACTTTAGCATTTTAGATATTTACCGCTGCAATATTACTCGGTGCAGGTGTGAACAGCTCAGACTCTCGAATTATTAGTCGGGTTCGACAGCTATGCTCAGAAGTCCTCTATCTTGGTTACGTGATATGCAGGCTCCTCATAAGGATGAGCACTAATTGATTCAGTCAGCAATGACACAATTGACTTGTCGACGAGATTCAAAAAGTCTCTTGAATTAAGGAGATACTCACGACTTCAGCGCATTCACAGCCTGTCGGGCAATGTCCTCGCCAACACATAGCGTCTCAACCCGAATCTCAGGTGTCTCCTCCAATTTTCCAACATTGCCGATATGTGGATTGGCTGCGTCGCCGGGCCGGAACTGACCTGTTCCCACAGTAGTCCAACAACATTCCGTGTAGTTGCCAGGGCCGGGGTAGCGGCCCGCGCCAGCTTTGAAGATGGCTGCTTTGCAAGCCTGAACGGCTTTGGGTGGTGCGTAAAATACGAGACTGAATCGCGAAACGGTAGTTGATGCCATCGTCGGCTTTGCTGGCAGGTAATTGGTCCTGAGCTACAAAGGGGGTATATTTGAATAGGTGGCAGTCCCGACGGAGATATCGACGCAGTGACAGAGCTATCGACGAGGGAAGGCTTATGGAAAAGAGAACTGGAGGGAATTGCCAGATCATTCTAACCGGGAAAATATTACGTAATGTTGTCCGTTAATAAAGGGCACAGTTTTGGATCCGACACCTGTAAGACCACATCTAATACATGATCTAACGATACGTGTTATGTCTCCCTCCCTAGTGGGGCAGGCCGTCGTATAATATTCCAAATCCAATGGGTATCATCATTTTTTTCCAAACTAGATACAAAAGTAAGAACCTATAATTATTACTGATCATTGCTTGATGAAGGCGAATCCCCAGAACTCCGGTCCAGACCTGAAGTCTGTGATCGTAAATGCAATATCAATGCGTATCCACCTCCCTCAAGGGGACCAATTTGGCTTCGTCGTGACCACTTCCCAGTCTCTCATCTTTGATCTCGTACGTCCGCTCCATATAGATTTCTCCAGAGCGAATGGCCAAATGTGCTTTTCCTGGCTCGGCAACAGATCGCGCGATGGTTCCGAACCCTAAAGCATCGGCGGACAGTCCGTTGTAGTCGAAGTTGCCTGTTCGTGTTTTAGAAGCGTACTCGCCGGTACCGAACAGGCGGGAGTATATCGTGACAAAGAGCATGCGCAGCGAGGGCATACACGCGCAGATGATGCCGACATTGATCTCGACGGTTGACCAGATAGCAAGTTCTACCTTGACCCAGGTCGCGTTTGGATCATCCGGACCGTGTTGTATGATTGTTTGCAGGCGGAGGATACTGACGATGGTGAGACTATCGGAAGCAGTTAGCTTGAGGTCGTTCGGCCATTGGGCAAGCTAACATACAAAAGTCCAACGCCAAACATTGCAAATACGCCAAGCTTTCTCTTCAAGGTAAGATTCAGTTTTCGCAGCTGCGCAAACGGAATAGACATCATCCAAAGGTCAATGGCGATGCTGATTGCTCCATTCGCCCAAGCAACAGCACTGACGTCCACGCAAGTCCCTTGGTGCACTCCGTCCCAACGGTTCCAGTAGTGCGAGATAGGTTGGCACTGAAAAACTCCAACGAAGAAGAAGACCAACCCATAGGCGACGACCAAAGCAACCGTCATCCACAATAGTCGCTTGACGTTCTTCGCCGGGAATATCCTAAGGTAGAGAAATAGGAACGCTAGCTTCAGGCTCGCCATGCTAACAAAATATAACAGCGTGTACGTATATAGCATGTGGCCGAATTCGGTGATCTGCTGGTAAGACAGCGTCCAGAGATCGCGACCCAGCCCGCTTGAGACGCCAGCGGTTGTACCAAGAATAGTGCCGGCCATTTGCAGGGAAGCGGTAAGGAGCGTAGCCCAATCATCGAGGCCGACAGTGAGATGCGGGAACCAAGCTTTGATCGCAAAGCGTTGAAGTACGGCGAGCGACGAGAGAGTCGTGAAGACGATGGCAACTATCGTATAAATTGGGCCTCGATCACGATGTTCCTGGCCGCACGTTTTTGCATATATGTTTCGGGTCGCTGAGAAATTAGCTCCAAGCAAGCCACGTACCCCAGATGTAGCCATACTCACCGAGGGATTCTTTGACAGTACATCCTTTCGCCACGCATGCATACGCTGGACTACTTTTCGTGTCCAAAGACACAGCCTTGCACATGCAATCCAAGTCAGTCGCTTCGCATGGCAACGACTGCTTCAATTCGGCCAAACATTCGAGCTAAGACCGTTAGAAGAGATGGCCTGTAATCTGTCTCATAGCTGGCAGTCTTACTGCACATAAGGGGAGCTGACTCAACCCCGCGAGGCTTGTCGATTGAGCCTCGACGACGGTGAATAGCGTGAGTGCTGTGAAAGCTAGTCCTACCGGCCAAGTTGACCACCTGAAACCAGCGCGCATTCTGATTGACTAGACAATAACCGTATCGTCGATGGGTGAGGCTTGAAAAAGAGCACTTTGCCTCGTGGCAGCGACGCTCATTTGACGGTCAGATGGGACGCTTCAGACCACGTCCAATATCGCAAAGTGGTTCACAACGGCACAAACAACCTCGTCTCGAATGAAGCGCCGGTTCGGGAGTGAGTGACATTTTGTTTGCCCGAGCGTCAAGTCGAGGCCACCTCCTTTTCGGCGAGGCCTGTGAGCTGTGACATTTATCGTCGTACGATATCCACCATCGGAGTATACGAGGCCTTCGTGGACTAACTCCACTGCCTATTTTCCAGCGCCATCCGTCCCGATTTGCGCGGATCTAACTAACTTGGCGATTCGGCCCACCGCAACGAACGCCCGGCGCCGAGATCCCCGCTGGCCACATCTTACTCGTCACATCTTATTAGTCGTGAGTGCCATGTTCCTGCAATTGTCACTGTGAAAACTGGCGCTATGAACTACGTAAATGGCTCGTCAAATTATAATTCAGAGATAATTCGGCCCTCTTCGCGCTGAGAGTAACATGCTGAGCCGATTCTCGTCTCGATGACCCTCATCTGAATGGACTTGTGAAGTTGAGCGCACGGGCGCAGCTATCTTTTGGCCAAGGCCGAGGCCCCAGAATAGCTAAGTTGTGAGCATACCTTCCTTAAGGGGTAAGCTCGGCAATACCGTCTTATTAGGCTATTTTCTTTGTAGGAAATTAAGGCTATTATGCATCGTCATTCGTATGCTCCAAAAGGTGCCAAAGCACATTGTGTGGGCAGGTCTCGATCGCTACGTCGACTGTTAGGTTGACTGTAAAGGGCGGCAAGGGCAGCCTTGGACCCTGCAGTGGCAACCAACATCGGGTATCCCGAAAACAAAGTTTCGACGGTGTTGAGCTCGTCATCAAAAAGACCCACAACGTTACAAGCAGAATTCCCCCATTCCAGGTACGAGTACACTCAGCGGCGCCTTCCGTCGAGGGAGGCGGGTGAGACGTTGCGGGCCGGGCCCACTTTCCCGCCCTGGCGGGCTGCGTGTGGTGTCAAAAAGGGCCAACGCCTTTCCCTTGCATGATTGTCTGGGCGTGGCTTGCGCGCGGCTCCTTGGCTGATTCTTGTCGGCGCTCCCTACGCGCTATTACTCAGTTCTCGGCGCCGGATCGATACAATGGGGTAATCGACAGGTGTTCAGCCGTCTGGCCGATCCGACTTGAGCTGTCGCTCTCCTCGGGCGCCGAGAGCAGTCTGGTCGGCGCCTTGAAGGAAGCTGAACCTTTCCAGCGTCCCACTCAAGATCTTCGCCGGGGGTGGGGTCGGCTGGAGCATAAGGAACCCATGCAACCACGTTGGACCCCTGACTCCCAAGGATCCGTTGCCCGCCTGCGTCCTGGTTGCTGACAGGCAAGAGTGCCGTCATGGTCGTTGTGGATGCGCGGCTGTCCGTGACGGTGGTCATGACGCCGGCCGTGCTTTACGAAACTTCCGTCGTCCTCCCTCTTAAGGCAACGTAGGTGTTTAATGCTCGCAGAGCAGCAGTGGCACTGGCGGCTCTTCCGTTGCGTCAGGTCATGCTCCTTTCCATTACTCGTAGGGCGGCTTACGCACTTATCGAGTCCCGCAGCCCTCTGCTTACGCTGATCACGGTAGCTGTGACGGAGCAGCAGCAACTTTGGAAGGTGTATCGTTCGCGATAGCCAGCCTCATTGTGAAGGAGGAAATGAGTGTGTCTCTTCGCGAACGACCGTCGACCAAAAATCGCGTTGCAGAGCACCAAACGCTTCGGCCAAGAGATTAACCCCACGAGCTCTGTCCGCGGGGCAAGTTCGAGCACCGCTGCCACCACTTTGCCGGCAATACTCGACGACTTTGATCGCGCTATTTGCATCAGTGTAGCGATCGTGGCTGGTCGTGGCTACGACGAAGACGGCGGCCTGTAATGGGTTTCGAATTTCACTGTAAAACGCGGCCACAGGCCAACGCCCACACTAGACTCAGCTTTGATGTGTCGGTGCCCGCCGCCTGACCCGCGCCTGTCGCCTATAGAAGTTAGCGCGTCTTGGATTTATTTTCCGTCGGGCTCTATTTTGACTCGGACAGCTCACCCAGCTGTTATGACGTTGGTTTCAATCCGACGCACTTGCTATGTGCATTCGCGTCATGCCCACGGCTGGTATTTAGTTTAATGCCCAGGGGCCCCTACCGGTCTTTTTGCTCCGGATGCTAGTAACGCCCGAAATCGTCTGCCTATTAGGAACCATCCTTTGCATCGTGCTCCTGCTCCGGCAGGATGTCTGAAATCTGAAAGCCTTCACATTCCAGCTATCAAAGGGAACGCACGATAAAAAATAACAGCAAGACTGTAAGAAAGTAATAAACAGCAATATTACAAACGAAACCAGCAAGATTGCAAGTAACAGCAAGACCATAAACATAGTGCATTCCCTACGTATGGCTGGGAATGTGCACGCGTCAAGACAAGATGAACGGTGCTCTATAGGCTTCAATCAGCAAGTGCGCGATCCATCCTGGTCCCTTCGCGGATTCAGTAGAGCAACGTGAGTCCTGGGGCGCTCAGCGCGGTCCGGGTGGAAAACTATAGTAGCTTCGTATGTCCGTTAGAGATCCAATATACAAGGCAGTAATCATGTGTAATCGACTACGTATATTATGGCGAACCCTCTGCGTAGAGCCTGAAATGATTAGGCTTCAGTCTTGTATTATGGCTACTATTTGGTCTGCTGGTACCTGAACTGTTTAATTATTCTATAATGTGTCCCTCGGTACCCGTCTGGTATTCACACTCGGCGTAAAAATATTAGCAATTTACCACTTCCTCGCAAGCATTCCCCCCAGAGTAACACACGATATGTATAATGGTGTGTGGCGTGTAAGGGGCAATCTTACTGATCCCGAATCTTCCAGTGGTTATAAATGGCAGCCTCTGTTGAGCTTTGCCCCTGCCTTCCTCTACGCATCCACATCTCCCCTTCTTTTGCCAGTCATTACCGTCAATCACTGTAAAGCTAATACAATGCCGACTCTTTCTCAACTATTAGCGCTCTCTGCTTTTCTAAGCACTTCAGGATGCTCCCCAGTTGCTGTCGAATACCCGAGTGGTTAGTTCAGCACCCTTCACAGGCCTCCCTCAGCACTAGCTGATCTCTCT
This sequence comes from Tolypocladium endophyticum, assembly GCA_024339985.1. Taxonomy (NCBI): domain Eukaryota; kingdom Fungi; phylum Ascomycota; class Sordariomycetes; order Hypocreales; family Ophiocordycipitaceae; genus Tolypocladium; species Tolypocladium endophyticum. The sequence continues at coordinate 38,123 of JALHBW010000049.1, forward strand.
CAGATGGCAAATGCGTTCAGCCTTTGTCTATTACCATCAATATCTCTCCGTCCTCCTTTGGCGGTGGAGACAAGTCCGAATCCTCATATGAGGTTGGAACAGCAGGTTCAGCATGGTCAAACGACGAGGTGCGAAAGCATGGAGCCCCCGGCTCGGAAGGTCCTGAAGGCGCTCCGGGACCGGAAGGATCAGGCTGGGCAAGTCCACAAGAATATCCGGAGCCTGGCGAGTCGGCCGGCGCCGAAGGAGCTGGTCCCAATGGCTGGGAGGGACCGCATGGTCATCCTGGCAAGGACGGAGCTAATGGCTTCAACGGCTTCAACGGCAACAATGGCAACAATGGCATCAATGGAGAACCGGGGCCTCCTGGCCCAGAGGGTCCAGAGGGCCCTGAAGGTCCAAGGGGCCCTAAAGGTCGTCCCGGTCGTCCCGGTCACGATGGAGCAACGGGGCCTGCTGGCCCGCAAGGTCCTCCTGGAGTCAACGGGACTATCGGTTTTGGACCATTCTCCTGGTATGGCTGCTTTCTAAGCAGCCAGGGTCCTGATTTCGGTATGGATCCCGTCGTGGCTCAAGAAGTGGTGACTACTTCTGTAGAAGACTGTTCAACGTTTTGCTCGACGAGGGACTCGGGTAGACGGACACAGTACTTCTCGATCGTGACAAGCCCTGCTGATGGCAAGACTTATTGCACGTGCGGCAATGGGATCAAAACATACAGTGACACGCCCAGAAATGACTGCACTGTTCTTTGCAACTTTACACCGCCGACCGGAGACTATTGCGGTGGACCAGATTTGGGGTCTGGTGAAATGGCAGTGACTTTTTTTGGAGCCATATAATGGCGATTAGGATGACGGATCAGAAATATGCGGTGAGTGAGGTTTGGAGATATATACGCTACCACTGCCGCCGCCAGAGCATAGCCTCGTGCCCCGCGCGCTCTGACGCCGTGGCTCTAAGGATTGAACAGATGAATGGTTTTATGAGTCTTGCACCAACTGTATTGTATTACTTCAGCATAAAAACGCCTGCTGTGGATGCTTTGACTTGTGTACTCGGCACCCTTACAAGTAGTCAGTCATACGTACATGGCTAGCTTCGTGACCTTGGTGGCTCCTTGAGAATGCGGGTATGAGTCGGTGTTCGGGGCTGTTCTCGGTAAATGTAGCAATTATGCCAGTACCCATGTCAGGGACGATGCGCTTGTTCTTGAGAAGGTTCACCTAGCCAAGGCTTAATACGGACTTCCAAGCACGCTCGAATACTCGTGATTCATCTGCAGGGATTGGCCCACCTTAACCAACCTGGTAGTCCAATAACAGTTCGTATTGTCGCCGGCATGTTCCGAATTGCTCTTTGCTGTCATTCCAAGGATGAACGACCGTATATCTCACGGCCCGCGCCTCTTCCCCTCCTTCTCTTTCCAACTTTGACCAAACCTTCTCAAAAAACTTCAAGCTGTCTACCATGGCGGCGATTATACCTCCGGAAGATCTGGCCCGAGGCCCGGAGCTGTCCCAATTATTCGGAGACATTGAGCACCGCTTTAAGAGCACAGGGCTCGGGGACGAGCGCTGGTACATCCTTGTCATGGCATGTCTCGCCGCCAGCCCCGACCCCGAGGCCGCCGCGGCACTCTACCTCTACCTCGTCAGCAAGCCGCAATACCAGAGCAGCGAGGCAAGGCAAGTGCTGGTGCGCCGGCTGCGCGAGGCGCTGCTCAAGTCTGTATGTCTAGTCGGTGTGTGCAAGCCGATCGAGGCCGTGCTGGCAATCAGTCGGGTCGAGAGGCCCGAGGACCGCGACCTGAGCTGCTCGCGTGACGGTTGGCAAGCGGACGGGGCCAACCGCGAGCGCGCTCTAGCTTGGTTTCGTAAGGTGTACACGCGCAACTCGGCAGATACGATTGGTTTGTTCGACGCCCACAAGGACTTCGCGTGGATGTCTACCGAGATCTCGTACGGGCTCTACCTGTCCGACCGTCAGATTCTCGACGATGTGGAGACGCAGCTTGTCGTCCTGCCCGCCATCATGAGCCAAAACCTGCGCCAGGAGACGCACTGGCACATCCGCGGCACACGTCGCATTGGCGTGTCCAAGGAGGACGTCCAGGTCATCTGGGATGCTGTTCAAACAATATCGGCCTTCTTCTCGGTGAAGCTTACTAAAGTGCCTACGGTGGACGAGATCGAGCCAGATGTCTGAGCGCAAGGGGCTGGATGATACATCGGCCTGAAAATGGTTTTGGCACATGCCTTTGTGTCGCGCAGAGTTCAGTGGATTTTCAGCGCCGGTATAAATCGAGTTTTCCAGCCCGATCCGAGGCGTCGAGCTAGCTGGATATTCCATCACCGCGCACTTCTCGGATGCCGTCCCATGGCACTAAAGAGAGACGATATGCAATAACGGAAATAAACTGACGTCTCTAACCAGTCTGGAAGATGTCAGGGCACTGTTCTCAAGAACCTGGTCAGTTAGCTTCAAGAAGGAAAGACATATCCCTCCCTCGGGATATCCACCGCCATAGTATTGTAGAAGGACATTCAATCCTGGAGTGAATATTCTTGGCTCTGGTCTCGAGCGGGAGCCTGCTTTCGTCGCATTTGTACCAGACACCGTTGTAGCAGATGCACCTATACGGATCCAGGTTGAGCCCGCGAGCAATAAGTGTCTTGGCTAAGACGGAGTGCACCTGTGGAATGATCCATCAAATTGATGGCGAGATCTGAGGATGCTAAATCACCTAATCAGCTGGCCCGGGTCCACGAGCCTCACTGTTTACATTATGGTTCCAGGCCACGAGGGGCACCTGCGGTCTTTTAATTCTCGGACGCTCGTTGCAGCAAGACCTGAGCCGACGTCAGCTCTCAAAAACCGCACGGTGGCCATTCCAAGACGACCAACAACCAACCTTGGGGGCGGCACGGTCTGGACCCAACGCATGATTACGACACTCATCAGTGCCTTTTGCTTCTTGATATGATCTTTCAATGTTGGATTTTCAGCCTACAGTTTCAGATTCCCCCCTCCCGCCCCCTTCGGTAACCGTTCGCCACGCATCGAAATCAAGTATGCAAGCGCGGGCTGATCTCCCGTCGTCCACGAGCCCTTGTGGCAATCATCCCAACCACAAGTTAAACAGTCTGGAAGATCGGGAAATGACAGACTAAGCAGCGATCTGAATATATTAAATAGACGAGGGTTTCTGACAGGGAAGGGTGGGCCGGTACGGGCACCTTGACCTGTGGCGGAGACGAATGGACCTGGATTGTCTCAATGCGCAACACATCTATGGCTTTCAGAGCGCCTTGAAGTAAGGCACAAGAGACCACATCGGTCGAATCTAGTTCAAGGTAAACACGCGCGCGCAAGCAATCTACAAATCCTTAGCAGAGTATACATAGGTTAACGTCGGAGAATAGTACGAGGGTTTGATGCATCATGGACATTTCGCCCCAATCCGTCTGCTTTTACCCGCTTTCGGGAGGTCCTCTCGCAGTCGCACGAGTTCTTTGTAAATGCAATGCACCCCATGTATGAAGCACCAAATACACCATTTTCACGTTCATAGGGCGCTGGCGCGAGGAGCAATGCTGGCTCGTGACCATGCCCTCTCTGATGCCTCAATACCGCTTTCTCTTGCACGTCGTCTTAGGTGATTGCGTATCCCCGGTCATCTTAAACCTCAAGTGCAGCAAGCCATTCATTTCTAACTCGCCCGGCCGTGCTTCTAAGTGTCTCTTGATCCCGTGGCCAACCCTCCCTGATGCCGTCAAATCGAGTACTCCGCCGGCTTCTGCGCATACCAGTAGTAATAATGGAAGTATCGGTGCACTTTGGGATCCTCCAGTGACTTGCGCGCCATGGCCAGGAGGACCTGGACTTCGACGGGATTCAGGCCCAGAGCCTCGAATGGGCGGCCGGCAAATGTCGAAATGAACTCCAGCACCGCCGTCTTCTGGTACAGGCCGACGAGCCGCAATGTCTTGTCTTTGGCCCACACGCCGATAGGCACTTTGAGCACCTTGCAATGGATATTTGTGAAGCCTGCCTCTTGTAGTAAGGGCTCAAGGCGCGCCGCTATGGTGGTGCTAAATCCGAACTTGGCGTAGGCCTCCTCGGCTGTGCTGTAGAGCTTTTTGAAGGGGTCGTCGTCGGGCATTGTCCCGTCGTCGCAGCTAGGCGAGCCGTGGAGCTCGTGAAACTCTATCCAGCCCCCGGGCCGCAGGCTCCTAAACTGCTGGTTAGGGAAATCATGGCACATGCTAAATGCCATTTTCAGGAGAGCGGGTGGGCATGGGACTGGAGACCTACTCATAGGCATGGCCCAGGACAAGGCCGAGATCCTTGAGGACAACCGCCATGAAGCGAAAGTGGACGAGATCGACATTTCTCACGAGCCAATCCTGCTCGCAGTCGTCGACCAAGAACTCGACGTTCGGAGGCACCCATAGCGGCTGAATGGGCGTCAAATCGATGCCGCAAACCCGCGCGCTGGGGTATTTGTCGCCAACTACAAGAGTCAGCCGCCTTCGCCGCTCATGCGAGACGCGCCTGTGTGAACCGACCTTCAATCGCCCAGATGCCTGTCCCGGTGTGAGACTGAATTCGAGCCGTTCTGCAAAGGGCTACTCACCCGTACCCGTCCCGATGTCCAGGATAGACTGCGGGTTGTCCCCCACGGGCGAGTAGAATAGCGTCCCGTCCGTCAGCTCCATGAGCATCGCGTGCTTCATGTCCTCCCGATCCTGCTCCTGGTCGTCGTTGGGGATCGGGTACCGCCCATTCTTGAAGCAGTGGTACCGCCTCCCGCGCTCGTACGTGCACGCGTACACGCTGGACGTGACGCTCGTGGACCCGTCGTTGAAGGGGTCCTCGGTCAGGTCGAACTCGTCGTCCTCGCCGGCCGAGCTGGCCACCTCAATGGTCGGCGCTGCTTCGGTCGCCACCGTCGGAGCCGGGCTGCCCTGCCGTAGAGGCCTGTCGGCATCCTGGAAAGGCGGCGCCATGTCGAGTCAAAGCGATGGCGGTCAATCGCGGCCACGAGCTTTGGCTTTGCTACGGTTGCAATCGACCAGACCAGGGTGATGAATGGAGGGAAAGAGTGATTGCGACTGCCAGGTCATAGGTCATGCTGCTGGACCGAGGGCGCAAGCATTGGCCGGTCTCGCAATGGAGGACGGAGGGAGAGCGCACCATGCTCGCATGCAGCGGTTCTTTTCGCTGCCCTGCATCGGCGGCAAGGTTGGACTGGGCAGCGCCGTGCATCACTGCAGTCTAGCTGTCATTTGGTCCATTGGAAAAGAAAACCTAGGAAAAGCCCCGAAAGAGGCTCGCAAGCCGTGCTTCGATCCTACGGCCCCCACATCATGGCGTTCTGTGACTCGACGAGCCCCAGACAGGCGCATGCAGCCTCCATGTGACCTGGCGCGGCCCGTCAAATGCTTGCCAAGGATGAGCTGTAGCATGCCGCTGCGAGATGACAGGTCATCGTGCTGCATTCTACAACGATGGTACGGACGCATCCGCGCTGAGCCGCCCCCTCCTCGCCCAACAACACAGGCCCATTCAAGCACTCCGGCCGTGCCCCTTTGTGACCATGAGCATCTTCCGGATTGTCTCCAGATCGAACGACTTCTCCGCCTCCTGGAGCGACTGTCGCACCGCTTTGGCGCCCCTCTCGACGACCTCCTCGTCGTATTCCAGCATGACCTTCTCTGCGTTCAGCGCAGGCCCTGCGTCGCGCAGCTGGACCAGGCCGTCGATGTAATTGCACACGTCTGTGATGCAGTGCTGGAACCCCTGTCCGCGGTCTACAGTAGGTCCACACAGCGTCAGCATTGTCACAAAACACATTTGCCTCGCCTCGCCTCGCATCGCATCGCATCGCACCGCCTCGCATCCCGCGGACTTACATATCAGCATCGGGTGCGCGGCGTCGCCTGCGAGCGTCGCCCGCCCCGACAGGTTGTCCCACTTCACGGGCACCCAGTACCTCATTTCGTCGATAAAAACGTCGCTCCCTTCCGGCGTCCAGTCTATAGCTGATTGAAACACGCCGTTCAGGGCACTCGTCTTGTTCTTGATGTAGTCGAGCGCGGCCTGGCCCCGTAGGTGGACAGTCTCGCCGCGCCATATCTTGACCCAGAACGTTGTCCACGTCGACTTGTCATGAGGGTCATCAACCGCCATGGCTATCAGTGTCAGCCTTGGCCCGTCCGCTCTCTCGCGATATGACGGGTGTGGAAAGGATACGTACTGCCGACGGCCCCCACGGAGCTCGTGCCCATTGTCAGCGCGGCAACGGGGTGCATTTTCACAATTGCATTCGTCTTAACTTCATCGTCGTATCTCGTGATGCCCGTCGCGAACAGAAACCCAGACCGCTCGACTTGCGCCCGCTCGGCTCCCACCAGCAACTCCCTCACCTTGGACGACGCCCCGTCTGCCCCGAGGACCTGATGGGCCTCAAACCTCTCGCCGTCTTCAAACTCCAGCAGCAGCCCGCCCTCGGTCTTGGACAGGCGTGATATAGCCTTTCCTGAGCGGATATCGACGCCGCGCGCGAGCACTCGGCGGAGCGTCTGGCGACTGACGCGCCTCGCTCCAGGGGTCGCGCTCCGGAACAAGAGCTCCCCTGTGAGCGCATTGTAACACGGCAGGCTCTCCACGTCCTCGTCAAATTCCAGATGGGGGTTGCAGAATGCCTGGGGGAGGTCAGCCAGGATGTCCTCTGGCAGCAGCTCCGAGAGTTTCGGCAGGGCCCAGTGGACAAGCATCGTCCAGTCCCGGGTCCGCGCCTCTAGGCCTGCATCTTTCTCGAAGATGATGGCCTTGAAACCATTCTATGTGCGTTTCGTCAATATCCAGAAGGCTTGGGACCTCTCGTAATAGCCAATGATGCGGCGACGCACCTTTTGCAAGCCGTGAGCGGCGAGGAGACCTGTCAGTCCCGACCCAATGATGGCTATCGTCGGCGAATCCGGGACTGTGGTTGTCGTTTTGTGAATCATGATCGTATAATGCCAAGGGCTCAATGGTTTCAGAGGGTCACGTATTCAGCCGTTTACAATGACATTTCGCACGTCTTGAGATGAGAAAAAAAGACGAGCTTCATGATCACGGCCCCCCACCGGCCTGCAAGTACGGGTCGAACATCCTGCCCAGGACCACGGTCCCCAGCCTGTCTGCCGATCATGACCACAGGTCTCAAAGCTCACTTGATTGAGCTTCAAAATCCATGTCAGAGCCTAGTTACGTAATGCCCAGGTGCCAGAGTATATCTCGCAGCCTGCTAGGGTTGCAGTAGTCCAAAGTTTGGTTGCGGGCGCTCTTTGTGCGCTTTCGTCAATAGTCCGCGGTGATATATGACACTTGCAGTCCGGAGAAGCTAAGGCTGCGAGACGCTCGAGACAAGCGCTGGGAGGCGCAAGCTAGCGTGCAAAAGCAGTCGCTCGGATTTGACGGGAAAGCGCAAGATATCTCTCAGCCAGCGCCGGACTGCGGCCAAGCTGCACCTACTCTTAGACTGCAGCACGGCCGGGCCCGGGGACGGTATCCGCTGCCTTGGCCGCGCAAATGGGATCGGCAGGCTCGGATACCCTGGCTTGCAATGATCCTACCGTGCCATCGAACGACTTCCCAGACCGCCAATTTCATGCGAAGTCGGCATCCATAGACACGTTGTCTACTCCGTACTTACAGGAGCCAAGATCGAAAGTCCGTACAAAACAGCCTCGGCCCTTTGCTATGGCGGCATCATCTGGGGGCTGCGCTGCGATCACGACGCCGCGTCCTGGCGAACATTGCAGGTCACCCCGGGTTGCTGCGGAACCTTTGCAAGCGGGACACCTGGACTCGCATGCCCTCATTTCATCTTCGGTGTTCCACTACTGTTGGTTAACAAGGCAGGACGGCATCGCGGGGAGCCTCGTTTGTCAACTTTTTGTTTGCTCACTTGACATGGCGCGGCCAACGAGCTTCAAGACACAATAATCCTTACCCGCTGATCTCGACCTTTCCACGGAGACGATGCTGCTCAGGACGCTGGGAAAGCCCCGCTCATGCTAGACTTTGAACCCTTGCAATCCCTGTCAGCAACTCGGCTGGCTATCTTTCACCCGTAAGGTCCGTTCCGTTTACGCACTAGGGACTGGGGATGGCACCAGATACGACGTAACTCCGCGAAGGAAGAAATTACATTTCGGTACCTGGGCTTGCCCACATTCGGGTCACTATCCCTGTTGGGATTCCGCGGATATCAATTGCACCAATGGGCGAGAATGGCACGATTGAGTGTTTGACGAGCACATCCAACTGCTCCAACGAGTGTTCTTTCGCCTATACTTATGAGCTGTGGCGTGGCAATCGAAGCGAAAATGACAAGCTCAACCGGCATTTGCGGACGTTGGCTGAGGGAAAGGGGATCGAAGCCGACCAACTTCCAACGCACCACTACGGAACGTCCAACGGAGCTCCTCGTTGATGTACAGGCCCCACAAGCGAATCAAGAACACTTACACGGTGGAATCTGAGCTGGCTGGCGAATATAATTGCCAGCTCCTGGACAAAAGGTGGGTGATCAACCCAAACGTTGCGTAGAGGCATGCACTCGTATGCCTATCATGGCATACTGATCGACACGTGTGCCGAAGTCAGGTAGTAAGCAGCGGCAGGTGCCACGTACGCATTCTGCAGCAGATCACAAAACGAAAGCATCGACTGCAATGCCGTCACGACAGGCCCGAGCGCCTCACGATTTCCTGTGAGTGCTGGGCGAAAGACGAGCTTTCGGAGTGCTGAAGTCAGCATGAGCAACAAGACGGTTCAATGTTGGTAGGTTGCAAAGCAGGGGCGGATTTTCCGACCTTGCGCCGAACTTTCTTCATCGAGAAATTGCAGCGGCCTTTCGTCGTCACTGCTTTTCATAGACCCAGCTCTATGAGAGAGAGCCATCGACTTGGACTTTGTTGTCACTAGACAAAAGCAGCCGGTGGAACTCTCGTCTGCGCGCTGCTGTGCCATGGCAATGGCGCGTGCTGCAAGCGCAGAGTTGCCCGAGTACCAAGCTCTTATTGGAAGCTCATGCACTCATCGACGAATTGATCCTATAGCTTGCCTGAGCGTTCTTTTTCCCAGTTGAGGTGATTTTTGCTGTGATTGCATCGTTGACTTGGATTGACGAGAGTTCAGTCTCGAAGATCCGTGGTCGAGCCCGTGAGTCCACTAAATCCAGACACCACCACAGCGCTGAACCCCCTAGCAATCCACAAAAGCCACCCTGTCTTGACCTCGACTCAACGACACTCATACAAGTCGCGATGCCAGCTTGAGCCTCATCAACTCACTCACTCCCCTCTCCCCCCTACGCATCCATCATGGGGCCCAAGCCCGCGGCCGCCGCTGCCACGCGGGCGTCGCCGTCCATGCTCAAAGGCGCCTCGCTCCTCATCCTGCTGCAGCTCCTGTCGCGGCTGGTCACCTTCGTCGCCAACCAGCTGCTGCTGCGCTTCCTGACGGCGCCGCTGCTCGGTCTCTCCACGCAGCTCGAGGTCTACTACCTCTCCGTCTTGTTCTTCGCGCGCGAGAGCCTGCGCGTCGCCATCCAGCGCCAGGGCATCGCCGGTAGCGCGGCGGGGGACGAACGCGCGCGTGTGCGAAGGGAGAGCCAGGCTGTCGTCAACCTGGGATACCTGGCGATACTTCTCGGCGCGTTCGTGAGCGTCGGCCTGGGTTGGATGTACCTGCGCTATGCCAACGCTTCAACCCTCGAGACGCCGTATCTCGTGCAGAGCCTGTATCTGTACGGCGTGGCGGCCATGGTCGAGCTTCTGTCTGAGCCCTGCTTCGTCCTTATGCAGACCCGACTGCAGTTCGGCACGCGGGCTACTGCAGAATCCGTGGCCACTTTTCTCCGGTGCCTCATCGTTTTCGGCTCCGCAGTCTGGGCTTCGAAGCGTCAGGTCGACATTGGCGTGCTGCCCTTTGCCCTGGGCCAGCTGTCCTACGGAGTAGCCCTGCTCTTCATATACCTCCTCTCAGGCCATGGCCTCGCCTCGTCGATCGGCTTCTCCCTGCTTCCCAAAGCTATGTCGGCAAATGACGGTGCCAATTTCCTCTGGTCCTACTTTTACCGCCCGACAATGACCCTCGCCGGCAGCATGATGGCCCAGAGCGTCGTCAAGCACCTCCTCACCCAGGGCGACACCTTTCTCATCTCCCTCCTTGCCACCCCCGAGGTTCAAGGTATCTACGCCCTCGCAAACAATTATGGCGGCCTCTTGGCGCGCCTTCTTTTTCAGCCAGTCGAGGAGAGCAGCCGCAGCTATTTTTCACGCCTGCTCTCCGCAATCCCGCCATCTGTAGACAAAGGATCCGCCAAGCCCAAGCAGAACTCCGCTGTTGAAGAAGCAAAAAAGAGTCTCACAACGCTCCTGCGACTCTACGTCCTCCTGTCTGCTGTTATAGTTGGCATCGGCCCCTTCGCTGCGCCGTCGCTGCTATCGATCGTGGCCGGCAAGCGTTGGACTGGCTTCGGTGCCGGCGACGTTCTCGGCTGGTACTGCTTCTACATTCCCTTCCTGGCGCTCAATGGCCTCACTGAATCCTTCGTCGCATCCGTCGCATCTGAAGGCGAAGTGCACCGCCAATCTATATGGATGGGAGCCTTTTCCGTCGCGTTTGCAACGTCTGCATTTGTGTTCATGCGCATTTTCCCGCTTGGCGCCCAGGGTCTTGTGCTTGCCAACATTATCAACATGTTGTGTCGCATCATCTGGAGCGTCGCTTTCATCAAGGTATTCTTCAAGCGGTACGGCGTCGAATTCACTGTCCGGTCTTTGCTACCAGGGACCACCATTGCGACATCGCTATCGACATTTGTGCTCTTACGGCAGCTGCATGTCATGGATAAGGGAGAAACTGAGCCCGTCGCGACACTTGTGAAGATTGCAGGCTCGGCCGTTCCATTACTTCTAATGATGTACGTCATGAAACATCTATATATGCTCTGATCTACTAACCAGTGTTTACCCGTTGCAGTATCTTCTTTGAGCGAAGCTTTTTACTCGAATGCTTTCATTCGATACGCGGTCGGAAAGCCGCCAAACAATGAAAAACGCCAGACCAAGCAGCAGTGTATTCTAGTCAAAGGTGATCTTGGTCGCCTTCTGAGTCATGTCGACGTCCTTGAAGAAGGATCCGTACATGTCGTGCGTCTTCTTCTTGACGGTCGTGCCAAATTTAAGGAGCTCGTCAGGGACGGGCTGGTTGGCGCCCTTGAGAATGTTGACCAATCTGTGATGGGCATGGTGAGTAAGGTGTTCGGCACTAATTTGGTTGCACGGAGACTTACGAGCCAGAGAGCGCCTTGTCCTGAACGGTAAACATGGTGATGGCCTCGCCAGTCTTGCCGGCTCGACCGGTTCGCCCGATACGGTGAACATAGTCCTCGATGGTCAGGGGGAACTGCGCGAGTAATGTTAGAGACCAACACATCAATGCCAAAGAGAACAGAGTGTTACATACCGTGACGTTGATGACCAGCTTGACCTCAGGGATATCCAGGCCACGCGCAGCCACATCCGTAGCAACCAAGACCGGGGTCGAGCCCGACTTGAAGGCCTCCAGACTCCGCGTGCGCTGTTCCTGCCGCAGGTCGCCGTGGATGCCACCCACACGAATGCCCTTGCGGCTCAAGAAGTTCTCTATCCGGGTTGCCTCCTTCTTGTACAGGCAAAAGACCAGGATGCGATCGTCCCTCTGCTTGCCCTGTGTGTGCTCCTTGATTATCTGCAGCAGCCGGAACTCCTTGTCCCTGGGATCCACGACCTCGACGGTTTGAGAGATGCGCGAGTTCGCCTGCAGCTCGACAGAGCCATTCTCGTTCTCCCTGCCGCCAGATCCGATGGCGATTCTGACGGGGTCCACCATGAAGGTGGCGGCCAGGGCCTGCACCGACTGCGGCCAGGTAGCCGTGAACATGAGCGTCTGGCGCTGCTCGCGCGGGCGACAGCTGCCCAAGATCTGCTTGATGTCGTCCTCGAAACCCTTGTCGAGCATACGGTCCGCCTCATCCAGGACGACGAACTGCGACTTGCTCAGGTCCACGGTGCCGTCGGACATGAAATCCTTCAACCGACCAGGCGTCGCGACAATGATGTCGCATCCCCTGTTCAGCAGCGCACGCTGCTCGTCCTTGGACGAGCCACCGTACAGACAGACGCAGCTGAGCTTGACCAGGGAAGCCAGCTGAGCGAGCTGCACGTGCGTCTGCATAGCGAGCTCTCGCGTCGGCGACACGATGACGGCCTTGGTTCCCTTGCCGCCAATGGCGGACACGGCTTCGACGCAAGGCAGAGAAAATGCCATGGTCTTGCCAGAGCCGGTCTCAGCGACACCCACGGCATCCCTGCCGGACAGGGTGAACGGCCAGGAGGCGGCCTGAATAGGCGTGGGGGCCTTGAAGTTGGCAAACGGCGAGGGCTTCCTCTCGAGCAGGTTGGTCGAAGGCAGGTGGTGGAACTCGGTCACGGGGCGCAGGGTAACGTCCTTGGTCTTGGGGTCGGTGATGGTGATCTGGTGAGTCTCCATGAAGGTGTCGATGTCGGCTTGGGGGACGTTCGACAGGCTGATGGTTTGCTCGTAGGACAGCAACTCGGAGCCGCTGGGGATGGTCGCAGACTTGGTCTTCTTGTCCTTTTTGGACTTCTGTTCCGGTACCTGCTCGGGTGTCTTCTCGTCTTCTTCGGTTTTTTGTTCGCGCAACTTCTTTTCCTTCTTCTCTAGCTTGCGCGCCTTCTTGGCCGCCTTCTCGGCACGGCGCTGGGCTTCGGCGTCGGCGTCGGCGTCGTCGGCGCTGGGCGCCTCAGAGGCTTCCTCGGACTTGGACTTCTTCTCCTTCTTTTCTTTCTTCGCCTTCTTCTTCTCCTTCTTCTCCTTCTTCAGCTGCGCCTTGTCGGCCACATCATCGCCGTTCTCGACCTTGGTCTTCTTGGAGGGCCGGACAACCGTCTCGCTGTCGGCGAGCGTGTGCTTGGTAGCTGCCATTGTGGGCGGGGGATCCTCTGTCGCTCGGGACGGAGGTAAAAATCAGTCGCCTCGGTCGTTTGGTAGAGTTCGTCGAGGTGCGCAGGGAGAGGATGGCGCCCAGTCTCTTGCGACACGGCGAAACCGAAAGGCGGTGCGCGATTGAGCAGTTGGCCTGTCAGGCACAAGAGGCAGAAAAAAATTATCTTATCGATACGGACCACTGAGGCTCGGTGTGGCGCCGTGGTGGGGCGCTATTGTGGGTCTCTTCGGTCTGGTCACCGTTGACCTTTGCCTGACCGGGGGCGGAGTTGGTGTGTCGAAAATGGTACTCGTAGATGGGCAAGAAAGCTGACAGGTTCCGTTTCAGCCCTTAGTCGGTGACTTGGCATATAACGTTATTCGCTGTGTAGGTGGCTAAAGGGAGCCTGCCGGGTTAGCCGTCTATTTTCAGATCCTGGGTCTGAGCAGTAACTTAGATGGGAGCTGGAATAGAGTACCTCACTGCTCCGTAAAGACCTTTACTGCAGATTGCGTGGTGTAGGGAGGACATGCGCATTGGGGCCCTGGTCGGATGAAAGCATTGCCCCAGGTACCCTTTGCATTTCTCAGAAGCCTCACGGCTGCATTGATTGGTGTAAGCGGATTTAGTGGAAGGCTTGAGGAATCTCTGACTGCACGCCTGTTCAGGTCAGATCACTCAAAGTGCCAGTCATCGAATCTTATCTTCAACCTTCATCTATGTTACTCCGTAGTTGCAGGGCAGCTAGCAGCTCTCATACGAAGTGCCGGGAAATATAGCACTAGCATAAAGCAATGAAACAACGTGCCGCAGAGCCATGCCTACCAGCATCCGTGTAGCTGACAGAATCTCTAGGTCCCTGCGTCGAAATTGCAAGGACATCTGCAGTTGCTTTTTCGACCCTCGGCGCCCGTGGGAACGCAGCCGACCCCGTGTTTCCCGGGTTCCTCGAACGAGGCCAACAGCGCCCCACCCGCACCTGTGCCTCGCCTATTCCACCCGCAACTTCACTCAAATCATCACTTTCCTCTGCGTTGTCAAGTTAGCCCATCAAAGCCGCGCGATCATTTCTTGAACTGGCGCTTTTAGGCGTGTGCATTGCTCAGCTTCGCATGTAAACGGTCCGTCATTCTTTCGGCGCGTGAAATCGTCAAAGCACAACCCCAACAAACTCGTAATTTCTCCTGCATGTTGGCGGCTCGCTTCGTCTGCATGTTGGTTGTGCAAATCCGTGCTCCATGCTGGCCAAGCTTCTCGCATTCCTTCTTTCGCCTAGCGGGGAGTCTGTTCGCCGTCCATTCATTTAATCAGCAACTGCATGCCGCCAGGGCCCCTAATCTGGTCACCCGAGGCAGTCTCAATGTTCCGTCCTCTTCGCAGTGCATATTCTTTCTCTGTATTGCTCATCATTTGTTTCTGTAGTCGTTGCAAAACACAGACCACCAAGGCTCATTAGAGCCCATTAGAGCCCTGTCACTTACAGTTGTCGGTTCTCTCTACTCAGCCAGATCCATAAATGTTATCCTTTCTCGAGCCATCATCTTGGCATGAAGTTTTGCAAGGCAGCAGTTTTGGCCTTGGCCGCGGTGGCAGCGGCCGATGAGGCAGGAATCCTCAATAAGGTCCCTGACCTTCACGAAGGCGAGCCTTTCACGCTCAAGTATACGAATTGCGACGATGGAGAGTGCTCAATATTTCTAATTGGTCTTGCGGAAGATGACCACACAACTAAGAATTTTCGGAACATCACCTGTGCGAACCACTGCCGATGAGTTCTCCATCATCGTGACGAGCCGAGTCAAGCGCACCAGTTGACTTTTACAGTTCATGCTCCGAAAGACGAATACACGCTCGTCCTCGACCACTTGCCATCTGGCACATACGCCATTCAGATTGATAATCCCGGCGGAACAACGTGGAGTTACCCTTTCAACTATACAGCCGCCGCGCCCACGTCGGCAAGCAGCTCTTCAAGTAAGTAAGTAATTAGAGCCCAAGCATTTCGATCTGCTAAGTCTCTTTTGCCGTTTCTGTCAGTACCTACCTCGTTTTCGGCAATCTCGACAACGATCTCGCTCCCAGGCTCAGCAACACTTACCACGTTACCCACCGACACATCTACGACAGCTGCTCCTGCTGAAGTAACGACGCAAGGGTCAGAGCAAGATGCTGGCAACCTTAGCACAGGCGCAAAAGCTGGCGTCATAGTGGCTTCTATAGCTGTGCTCTCGATCGGGATCGGCCTCGCGATTTTCTGGTGGCGGAAGAAAATGAGAATGGCAGGGAACCTGGGTCCGGCTCATGAGGTAGACGGCAATGGCGTGCAACGGCCAATGCTCGATACAGAGCATCCCCTAGAGTTGCCTGCCAACGATGTCTCTTCTCATGGTTACGATGCGGAAGTTAAAAGATCACAAGCATATTCGGCATTCTCAGGCGAGGAACGGCTCTCACCACCAGTGCCTACGTTCAACATGAATGATGAAAAGCAACACATAAGCCACATTTCAGTATTACCCACCAAGTATGACGCTTCATATGGTGGGGATCGGCGAGACGCAGCACCATATGAATTGGATGGCCAGCAACAAATATTTCCAAACCTGACTCCTGGTCAGCCTCGCCCGGCGCATGCACAGCCTCCTCAGAAACCGCAGGAACCGGTGACCTTCGGCTCCGGTATGAACACATCTTCCAATCAGGAGAGTTTCGGCAATTCTATGTCGGAAGAGCCTACAGAATCTCGGCATTTCCTCGAAAACCCCTTGAACGAAACCAGCGATGAGGAACTATCGTTACTTGAGAGACAATATGCAGAGCTAGAGTCTCGTCGACAGCGGATACTGGACTTGGAGATAATTGAGAGAGAGCAGGCTGTGTTACGGAAGCGGCTTACCCTGCTAGAAGAAAGAAATAGGACCTCGCTCTCGCTCAACGAGTCATCAGTAACGTGAGCGAAATCCGGTCGCATTGATGCTGGGGATTTTGGTTTTGTGTCTAAGCCACTCTCCATTTCGCAGTACATTCATAGCGAATCTTGCAGCGTATAGGTCCGAACCTGTTAATATCCCTTGTTGATTACGCGGATAATGTATTTAAATGATATTATGGAGAATTATAAGATGTCTATCTGTCTAGTCGAGCCTCGCACATTGTTTATACTTTGCATAAAGGAGAATAGTAAGAGCCTCGACGATCGCATTCAAATGTAGCGGGCGCTAGCCTCCGCTTCTTAGTAGCCAACTTTTACCAAGTACCGTCTCCAGATGTCTTTTCCCAGACCGTCTAAGTTTCTATCCAGGTTTGCGATTATGCGCCGCTATGAATGACATCGGCCGCTTTTTCACTAATTATGTATATCGGGAGCACGAGAAAGTATCCTGGGATGCGAGGAAAGACACTGGCATCCACCACTCGGAGGTTATCTACCCCTCTCACGCGGAATTTCGAATCCAGCACAGCCATGCGGTCGTCGTCGGCGCCAATGGCACAGGTACAGGACGCATGATGGCCCCAAGCCTCATTTTGAACCCATTCCCGCATCTGTTCTTCAGTTTGCACCCGGTTCCCAGGCCACACTTCTTCAAATGTGCTCGGAATGGGAAGGAGGTTCTTCATGGCCTTACGGACAAAGTCCATGCCTTCAACGAGTGCTTGAGTGTCCAACGCAGCCTCGTTATTGCCATTCGTGCCCGTGTCAAAGTAGTTGAACGAGATCTTGGGGGTGTCTCGAGGATTATTTGACCGCAAGCTCACCGTGCCAGCTCGGTTTCGCGTGTGCGCTTTGAGAACAATCCAGCTCCAGTGCTTGGCATCACTTGTGGCGTCCACAGAGTAACCGGGATAGTAGCCGGGAAAGTTAACCGGAGCTCCTGAGATGAACACATCAGGATTATCGTCCGCTGCGACAGAGGTTTTCTTGAGCATGGCAAGAGCGACTCCGTTGGTTGTATAGCCACCTCGCTCAGCTACCGAAGCCAACTTTTTCCAGTCTTCTAGACACGGATCAGACTGGCTCTTTAGCCATGTGCACTTCTCTGTGGCTGCAAAGCTGTCTGGAGTTTTGGAGACGATGGTTGTCTCATATCGGTCTTGCAAATTCGTTCCAACACCAGGCGAATCAACCAGCACTGGGATGCCAAATCGGTCAAGCTCATCCTTTGGGCCAATGCCGCTCAATTTGAGAAGCTGTGGGGTATTGTACGAGCCAGCAGACAAGATGACCTCCCGGGATGCGTTCACGCTGCCGCTGCTGTCTGGATTCTGGGATGCGGAGTACCGTGGATCGGCGCTGTAGAGGTTTTTGCCTTGAAGGTAGTCAACCCCAATCGCTTTGGGCTTTGAGTTCCCTTTTCCATCTCCATCGAAACGAATGCGAGTGACTAGGGTGTTCGGGACAATGTCGAGGTGATATTTCTGCGAACCATCGGCGTTTTTGGCCTGCATGACGTCCATTATAAAGTCCCGAGGACCGGATCGACTGCCATCGTTGACGGCGAGGGGTATTTGAAATAGCCCTTCACGACTATCTCGCCATGAGAAACCTGCGTTCAAGTCCCGAAATAATATCTTACCGAGACTCGCAACACTGCTGATCACTTGCCCAATTCCTTGGCCGAATGCGGAACCTGCGGCAAGGACTAATGAGATAAGTTTCGTGTCTTGAATAACAAAAGACAAGCTCGTCAGGCTCGTGGTGAGCCACCCGTCGAGGCCATGTCCGATAAGCGACGATGGGATGTACTGGTTTCGTTCAAGGCGCTGGAAAAACTTTCTCATTTGATCTGGCGCCCAACTCTGGTCGCCGGTCAAGCCAGCAATAAAGCTCCAGTCCGACTCATCAGGGTACACGGTGATCATGGCGTTATGAGCCGTGCAACCACCCAGGGTACCCGCTCGAGGGTATAAGATACCCTGTGGTTTGGCACCAGGTGGAGGACTGACTCCAACGTATGTCTCGCCAGAAGGTGTCTTGTATGTCATTTTCGTGTCTTTGGCTTGCCGTGTGAGGTTGTTGTAGTGGTCGACATAGTAATTCCAAGTCATGGATTCGTGTTCAGTTGCCTGCAAGTTCAGAGCAGGAACTTGATACTGGAGAGAATCCGTCTGGTCATCTCCAGCATCAATCAAGAGAACTTTGTGGCCATAGGACGCCAGCCTAGCGCCCAAGGGGCCGCCACCAGCTCCAGTTCCGACAATCACGTAGTCGTATTGAGTTTTGGGATCCGGTGTGGTAATGATAGCACTGAAAGAGCACAACAATTAGCGCTAGCCTGGCCCAGGGGAGATATGATCTAACCAATTTGTGAGCGTCGCCCCCAGAGCAAATGTCAAAAGTGAAAGAAACATTATTTTAAAGAGAGTCGTGCGCTTTAATTTCTTAAAGAGCGGTACAGAGAATGAAAGTGAAATGCCGTGCCGCGGATCATACTCCGATGCGACTCACTCCGAGGCTTTCTCAATCTTATAGGAAATCCAGCTATGGATTCATCTGTGAACAACGGAGCCAGCGACGACCTAAAAGCTTGCCAAGGGCTCACTCGTGATGGGATACGAGACGAGATGTTAATCAGTGGCGTTTTGCATGATTTTGGATTTCTTCATGCCCTTGTCCCGGCACGGACTGCGCCTGGTAGCTCATATCTGTGTAAAATGAGACAATAAGCGGGATTTTGAAAATATTAAAGCATCTTGCGAGCTGTACAGTGTGAAAAGCCGTCCCGCTAATCTCGACTTGGTCAAATTACGACGTCTTTGTCGGGTTCATGCGCAACCGGAACATCAAGATTCACCATCCGGTATTTGGGGTCCATGCGTTCCCGACCAAATCAGGACTATAAAGACGGCCCGTGCGCTTTGTGGCTCCGGGGCCCCCGGTTTCCGAGGGTGCGGGGAGCTGCCATCTGGTAATTCGGACGATGCATGGACGGAAGTATATTTGGCACAGAAACGACAGCACAGGGCGCCCATGTTCTAGGCTGATCACTTTAAATGCAGGCGCTAGGCTCTAGACCGAGCCTCACTAGTCCAGCCCTACGGACTTATAGGTGCATCTGGCTTGAGATGCAAACGATCGTCATCAAGCCATGAACTAGCTTCAGCCTGTACCGTTGTAGTTATCGCTGCCAGCGCACGCATCACCAGCATTCCGCATGTCTGCTGCGAGCTTTCGGCTGATTGGGGAGGCAACGTTTAGCAGATTATGGCATGACGGAGAATAAAAATTTGATGTGCTTGGCAGATCAAATATTGCGATCGAGTGAGGCTTGGAATACCGCAACGAAAATGACTCGTCAAGCAGTATTTGTTAGCGGCCCCTTAAGTCCCGACTCGTGTATAGGATCTTGAAAGCGTTCGCCTTCGCTTTGGAAATTGAACTACTTCGGAGTCATGCGTCGCCGCCTTGGAAATCGCCAATGCCGGTGGTGAAGGTTTGTGCATTGCATCGGAGGTTGAGCCAAGGTCTCGAAATTGTCGTACGAGCTTTCGGCGCTGAACTTGTATCATGAACATTCCGAGCGTGCTATTGATATGCGATTTTGTGCCCATAAATAGCTGCAAAGTCATTTCACCAATATCAGCCTTTGTACGACGACTGGTCCGCGGTGCTTCGTCTTTACCATTTGTGGCAGTCGAGGTAAAGACCGTCTGAAACGACGGGATTGCTTCACCAGGCAGGCTCTTCATTTTGCTCCTACTCAGAGTATCTTCCGCTTCCTCGAAATGCTTGCTCTTGTTGCTATTCCAAGCTAGTTCCGAACCAGTTCCGAGCGTGCAGCAAGTCGTCGCGCCCGCTCCCTGAACTTGTTGTGAGTGCAATACATCATTACCGCACGCGAAAGCGGCGATTTGTCTGCTCAATTTGTAAGGCAAAGAGCGCAGTGTTCCGCTGTCACCGCCCTTATTTTCCATCCCAGTCCTCGCATCACTACTCAGAGGTGACCGACGGACACTGTCGGAAGGCGCCTCCGAAGACCAACAAAGACCTAGAACAGGGGTGCTGCTAGTCAATAATCGAGCTACCTCAGGCACATCAGCCAATGCAGCCGGCAAGCCGATGTGCCTGCATGTTCAGAGGGAGACGGCAATGCTGCCCGCGACTACATCCCGAAGTGGGGATGGGCCGCGACGCAGTAAGAATTTGGGAAAGAATGATTGCTAGCGGTGGTTCATGGCCCTAATTTGACCGCCTCAGAAATGGCCTACCATCCCTGCATTGACGCCACGCGCGGCAGTTGCGAAAATCAGGCGTGTTTTGTAATGCCAATGTTTCTTGGTTAATGCAGGTACCAGCAGCTGGATTCGAGCGCCGGTCCTTGCCCCAGTTGGCGACTTGCTGAGCCTCCGGTGTAGCATCACCTCGAGGCTATGTCTTCCACAAATCGGCCTCTGAGGGAGCGGAGTCGTTCTACAGCTTCTGCCTCGTCACGCGACAGGTTGATTTGCCTGAGCAAGGAGGTCTCTGCAGCCTTCGGATCCTCATGACGCCACCAGTGCCAAAGATAGGTACCGGTTGAAGCACCCGAAAGCTTGAAGGGGATGGGCAATCGTTACCTCAAGGACGTCGACATGGCTGGCTCTTGCGAGCTTTTGAAAGGAGCTTTGTTTCTAAGCATTCAGTGGAAGGCCTGATTCGCTGCCATATTGACCTGAGTCGCTGCTCTCCGGCCGGCCTATCGCCCAGCTTCCCTCGATTTGGTCTATCAGTTGATATCAGGAGGCATTTTCCACTTTTATTTTCAACAGTCATCGATCGTCTCAGACAGCCTTGGCATCCAGCCCCATCATGGGAGTTTGATTTGGCCCTCACATCATGGGGCGGTCCTCCTCTATGTCAGGCGCATAATATGGGGGTGTGGCCACCAAAGACCTTGCGCCTACGGGGTGACGCGGTCAGTGCTTCTACATGTATCTACGCATGTTATTTAGGTCGCGGACTTGTATATGCTTGCAGTCTGTCAAACAGTAACCTCGCCGAACATTTTGTCTTGTTTGTTGTTAGCCGTGACGAGACAAAATGGTCTCTCTTGGCGTAGTTCTCCCACTGCTCATAGCGGCTGTACTGAGCTCTGCGATCGCATCTCAGGTCCCTGGAGCCTATATTTTCGAGTTTGCCGATGGACATGTAAATGACTCTCACGGTGGCCTTGAATAATTTCCGGATGCTAATAGTTGTCTGCAGGACTCATCCGAGTTTCTCGACGCCGTCCAAAAACACGGAAGAGTGCGAATGAATCTGAAGCACAAGCTCTTCAGTGGAGCCTCCATACAGCTCAACAATAGCAGAAATGCGGAAAAGATTGCCTCGGAGATCGCGGCACTCCCATGCGTCAAGCAAATGTGGCCAATTGAGTCGTACAGCGCACCCAGTACCCGACTTAACTGGGTTGGAAGTTTGGTGACGCAGCATTCGGGGAGCCGACGGGCGCGGGCTACGAGCAATGGAAGTGATGCATTTACGCCCCACGTCATGACCCAAGTTGACAAGCTGCGAGCCAAGGGCATCACTGGCAAGGGCATCAAGGTTGCTATCATTGATAGCGGTGTAAGTGGCGCATTCTCCGAAGCTTAATATTGTTGTGATGCTGACGCAATTTGCCCAAGATTGACTACACCCACCCTGCCCTTGGAGGCTGCTTCGGTGACGGATGTCTCGTTGCCCGAAGCCACGACTTCGTTGGCGATGCTTACGATGGCGATGGTAAAACGGACCCTGTTGAGGATGATGATCCAATGGACTGTGGAGGCCATGGCACACATGTCGCGGGTATCATTGCTGCCCAGCCTGGCAGCGCGCTTGGATTCACCGGGGCTGCACCAGATGTATCTCTCGGCGCCTACCGTATATTTGGCTGTCAGGGTGAAGTCCAAGACGATGTCCTGCTGGCGGCTTTGAATCGTGCTTACGACGACGGTAACGACATCATTACTATCTCGATCAACGGAGTCAGCGGATGGTCGGAGCATCCTTGGACTGTGGCTGTTTCTAGGATAGTCGGAAAGGGCGTCGCATGCACTGTTTCGGCTGGCAACGAGGGTCGCAACGGCATGTTCTATACCAGTCACGCCGCCGACGGCAAGGGAATTGCATCCGTCGCAGCTTTTGACAATAGCGTTCTCCCCACGATATTCTACCCCGGGACTTACACCGTCGACGGCAAAAACAAGAGTTTCGTGGAAATCAACGCCGGCACCCATATGAAGCTGTGGGACAACGTCTCGCTCCCCCTTTGGACGGGCAACTTTAACCCCAAAGTGGCGGCGGACGGATGCAAGCCCTGAATACGTCATCTTATCTTGGCAACCATATTGTCTTGATCCGCAACGGAGACTGCTTCTGGCAAGACAAACTTGCTAACGCGGCGGCAAAAGGCGCCGAGTATGTTCTCTTGTACCACTTCGGCAATGGAACCCTGACTGTTGATATCGAAGCGGTCCGGAATCAAAGGCGTTGGTATGGTTTCAGCAAAGACGGGAGAATCATGGATTCAGCAGCTCAAGGAGGGAAAGAAGATCATTGTCACTATAGGTGGAGGGACTACAGCTGCGCCGCGGCTCGCCTTTGACGACAACAGGGATGGCGGAGCGCTCCTGAAAATGACATCTTGGGGTCCGACGTGGCAAATGGACGTCAAGCCGCAGTTTGGAGCCCCAGGCGGCCACATTCTTTCAACTTACCCTGTCAAGAAGGGTAGCTATGCCGTCTTGGACGGCACGTCGATGGCGTGCCCGCTGACTGCTGCCATCTACGCCTTGATCAGCCAAGTTCGCGGCAAGATGACTCCGGCTGAGATGCAGAACCTCCTCTCCGCCAACTCTAATCCTCAGCTATTCAACAACATGACCGGAAGCGGCTTTTCGCCCTATCTAGCCCCCGTCTCTCAGCAAGGGGCCGGCATGAATCGCGCCTACGATGCCGCGTACGCAACTACGCTTTTAGAGCTATCTTCTCTTTCGTTCAACGATACGGATGCCTTCATTGGCGTGTTGAACTTTACTATCAGCAACAGGAACCAAGACGGCAAGATCAAGTACGGCATTTCGCACGTCCCAGCGATAACGATGTACACGTTGGAGAAGGATACCATCTACGCGCAGTCTTTTCCGAATGAGGTTGTGATGAATGCTCCGGCGACATTGCAGCTGAGCGAGCGAAATGTGACCATTGAGGGAGGCAAGTCAGTCACCATTGAGGTGGTTCCCACGCCACCCAAAGGCCTTGACGTAAGACGCCTCGCGTTGTGGTCCGGATACATCACAGTCAACGGCTCCGACGGCAGCTCGCTCTCGATTCCATACCAGGGCTTTACGGGCTCACTTCGCAACGCCACAGTCCTCGGAACGAAGGACACGTGGATGGCTCGTTCGGCCGATGCAACAGAGCAGGTGCCCGAGCCAGCCAATGTAATCTTTACGCTGCCCAAGCCTGGATCCACTGAGAGTAAAAACGTGGCGAAAGCCGTTTTGGTAGTCAAACTGGCACTTGGCTCGCGATTAGTCCGTGTGGAGGTTATGCCATCCAATGGCACCTTGCTCAGGAGCACCAACCATACCGCGCAAATTGACAAATCGCCGTTCCTATGGCAAACGAGAGGAAACCGAACGTATGAGTGGAGCGGAAAACTGGACTCGGGGAAGTACGCGCCGGAAGGGACGTACAGGCTGGTGACGCGGGCGCTGAGGATTCGGACACTTGCTTGACGTTAGTCCGTTAGGCAGCCAATCTCGCTCTCGCCGATGTTACTTTGCATACTTTGCGCTGCGACATAAGCGATCGCCAGTTATCGTAACCCTTCATGTAGCTTTTGATCGCGAGCGCCTTCCAGAAACGGGCAGCGCGTCTTAATTTGGTAAATGTCTCAGACATAGAGCTTGATTTATCTTGTTTAGGCATGTATAGGCGCGGTGCTCAAATTCGTCGACCTATACATCGGATTCTAGACTTTTACATCATAGCACGGGCCGCATTTTGGATAGCGTATATCGGCAAGCTGCAGTACTACGTCGCTACGATAGAGGACCAATCGACCTACAAGACACTCTAGATCGAATATTTATAACTAAATGCCTTTGCTCGCGTACGTAGCATCTGCTTAATTCCCTCGATAAATTTCTAAAGCACGACTCGTTCTACACCCCCGGATTATTGCTATTATATTTACCAAAATGAAGTTATTTATTATCTTTTTCATTAGCCTGAGTAGGCTTGGCGTAACCACCCCCGTAACATCCGCAAGCTTCGATCTCGCCGGTGGAAGTACGGTAAGCTTAGAAGCAACTCGTAGAGATTTCGCAGCGGCTGCTCTGCTCATTTCTTATACTAACCAAAACGATAACTATAGCAGGTAAGCGGCGCTAGTGAACTTACTCGCGGTCGTTATTCTATAGGACTAATTGAGGGCCTATTTCAGTTGCAATGTGTAAGCTTTGATCTCATGTGGCTCCAACAGGATTACGCTATGTAGGTTCTAATTAGAATATAGCATGTAGGCGAAAACTCTATCCCTGACCCGTAGCAAATCCTGGTATCGTACTGACCGCAGATGAAAAGAAGAATGTAAGTGAATCTCGAAGATACTAACTGTACCTAGTTATATATCTTGCTAACGATTAAACATCTACTAAAGCTCGTAGGATCGCCTTTGATCCGATACGAAATCTTTACTCGATGTTACTAACTATTATATAGTGTGTAAGCTTATATAACACCGGACGGCTTCAAAGTGTTAGTAATACCGCACTAATGTGTTTAATAACTCAAGGAGGTAAGTATATAATAGAAAGCAGATTTTCCACATTATACATAATGCTAATCAGACTTATTACTACATTAGGGCGTAGGTCTTACCCTAATGTATGGTCTTTAGCGTAAAAGTCGAAAAGCTTGCTGATTTTACTATGTTGAAAATACAGTTTGTAAGTATCCTCCTAATCATAACGCTTATGCCCAAATTTTGTATCTGATGGGACCTTCTAGTGTATTAGTGATGTAGGAGCCTCGCATATTGTCCGTTTTGGAACAATTGCTGATTAAATCTTTTCGATGGTGTCTCTAGGTTGTAAGTTCATGTTTCTTCTTGAGATTTCAACTATCAAAGGAGATTCAGGTCGATGCAATTGTTCAGCTTCTAATGCTGCTTCTAGGAAGTGAGTATCGTCAAGGTATAAGCTCTGGACTTCTCTGACGGCGGTGGTAATAAGTGCGCTCTTTTGGTAGGTCTGATTCACAGAACCCATCGTCCTTAGGCCTCTACATTGCTTTGTTAATATAAACTCTCTGACTAGAGTGTACGTACACTTGAATCCGAAATCATACTTTTAACATTCCACTACTTCATTAACATAGTGGTTTGCAAAGGATGTAAGTACTCCGAAATCATGTATGAAACGGGCGCTATTGCATTACAAAGGAAATATCTACTGACTCGCAATGCGGTGCCGAGTATAGATCTGTTAACGATTCTTAGAACTGTGTAAGTGCAAGAGCCTAGGAATTTCACCAATCCGGCAGTTACTGATATGTCTACTATCTTAGACGGTAGGCACGCCTTCTTCTTTATTTTTTATAATAACCTAATAATGTGTGAGCCCCGACCTTAGACTGTAAGTTCTTCTCCCAGCTATACTGCACGCCTGATATCCGCTGATGCAGCTAATCGTTTTAGTGCGTAAGTCTTAATGCCTCCATAATTAGCCCCGACACTCCCATTAAGGTTAAACAATACTAGGCAGTAGGTGCTCATTGCTTATTTTGCGATATATAAATTGTGATGTGATAGCTTACCTATACTTTCTTACATGTAGTGCGAAAGTGGTTTTTGCGTATGTATATCTCTTTGGTCATAAACCTAGTGCTAACCTTATTGGCTTTAAAACTTATTAATGCACCCGACTAGAGAATTGTCTAGAGTGTAGGTCACTCTATATATATTCAATTAGTATTTAGCCATAATTAACGTTAAAACTTCAGCTTGTAAGTGCTCCGCCCCTCCGATCACAAATGCACAGTACCAGCATACGGTCAAGGAAAAAGGTCCATGATTCTGTTTACACGTTAAGAATGTCTACAGTGCTCTGGGAATCGCCTTATCCAGGCATATAGCAACAGACGAATTCAGAAGTTTGAGGCTGGGTTTTTGAGGGAGCTTTAGTCGTTGTATGGAGTTTCTCCTTTGGAGTTTTTAGCTCGGCCGACTGAAGCGGGTTCCTGTCTTTACCGCGTCGCGTGTTAGACCTATGCAATCATTACAACAACATACGTTACTGTCTAAGCCGTGACCCGCTTCTGGAAACATTGCAAATGCCATGCCTTAATGTGATACCACAGTAAGATATTCTTTTTGCAGTTGCTAGCTTGTATTCGCGCGAATCGAGCGATGAGGTAAAACATACACAACCAGATGCCCCTATGGATGTAGATTAGAGGAGACGTAAAGGGGTAGTATTGGCGAGCTAGTAAGAAAAATCGGTATTCATTAGAGATGCCCAAGGATGCTACTGAAATAATCCAGAAGCGTTGAGCCAGGCTGCCCATCTGTGGGAATGAGCGCAAAGAGGAAGACTATGATGTAAGTGAATCGCCGGAGTTTAGTATTAAATCTCGGTAGGAGGTCTGTTGGCTGTCGGGTAGGGCATCGAGTTTGCCTTTGATGCAAAGCCTGTCTAGACGCACCTCGCCCAGCACTAGCATTGTTTCTGTACTGATCTTCCCACTCACATTCTATGCTTGAGCTTATCTTCTTAATTCTCTCGATGGGTAAAAGCTGCAGTTCCTTAGTCCTTGTAGGCGGGTTAGGCTTTATGATCCCTGCTTGCGAAAACTTCAGGTGGGTCCGAGGAATTGGACCGCTTCCCACCTTCACCTTGCCCTTTGCCTACGGGTACATAAACCTCCACTGGAACAACGAACAACGAACAACGTACTATTCAACCGTAGATACTTCCTGCGGCTCTACTCGCGGCCTGTCTCATGACCCTAACGAATCACCTTGCAGAACAGCCAAATGAGCACTTCTCCTTCGGCCCCATCCACACCCTTCCCGCCCGAGCCACTCACACGCACACTCTCATCCTTCTCCATGGCCGCGGCAGCACCGGCCCTGAGTTCGCCCAAGACCTCTTTGAAGCGAGTCTCTCATCGTCCCTCGCTGAGCAAAGCAAGACGCTGAAGGACGCCCTGGGGCCCGGCTGGCGCTGCGTCTTCCCTTCCTCACCCACGCTGTGGAGCACAACTTTCCAGCAGGCCATGCCCTCGTGGTTTGAGGCGCATTCCCTGACAGACACCACGGCGCGGCAAGATCTTCAGGTCGGAGGCATCCGGGCCTCGGTAGCGCACGTCTGTGGCATTGTCGACGATGAGATTGCGTTGCTGGGCGGGCGGTCGGACAGGCTGGTCCTCGGTGGCATCAGCCAAGGCGGCGCCATTGCGCTATGGAGCCTATTTTCGCGCCAGCACGCAGCCACGCAGAGGTTGGGTGCCTTCGTCGGACTGAGCACCTGGATACCCTTTGCAGAGGAGATTAGACAAGTCTTGGGACTGAGTAACGGCACTTCAAAGGTCCAGGTCTCGCAGTTTGGTGCTTTTGTGAGGAGCATGATGGCGCCGCTGGCGGATGCGCTGCGTCAGCAACAGCCCGACCACACAGTGTCCTTTTTGCGCACGCCAGTATTCATGGGCCACGGGTTCGATGATGCGTACGTCGATGTTGAGCTGGGGCGGCAAGCTACCGACGTGCTTCGGTCTCTTGGACTCGGCGTGGAGTGGCACGATTATGTGGGCGCCGAGGAAGAGGGACACTGGCTCAAGACGCCAGAAGAGCTGGATGATCTTCACAGATTTTTGGTCCTGGAAGTGGAGAAATGTTGCGGGTAAGCTTTCACCATCTGTTTCTCGGCCTTCCGCGATCACAACTTGAAGGGTGTCGTCATGATTGTTGCACCTTCCGGAGTATCCCTTCCCTATCCACGACATCGTACAATGCTCACTCGAGGGACCAATGTCATTGTTGCATGCGGAGTTTGCTTTCCAGTCCTTTGGACAGGTAATTGAAGCTCAGAAGAACGAGGCAAGCTCAACACTTCACACAAGCATCCGCCATCGTACAAGCCAACACCAAGCCCAAGGTGAGCGGCTCGCCACTGACAGATAGTTCCACGAATACGTTCCACGTCCTCGCTGGCAGCCCACCGTGCCTCAATACTACAGGTCATGACGCTGCAGCACACGCAAAGTTGTGCTTTCTGTGTCATGCTTCTCCGTATGCTGCTCATCTGTACTGCTGGCATTGGGCAGCTGCAGGCTTTAGTTATCAAATGGCCAAATGACGTAGACGATGGCATATTTGGATAGGATGTGCCATGCGGCATTCATTGATGCTATTTTTCCTTACAAAAGAGCACGCAGGTCCTGTTCAATCAGCCTCATGTTGACCCAGCAGGAGATGATAGAAATCCCTTAATATGTCCCTCTGCGCCCCCATATCTCGACCAGACATGTACGGCCTGGGCATCCGCCTCTCCTTCTACGCCCAATGGCTCGCTGCTCTCACCTTTGAGCACATCGGCCCTGAGTCGCTGCCCGAGATCCGACTACTCGGGCTACTACTCTCCGCGGCCGTCATCATCGGTCTCATTGCCCAGCTTCCTGACAGCGGTGGCAGCACGCTTGACGCCGCAGACACGTACATCCTGCTGCTCCTCGGCACGGGCTCGCACCTGTTTCTCGTGCCCGTCTACGTCTGGCGCGTGCTCTCGTGCTGCAGTCCGCACTGGAACCCGCTCGCTTGGTCGCAGGAGGAACAGCTGCGCATATTTCGTGTGCTCAACTTTGCGCTTGCCTTGACGGCGTCGTCGGTCGGCGTCTGGTTCTTCGCGACGTACTTGCCAGGGTTGGATCGGGGCTGTCGACAGTTTGGCTTCTTCCTCTTCAGCGAGAGCTCGCTTGACCACAACGAGCCGTTTGTCGCCGCCAATGCCGCTCTCTTTGTCTTGATGGTTGGGGGCTGTGTAAGCTTGCTGTTGGTGAAAGCTTGTTATATGCCTCGCCGGCAGCGCCGCAGACACGTCTCGTTAGTGTTGGCTCATACCTTGTCCGCCTTGACCAAGGCAACGACATGTTGTTCACACTGACGAAGAAGGTTAGCAAGGCGCACATCAAAGGCTTGCACACCTTGCATTTGCTATCCAACCTCACGGTCTACGCCGTGCTCGTCGCGGCAGTCGAGCTCTCAGTCCGATGGAACGAGGTCTCTGGCGCCAATAGTGTCGACACAAGCGCGCAACTCATCCCTCTGTTTATCACTACTGGCATTATTGTCAGGGTGGCGTTTTTGCACTACACTGGGGGCGATGACGGCGACGACGACGACGACGACGACGACGATGAAGACCCGGTTCCATCGCGACCCATCACTCCGCCTCGGGCGCCTAGCCCAGACGAGGGAGCCTTGCCGCCTCAGATGCAGGCATACGGCGTGAAAATATCCGACTTGCCGCGGCGAGCACCAGCAGTGTATAGTCCGTGAGGAACATGTGGGACGTTGGATTCCGTATCACTCAGAAAACTCGTCGCGGCCCCATGGGCACTCTTGCAAGGGGCAGAGCCAACCAGCTGCATCATCTTCAATGTAATAACAGGGACACGGATTGATCGTTGGCCCTCCCCGCAGAGAAAATGAGACAGGGATGTATGGGACCGTGACGAATTTTTCGAGTTCATACGGTACTGTAGGCGAGGGGCTTACTAGATGTTGAATCAGAGCAGCTGGTTGGGACACTTGACCAAGTTGAGGCAATGAGAGATATGGAACAATGAAAGGGGTGGAAGAGTGAGAGAGATGGATTGTCAATGAGCTCCTCGCACGAAGTCTTTCAAGTCCATCATTTTCTCAGCCAGTCGATTGACTCGGTGGAAATGTTATCGAGTTTTATATTCTATGAGCCATGTAGCCGTCGAGCATTCGATCCGTCCAGGATGCTATGCTTTCAGAAAAACCTCAGCTTTAACTGTCGCCATTCTTCATCACCTCATACGAGACGAAGCCCAATACCATTGAGCCAGAAGAAGTTTTCAAGCCTGGAACCGTGAGACGTCGACGCAAAGCCCTGACCGAGCCTGGCCAACAACCCAAAGTACCTGCACCTTCTGCAGCACTCTGCGGCATCTTCAGTCCTAAAACCGCATGCCACATCCAGTCATGACAAAAATAGGACCATACCAAAGCCGATGAAGTTTGACTGGGCCGTGAAATTGTACCACCCAGTACGGACCCCGGCGAAACTTCCAGATCCCCATGACCTGTGACTACATATGTATATGCACTTCGCCACGACTAGGTTTACAATCCCGACCAACAAGCACAGAGCTTCATCATGTACATAAATTTTAAAGCTTGTGGTGTTTTTCCCCAATGTACTGACTCCGAGAACCATGGCCAACGTAATGGAAAAAGCCTGGGGGGCCCCTAACAACCATGGCCAACACAACGGGAACCATCACTTCTAATTGGTTCAGCTGAAGATACTTGGCGCTGGCCCCCAAGAATGATGGCTAACACAATGGAAACATCACCTAACATTACCTCAAGCTGGTTCAGTTGGTGATGCCTGCGCTTGGGGTCCGCAGAATCTGTCTTTACCAAGGCTCCCAACACGATGTGTGCCATGAACAGGATAACGATATAAGAGCGCGGGTGAGCACACGGAGAGCAATCAGAATATACTCAATGCGCTTCAAAAGGCTTTGAGTTTTAAGCTTTCAAGATGCATATCCTACATTGCAAAGTTCTCTTCTTTACCAGTATACTCTTGTTGGGGCTTCTTGGGCTGAGTGATGCCGTTTTCGTAAAGTCTGCGCCGCAGTGTCCCGATGGAAAGTATTGGTGTCAAGACCGCTGCGGATCAGACCAGCTGGGACAAACTTGCTGCGGAACCCCTGATGGGCAGCACAACCTTTGCGGAAAAGGTACGCCAAGGGGTGGCTCTCAATTGGAAAATCGACCACGCTGACATTCTCCTTTACAAGGCACTATCTGCTGTCTCTATGGCTGCTGCCCAGATGACACGACATGCAACGCCGTTGGGAGGTGTGAGCGGACTGTGACAACAGTTGGGGGACACGGCCAACCCATTACCACCACAGAAACTGTTCCACCTGGTGGCGGACGGCGACCGGCCTCGACGACGCACTCTGGCCCATCTTCGGAAGTATCACATACAGATGCAGTCCCCACTACAGCTCCTTCAGATGTCGGCTCGACCAGTGCCAGTGCCACCATCCCGGGTACCAGGCCCATGGGGACCGCGCAGCCACCCGGTACTGGAGAGGCCACAGACCACCCAGGCAAGGGATCAACGGCGATGACTGCTAGTAGTAAAAGAGAGACTCCGCATCCGTCAAGCTCAGGAGACTCTGCTACTAGCCAAGAAACCCCAGGTGGAGGCTCACCAACATCTTCTACTCCTACTGACCACATCGCCACCGGTAAACCAACCACGCCTGGAGTAGGAGACACGACAGTTGCCATATCTGAGCCCACGGGGGCACATGCAATCAGCACTACGCAAAGTGCAACACCTCCACAGAAAACTGGCATTTCTACTAACACGGAGCGTAACGGTCCTTCAGTTATCGTCATTGGGACCGCCTCTGTGACACTGCCTGAAGTTTCTACCAGCAGCGCGTTGACTACACTGGGCCAAACCATCACGTTGCTGCCATCACCACCAGCGAAAAGTGGTCCTACTGACCTTTCTTCTGCAACTACGACGACCGCCGGCGGATCCTCGCACACACCAAACCAGGGCAACACTCCACCTACAGGCACCGGAAAGGACTCAGTAACGGTTCAAAGCAGTCTACAGTCTGACAAAAACACGGCCGCGTCCAGCACTACTAGCGCTATACCTACGAACATCGGAAAGGATCCATCAACGGACCAAAGTCGTCTACAGTCCGACAAAAATACAGCTGTCTCCAGCACTAGAGTTACAGGCGGATTCTCAAGTACACCATCCCAGGGCAAGCCTCTACCTACGAATATCGGAGACGATGCATCAACATTCCAACGCAGTCTACAGTCCGACAAAAATACAGCCGCGTCCAGATTTACCCACACTCTCACTGGAAAGGATTCATCAACGGTCCAAAGCAGTCTACGGTCCGACAAAAACACAGCTGTCTCCAGCACTGGAGTTACAGCCGCAACCAGCCCTCCAGGGCAGACATCTGCTGAGCCGGCCACAGCTGCCACCACAACAAATCTGCCAACTACTACTACAGGGACAGAAGCACCTCTGGCCACATTCAAAACCTGGCCCGATGTCACGCTCGTTCCCGTCATAACTTCTGTTGAGGGCCCAAAGCCCACCGATCGCGGCACAGTCATCCCGTGCAACCTTTGGTTTTTCTTTGTGAGTGAATTCGGTGGTGTGAAGCATCACCGAAGTAAAGTGTCTGGCGGTTGCAGCTTACTGACGAAAGCAGATATGTATATCATGGGGAGATCTCCGCATTGGAGGTTGGGAACTGCCCCTACCTCCTGGCATCTACCCTCCGTATGTAGCCCTGTTCCTCCACATCACTACCCTACACGAAGATAGTGTCCCACTGCTAACAGTTGTTCCCAGAGGTCCACCTCCAAGTCTTAAGTTTCCACCGGGGATACGCGCGACCAGTTTACCGCCATGGCCTCCTATCACGTAAGTTTGCATCCGTTGCCTAGTGCACCTCGCAAGTGACGGAAGCTAATTTGATGGAACTACTACTCCAGTATTGGTAATGATCACAAGCCAACGTATTCAGACAAGCCTACCTCATGTAAGACCGAGTCGGCAACGATCTGCGCAACCACGACGTCGTTTGGAGTCTCGGTTTCAGACAAGGCCACCGTCACAACCGGGACCAAGGTTCTATCCACCTGTCAAACTATCCTCGGATGCAACGTCAGAGATGAAGAAAGGACAAAAACCACGGTAGGGCCATGCTCGACGAAAACTGCAACTAACGTCTGGGTGACCTGCACGGCCGGCGCGGAAGGCTCGTGTAAGACTACAAGCACCTCCCTAGTGACGGGCTGCGACGTTACGCCGACGACCCTCTCCTGCCGCAAGCCGAGCGCAACAGGAATTGGACCGCGAGCAGACGATGATTCGTGCCAGCCGGATCCTTTAGAAACGTACGTGGTGTATCCCAAAGACGGCACAAACAAGGCGCAGACGAAAAGGATCGCCACTAAACTGAAGGAATTCGCCGACGAGTCAAGCATATATACGTCAGACACGAAAACCATGGGCATCAATTTCTGGCTCCTACCTCTACGCCACTCACAGGCTCGTGAAGTGGCGATAGTGTTGGCACCGGAGGTAAATTTTGCGCGATACCTTCGGAAAGCACACAATCTGACGCTAACCTATCCAGGTGGTAGCAGTCTATACACAGCTCCCGAATGATGACCCAAACAAGCCGGGGAAGAACCCATACAGACCATTCGACCCGGCGACCGAGATTTCTTATCAGGCAAATGCCCCACCTCATCTTGTCTTTGTGTCTCAGCAAAAGGGTCATCCGCTCGACTCTTATCAGGGGCGGTACTACTTTGACGACTCAAGTGTGCCGGGGCAGGACATCCCCGTGTACATTTTGGACACTGGGGCGGAGCTGGAACACGAAGTATGACACCATGGCTGAGCTGCTTGCTGGAGAAGTCGGAGTAACCGCTAACCAACGCGTCATAGGAATTCAAAGACACCATCAAAAGCAAGGCAAGATGGTTACACGTCGGTCGAGATGAGGGTCTTCCAGCCGGCGCTTCAAACAAGGAAAACGAATCAGGCAAGGGCCATGGGACGTCAATGTTAGGCCTTGTATCGGGAAAGACCGTTGGTGTTTGCAAGGACGTCAGCCCCATTATTGTTAGGATGCCACGTAGGAACCCGGTTGGCGGTGCAACGTTTGAGGACTATATTGAAGGCCTGAGCAGGGTCAACGACGACATGCAGGGGAAGAGTACCGAGACGAGAGCGATTCTGCTCATGTCTGTACTATTTCCACGGGTTCAGTTTATGAGAGATCAGGTCGACTATTCTGATGGGTTCTCCAAGCGTCAGGTCGACTATTCTGCTGGGTTTTCCAGTCGCATGGAGCAGCTCCTGAAAGACCAAGTGTCGAAAGGGGTTTTGCCTGTCACCGGAGCGGGAAACAATTTCCAGGTATGCCGAAGGAAAGAAACGAGCGAAACAAGAAAGAAGCGCTGACATTTGACAGCCCAACATAGACGGCTGGCCAGCTAATTTTGGCGCCAGCGGAGGGACGGTGCCAGAGGTGTTAGTTGCTGGCGGCATCGACCCGGTCACCCTCAACCGCTACGGCTCCTGGGATACGGCCAAGGGACTGCCGCATGTCTACGCGCCCGCGAGCGAGGTCATATCAGCAGACGGGAACAAGGAAAATTGGGCAGAGTCTCCGCTCAAACCCTCTTTAGGCACCTCGGCATGTAAGCATCTACCCATCATTGGATCCGTTCACCTTCTGGCCAGCTGACATCAAATGCTATCAGCCGCAGCGATCTCGGCGGGTCTAGCGGCTTACTTCTTGAAACTGGCTCAGACGGAAAAGCTGTCAATTGACAAGTCCCCTCGCGGACTCAAGAATTATATCATGTCAAATGATTTGGCGTGGGAGAGAACCGGGGGGAAGCACGGTCCTCTGTTTTCGATCTGGAACGGTGCGGTTCCCGCGCCACGGTCGTGCCCTTGGAGCGGTGGTAAACGGGCTGTGGCGCGTCGTGAAGCCGGGTCGTCGGATGTTTGCCAGCTCCCCAACCCTTCGAGAAGTATGAGCGGCGGCGGCGGCGGCAGCAGCACAGTGAGGGGATCGCCAATGAGGAGCGTGGTGACTATCTCGTCAGTGACGCCCACGAAAAGTACAGCGACTAGCACAGCTGCTTCAACCGGCACGACAAGGGCAACCCCAACGGCCTTTGTATGCACAGACAAAACGGCTGATAAGTGCGCCCCGGCGGTTGTCTGTCACTTCCCTCTCCGCAATGGCTGCGACGCCGGGAAATGCGTTTGTGTTGCACCCGATCCGCCCGCCAAGTCAGTAGCCACATCAACGGCTGAAAGCACATTCGTAACCACGACCAAGCCCCAGGAGCCGACACGGACGAAGAAGCCAAAAGCGCACCAGACACTCGGTACGCGGCATTGCAACGATCCCGGCGTATACAAGGGTGACGGGGATATCCACGGAGAGATGGTGAAATACATGGCGAAGCTTGCCTGTGACGGCACGAAGAACATGATTTTTCCGGTGCATAAACCGATTGTCCACTCAATAAAGGCTGGAAGCGTTCCGTACTACATGTCCATCCGTTGGCAAATTGGATGCACATCGGTTGACGACAAGGTGAGTGCTTGGAACCCCGTCGACCTTCCAAACAAGCTTGGACCCGGGTACGCAGATCCCGGAATAACCTGCGAGAGCTTGTTGTACGACAACTGGAAAGAATGTGAGTCGTTGAATTGCGCAACCCTTCTAAAGACCTGAACTGACGCCACTCCGTATCGCAGGCACGGGCAACCAGGGGCGGGGAGGATTCATTGACGCGGGATGCTTGCGTTATTTGTTCATACCCCATATTCCGTAGTCATAAGAATTTCCTTCACTCTGATGATGATAAGAACTGGGTCCCTAGAGTTCTGGACTACATGATGGGTTGAATTCTTAAATCAAATAGAACAGGTGAAGTAACATGGAAGTGGAATGACGGGAACCGCCAAGTCTCAATTCGTTTGCAGTGACTTCCTCAATACCTCGTTAGTATTTGCGTTGGCAGAATGTACTCTCCCTTATAGCTCACACAGAAACCACCCTTTATTTAGCTCATATGTGCGATGGTGATGTTGCCTTTTTCGACGACCACAATGACGGTGCAGCCAGAGTGCCTGGATGTAGCGAAGACAGCGTCCGTTAGGTTTTCATGCCCAGTGGGAATATCTTGACCCTATTCTGCCGGACGGAATGAACTTGGACTCTTCCCTTGACGTATAGCCAACGCTCATAAGATACCCAGGATTTCATTGGCCACGGCTCCGTCTGTGACGACGTTCCGACGTGTGCCAGCTGGGCGCCCGGCACAACGAGAACGGTCCCCACAGGAAAGCTACTGCCGCGATACACGCCGCCTTGCAGTCCGAAATGCACATGCCCCGATGAGTCGAAGCCCATGTATCAGGTATAGGGCGGCCCTAGAGGCCCATTCATCGCATTGTGCCTGAGGCGTCCACCGCAGGCGGATGTGGAAGATGGCTACGCTCTTGATGGGAAGACCAGGAATGTTGGACTACTCCGTAGGCCTCGCCAACTGCCCGGCCCAGCGGCCGCAGGCGTTGTGTTGAACAACCTCATGGGCTGATCGGGCCCCAATTTGTGGCCTCCATGGTGCCGCATGAGCCTGTTGTTGGCCGGGCATTGCATGTTGGACATGCTCCGGCGCTGCTCAGGTCACTTCCAATTTAATAAAGCGCGTTGGTGGTCTATATAATCACCTAGCCCCCGAACGTCGCAACAATCGCCTGCGCCGCAACACTTCGTCGCAGCTCACCCCGTCATAAGTGCCGTCGCGTTTGCCAACTTCAAATTCCCGCGCATCATGAGCCTCGCTGAACCGCAACACGTCCGTACCGAGCAGCAGGGACCGCCTCTGCCGCCTACGCGTATCAACGTCGCTGTCTTGGGAGCTGATGGTGTAGGGATGCTATTCCTTATGGACCGAGTGAGTGAGCCCCCATTGTGCCGGCCAGTAGCATCCCCGGTGTCCTAACCAGAGGATGCAGCTCAGCTACAATCGCGAACCTGAGTATGAATGGCCCGCCGAAGACTTCTCGCGAAGCGCCCGTCTACAGCACCGCGGTCGTTTGGTGAGCCTTGATTTCCAGCGGTACTCTCTTAGGCCGTACGGCAACCCGATGGATCGTGTAGATCTCGAGTCGGCCCTGCACCATAGAGAGGCCTGCATATTGGTATACGATGTGACAGATCGAGATAGCTTCTCCGAAATCGAAACTGCATACAATCTACTCTGCGAAATAAGGCCACGGTCGCAGGTTGCACATGCTGAGCCGGTATCCCCGGCCCGGCGATTCGCTACCGCCAGAAAGTTCATGGACAAGCTGCTTCGACGTCGCGCCGGTGAGCAAGACTCAACGCCTGAGCCGCAGCTTGGACCGCCGCTTCCCTTGGTTATCGTGGCGAACAAGATCGACAAGCCGCGAGTAACATGGGCCGTCTCTTTAGAGGAGGGAATGCAGTTAAGCCGGCGCATGGGTGGCGTCTTCTTTGCCATGTCGGCCTTGAAAGGACATGGATGCGAAAGGCCCATACTTGATCGTATCGCCGGGAGCGTCCTCCAGTGGCGGGGGGAACTGGCGCAGGCGGAGTAGGTAGGACTTGGGCCTAGTATACGGACTTGAGTTTAATTAATAGTTTTGCTTAAGGATATAACGGGCTGAGCCGAAGGCTGTCTCGGCTTGCAACTCTCGACTGCTGCCATGATGTCAGACTCGCGACGGATTCAGGGCCCGCTGCTCAGCTGCTCGAACCCCTGGAGCTACAGTGGACCCTGCGCCAACGCCACGCCTCGCACCCCGCAACCGCCCTCGAGTCCATCGCGAGTAAACAAAAATAGCGTCACTTTCTCCTCTCCTCCTCCTTCGCCGGCCCTCGACGTGCGCGTCACGTCTCCCATCCCGCGTCCCTCCGTCGCACCCGCCCTCCGACACCCTCCGCCGTCACCGCAATGTCGTCCAAGGAGCCGTCCGCCAAGGACAGGCCGGCCAAGGACAAGGCGCCCAAGGACAAGTCCAAGGTCCACAAGCTGTCCCTCAAGGGCAGCTCCAAGCTGGTCGCCGAGTTTGTACGCCGACTCCCCAGCCCCCAGCGACCGTCAAACACGCCTTTCTAACCTGATCGCGCGCTCTGCAGTTTCAATACTCGATTCACACGATCCTGTATGTTTCACCCACGACCGCCTGCGGCCGAGAAACCGAGCCGAGTAGCTAATGCGCAGCCCGCAGCTTCCAACGAGGCGTCTATCCAGCCGAAGACTTTACCGCGTACGCGACCTCCCGCGCCATGCCTTGAATTACACTCCTATTGACACCCACGGCGATGTACAGCGTCAAGAAGTACGGCCTCAACATGCTCGGTATGTCCATGACAATACGTCTTCCGAGCGTCACAGTAGCTAACGCTGCGCTCACCAATCGCAGTCTCCGCCGACGACCAGGTCAAGGCGTACATCAAGAAGATCATGTCCCAGCTCGACAAGTGGATGGTCGGCGGCAAGATCTCCCGGCTCGTCATCGTCATCACCGACAAGGACACGGGCGAGCACGTCGAGCGGTGGCAATTCGACGTCAGTCTCGCGCAACGCATTCTTCAACCCGGCCACTGACCACGTCTGCAGGTCCAAATCTCACAACCCCCGCCCAAGTCGAAGTCAAAAGCCACGTCGGTACCCAAGCCCGCCGACCAGGAAAATGCCAACCCCGGCGCGGCGCCCTCAGCGGGTGCGCCCGCGGCCGACAAGACCGAGGCCGAGATCCAGGCTGAGATCGCCGCCATCTTCCGCCAGATCACCGCCTCAGTCACGTTCCTGCCCCAGCTCAGCGGCGACTGCACCTTCAACGTGCTCGTCTATGCCGACGCCGACAGCGACGTCCCCGTGGAGTGGGGCGACTCGGACGCGAAGGAGATTGCCGGCGGCGAGCACGTGCAGCTGCGTGGCTTCAGCACGGCCAGCCACCGCGTAGACACCCTCGTGAGCTATCGCCTAGGCGACTGAGGGAGCGAGAGGCATAAGGTGATGGAAGGGCGGGGACTCACTGGTTTACATACTTGGGATAGAGATGGAGATTGGGCAGGACGCAACGGAGTGCCAGCAACGGTCTGGATGGCGTTGGATGGATATATCACATACTTCTTTATGACGACCGCGACGCATATCAACAAGGTCCGATAGGCTCATGGATCTCTATCACTTTTGCAATCAGTGGTATCTATCGCCACACTACGGCCGCCTTCAGTGTCCCAATCGCCACGCATCCTCATATCTCTATCATCTAGCACCACCCAGGCTCACCTATTGACCCCAAACTTTTGCAGCTCATCACTCATCGCCGCCCATAGATCCAGTCCCAATTCACTACGGCACAAACCAGAATCTGTCTATGCTACCTTTGCCCACTCGTGCGAACACCATTCAACGCCTCGGATCCTTTTACCGTCCGTCTCTAAGCCCGTTTGAAAAAGTAGACGTACGCAAACTTGCGCATCTCCTCCACATCGTATGCCTCGACAACCTTTTCGTCGTTGAAGAGGACCCATTTTGCGCCCTGGCCTTCGAGCTGCTTGCGGATAAACGCGACGTAGTGCCTGTTCGCGCAAGTTAGTTCACCGGCTTCTGCGCAGCAGCGAATGCAAAACGTACCCGGCGTGAATGCTTGTTCCCTTGTGGCAGACAATCGACTGCAGCTGGAAGCTGGCGGGCAGCGCTGCGCTTCCTGCCGGTTCCTTGGCCGCCGCAGGCTCGTTGCTGGCCGGACCCTCGTCTTCAAAGATACCTTGATCATCCGGATGGCTGAAGAGCCATTCCACGGCTCGCTCGACATCACCTCCAGTCTCCTTGAGCGCCTTTTTGGCCTGAGGCGCACCGAAGCCCATAGCTCCCAACATCTCAATCTTCTCCGGATCGGCGGTGCCCGCACCAGCGGTTCCGGCCTTGCCGCCAAGGTCAAGAGGCACGTCAATATCAGCGTCGTCGAGATGCGCAAAGAGCCACTCCATCGCCGCGTTCGCATCTGAGTTGCCCGTTGCGTGCAGTGCCTTTTCACAACGGACTCGTGGAAAGCCCATGCCCTCCAGCTGAGCTACAGCCGCTGCGTCCGGCACGAATGCCGGGGCCTGAGCTTCAGGCTCATCCGGCAGCACCTCCTCGGACGGCTGCAGGCCCTTGGACAGGTAACTGTCCAACAGGAATGGTTCGTCGGGGACAATTACCGGAACATCCACCTTGATCGGTACCCAGTTGACCACCGTCATCTTTCGGGCGTTGACGGCGAGAACCTCGGGGAACGTCTTGAAAAGCGATCGCTTGCTGAATCCTTTGCTTCCGCAGGCTGAGCAGGTGAGCTCCACCGTTTCGTCGGAGGTGAAGTTGTCAAGGCATTCCTTGAGCGTAACAGGCTTGTACTTGTCCGCAATATCCTCGGCTCCCTCTTGGGCAGGGATCTTCTCGAGCGGCACGTCGATGAAGATGTTGTCCTGCTCGGTGGTACTGTACTTGACTTTGCTGCATCCCAAACACTGCAGTCTTTGTTCCATAGTAAATCGGAAGGGCGTCGTCGGGTCTTTCAACTCTCCCTTGTGCTCCGATCGAGTAATGAGCTTGAAGAGGTGCTGGAACAACTCCAGAGCATCCTGCTGTCGCATGGTCGAGAACTCCTCGTGACCCCGGCCGATCAAGTGCTTGAACATTGCCGGCGCCAGACCCTTCTGGTGGGCGACTTCGGACTTGGCTACCAAGCTGTCGTCCGGCTTGGAGTATCTTCCGGAGCACAGCCCGTCAGCCATTTTGCGCAGCTGCGTTTCCAAGTCTGCAGCTGGCTCCGAGGCCACGGGAAGATCGTCTCCAGGACGGTAGTATCGTTGCCGGAAGGACGGCATGTCGAAGAGGCACTGCACGATGCTGGCGAGATAGCAGCTGTTGCCCAAATTCTTCAACCCCGTGAGGCCAGGTCCAAAAAGAGGCTTCAGCTCTTTGCCGTCCTCGGTCGTCATGCTAAAGTCCCACTTCAGATTTTGCTCAATCTGCATCTCCGTCAAGCTCTTTTCCGTCTTCTGTCGCTCAGCAAGCACAATGCCCCAGTGCGCCAAGTGCTGGCCCAGATGCTCGTCGACGCGCTCGTCGTCACATCGGTAGCAGTATATATCGGCCGTTCCTTCGGGCGTGATCGATCCAAGCTTGACCGCCACGCCGTGACCCGACTGGGTTGAGTGGCTCAGCGCGTGCGAGTTGCCGTCGACACCGCCCAGCTGCTTTCGGCCACAGCCCAGATTGCCGCACTCTAGGCAAAGCCAGAGGTTCTCCCTCAGGTCGCACGCGGTGCAATGGCCAAGCTCGCCCTGCTCAATCTTGCGCGACTCTTGTTGTTGCAGCATGAGGATGTGCTCACAGCTCGTGAGCTCCTGCTCCCAAGCCTTGACCTCCTCTTTCTTAGCGAAGGTATTTGCTTTCATGATACCGTCGACGATCGGGGCGAGCTTCGGGCTACCAATATCCAGCTGAACATTGCACTCGAAGCACCTCGCCGCGAGAGCAGTGTCATATCGGTCCTCTTCCGTCTCGGCCGCGATGGCGAGCTTGGACATCTTGGCTGGGGGCTCGTCTCGGACGACAGTCTTTCGGGTTCGGCGGATGTTGAGAGCAAGGGGGTGATTCCAGAGGCTGCTATGGAGCTGATCATGCAGCCTATCTCCTGCGCAGCCGCCATTGAAGCACTGTAGACATACGTCCAGGCCGCTGGGTTCGTCCTGCGGCAAAGCCGTCAGCTGCGTGCCATGCAGCATCGAGAGGCGGCTTCACGTCGCGGCAGACTTACGATAGAGTCAAAACACTGAGTACAGTCCTCTCGGTAGACGGACTGGGCCGGCGTCGGGGGGGTGAGCCCTACGGCAACGGCGTGCGTGAGCTTCGGCGTGCCGACTTGAAGCTGGTTGCCCTTGACGAGCGTAACGCGGGGCATGTAAACATACCGACAGACTCCAGGTGAGGGCACGACATGGCGGCGAGGCGCTCGGGGCTCGTCTCAATCGAGTCAGGTCCAAGCAGCGTTCTCTGTATCTTCCAATCGGGCGCAGGTCGAGGAAACGGATTTGGTTCAGGTTCGAATCGACAGTGGGCGAAGGTGACGAAGCTGTCAAGAGGCTGGGTGGGGCGCGATGACGGAGACGGCTGAAGGGTCGGGATGGATGGAAGGATGGAGGGGCAGAGTCCGGTGGAGCTCTGCTGCCTGCTGCGACACAGCATCGCGCCCGACTGCATGAGGCATCCCTACCCTAGACCTCGAGTAAGAAGCCATTCTGAAAGGGCGTTGGCCGCTAAGCATTTGCGACGCTTGGATCACCTCGTTCTTCGAGGCAGAATTTCTATTCAGAGGGCACAGAGTGTTTGAAAGGTCTGGCGCTAAGTATCAAAGGATCTATGGCAGGAAGGGTGCGTGCGTCATTTGAGGCCGGGTTTGGGTACCAAGCCGTCCAGAAACTAATATGATCGCTATCTCGTATCGTCTGCTACAGCACGATGTGCATGTTGAGATGAATTTGAAATCATCATGGAGCACAACGAATACAGAAATGACCACAACAACCTGGCCCCTCAACGGACACGGTTCTCCCCTGACGCCCACGCCCCCCAAGTACATGGTAACAGTAGTCTGGAGCGCTGTTTATTACAGTTCCTCTATATATACTATGTAGGCTACGAGTAAACTTCGTTGCGCGAATAAAGTGATTAGCTAGCGCACGACGGCAGGCAACTTTATTTCGTCTTCTTCTCCTGCACGTTGCGAGTCCAAGTTATCTTCTACCTCATCTTCAACTTTGGAAGCAGCCGAAGGGGTTGGTATCTCTGAAGAAGAAGTAGACGCTACTGAAACTGCGGACCGCACTTTGAAACCGTCTGAGACGCATCGTTGCACCTGCGGCACTGTTAGCGCTTGTAGGTGCTTTGATAGTAATACGGAAGAAGGTTACCTCAACCCGATTTGGGCCTATTGGGACGACCTGCAGTTTCAGTTGCCCAAAAAGACAGCAGGCAGGCGGCCTCTCGAAGGTACTCATTCCGGCCGAGTTTCGAGATTGGCATCCAAAAATTCCCTGACCTTCTCCATGAATTTCCACAAATTCCATGGCACTTCCTTTTGGTTTCCCGCAAGGCTCCTGACAATCCGGGTTTCGTGTTAGGGTTGGCACAGCCGTTGAGGTGCTGAAAGTAGCCGATGACGTTGGCGTTACCGGTGGCGGTGGCATAAAAACATGGGGTTCGAATAGTCTAGGGTTTTCGGCCTCGGGCTCGACACAACGTTCCCCCTGGTTTCGTTAGCGCATCAACCCAACATTAGGAGGATGGAAAATCCCTACTTCGAAATGATTGCCCCAAGTTCCATTACTCCAAACTCCTTTCTTTTGGAGTGCCTTGTAATAGCAGCAATCGGGACTTCCCTCGGCGTATCCTATTCCGTTGCGATAAATTAGGCAGCCCCAGATGCCTTTACCTTCCAGCGTTTGCCCCCAACCTACCCTTCTCCCACTTGAGCTAAAGCGACGAGCTACCGATCCGCAAGGCTCCGGGCATACCGGGTCCTGAGTATATAGGCCTGGCTTATGGCCTTGACAGAGTGGAACTGGATCATAGGCATGTCCAAACCTTTCGTTGAAGTGATCCCCGATATCCTGGAGTAGCTGGCGTGAGGCTTGGTTGCTGGCTAGAGGATGGTCTTTTCGCTCTTGGCGCAGACGTTGAAGCGCAGCATTCGACTTGTCCGACCATGCAGTCGCTACTATCTCTGGTTTCCAGTTGTCCCACAACTCGACATCGTACTTCATGGCAGCATTGTGTACGTTTTGGGCGACGAAGTTTATAACGTCTCCCAAGAGGTTATTCCTTGCCCTCCGTAGATCCTGGCACATTGTGTCTCGCAAAAACCGTTCCTTTGCATCTCTGTCGCTTAGCAGAGCCTTTTGCTCATCGTCAGTAGCGTTACCTAGCAATCCCAGTGTCGACTCTTGGAGCTCGCCTGTTGCGTTCGCCTTTTTCCATATAATAGTCGCAACCTCCGATAGGAAAACATCATCTAAGCCGGACTTGAAATCTGTAGTCCATATTTCCTTTGATATGTTCGCACAAGTTTGCTCCCAAGTTTGATTCCGTAATAGTGCTAGGTCGTCTGGATCGATGGATTCCTTTTTCGCATCAAGTAAAGCGGAGATTGATGTATAAAGAAGCTTCCCTCCCTGATATAGCATCGCAAATGGGGCGAGAGGCGTAGCGTCTAATATATCGAGAGCAAGGCACTCATGGACATCGTCGGGATCGCTCTGCCCGCGGTCTTGGTTCGCGATATCTTCCACGAGACAACCAGCGATTGGCATGATTGATGTTATTGCCGCAGCGCGATCCCAAAAACTTGTACCTTTCCTGAAGGCAACCGCGAGACTGTAGCCGTAGGCGGGAATAGCAGCTACCGCCCCGTTCGCCGCCAGAGCCCCCTTCAACCCCTTTGTTATTTTGATCCCTATGCTTTTGTGATCCAACTTAAATTTGTCGAAGATTACCTTAAACTTGCTGTTAAGATTTTCACGAATTTGCGTTAATTTTAGTCCATGTTTCTTCTCCAGGTCGGTTACCTGGGACTGGCTAGCAAGTCTGTCGAATTCTGCATCTGCAACATCTCTTGGCGACCGCTGTTTGCCGTCAGTGGTTTTCCAGAGACAGTTTGAGCCGCCCTGAGAAGAGCAGCCTGGGTCTAGCTCTGGTGGTTGAACTTTCTCTGGCTGAGTGCCACCTTCCGACTCAGGCTGTTGCTTGGTGTAAGGCTTTT
Source organism: Tolypocladium endophyticum (assembly GCA_024339985.1). NCBI lineage: Eukaryota > Fungi > Ascomycota > Sordariomycetes > Hypocreales > Ophiocordycipitaceae > Tolypocladium > Tolypocladium endophyticum. The sequence continues at coordinate 82,833 of JALHBW010000049.1, forward strand.
CGTCTTCCGGCAACGGACTGCCAGGGCATGGAATGCAGTTTCTCCCGGCTCTCTTGCGCAATTTTCGCGTAGAGCAGCATTGCCCCGTGGTCGACTGTTCTTTCCCATAGTTTGGATCTTGATTCTCGTTAGTTTTCGCCTTCAGCTCCGCTTCGGCTTTGACCTTCTCGAAGTCAAACTTGTCGTCTTTATCAACAATTATGGCATTCTTTGGCACTTCCTTCATTTCAAATTGTTGCATCGCTTGTTTGCATCCAGGATTGTTCTGCTTTTTGTGTTAAGGATTGCTCCAAGGGGTAAGGACGGAACAGCAGTATGCTGCACTTACGTCTTTCCCACAGGCGGGTATGTATATGATGTTCCCTTGTTTATCTGTTGTAACAGCCAAAAATTCTGCACCTTCCAACTTTGTCTTCGCACTTTGGCTTTGCGCCTGCTCTGTTGGTACCTCGTTGATGTTGTTAATTTCACAGAATTTTCTGAGCGCGGTGATCTCAGCACACGCGAAATTATTCCGATGCTTGGTTCCTGGTTCCAGAACAGGCGGCGCAGCACCGTTCCCGTCCGGTATTCCTTTCTGAACGCTGGCCACGTAGATTTCGTCTTCCAAGACAACGACGCTCGTGGTTGGGGGTGTTCGACGACCGGGAATCTGCATCTTTCTACACTTCTCCAGCATAGACTTGTGAAAATCCGACCCCAGGAGAAACTGCTCTTTTGGCGTGAGCGCTTGTTGGGCCCCAGGCAACTTTACATGACTGTAGAATGCAACCTGAGGAGGGTCCTTCTTCTTCTTCCTATCCCACGTATATTTTGGCGGGTGACCTTCACGTTTGGTAATTTGGCCGCCTGTGCTTTCCCACAAGGCTTCGTCGAACTGAGGGACATTTGGTCCTAGTACATGTAGATCCGGATTCCCAAACACTTGACCCAAGGTCAAGATGATAATAAGGAAACACCACAAAATATGCGTATTCCTATGCGATGCCATGAAGTGAGAGTGTCGTGGAGCGAAGTGTTATGAAATATCTGGATTAACTTTAAGGTTGGTGAGCAACCAAAAGAAATCTTGAACGACCAAGGTATAGTTTACAAGTAGAAGCCTCTTATGCTAATACTGTGTCTACGAGAGATGGAGTGGCTTCTTATAGTCCAGCTACAGTCCCTAGAGTCTTAAGGGCATGATCCTTAATCTTCACTTCCATAGTATAAAAATGGGACATCCCTTTGTTAGAGAGGCGCTTAGAGTATCGCATTTTACGGAATAACCGCCCCATGTCGGAAAGGCAGCGGACTCGCCGGATGTAGGGATGGTAGTGGCCAAGTCTCTGTGCTCGTGATGCAAACATAATACTATCTATACGAGCGAAATCATTCAAACTGCACATACATATCTATCGGAATGATATGATGAGTCCATACCATCCCTTCCTACAACATAGCTATCTAACAGTCACTTGACCCGGCAGCTCCGATAACTTATATGCGACCCTAAATTACGGGCACTTGACCCGGCAGATCCGATAACTTATATTCGACCCTAAATTACGGGCACTTGACCCGGCAGCTCCGATAACTTATATCCGACCCTAAATTATGGGATTTGCTTCGGCTCACCAATTCCACTTGAGATGGGGGCGGACACGAGGAAGAGATTTGACCGGCCGCCCGACAAATTACTACTCGTTTACTCGTTTCGGGTTACGAGAGAAGTCCGCTGATTTCTGAAGCTATACGAGTAGGTGAAATGATTTCCTGCCGCTAAAGCGCTCTGCCGCTCACGCCCTTCGCTAAAGGTTAATGTAAGTCCCTTTGCACTACTGATACCGACCCGCTGCCGGGCGGGCAAGCCCACAGGGCACGTGTTACGTGGTCTGACCGTTAGATTGACGTTTGTTCGATGATGCTAGTAGCAGGCTGCGTTACCGCGCTGCTCTGTAGCAACCATGATTGTTCTATTGAGAGCACTGCGGGTGGTCGAGGGAGGAAATCGAATTGAACCTGGCTGGCATCCTGGGATCTTGCACGTTGTCCATCGGAGGCGCATCGATGCAGAGCGATTGGAATATTTTGGACACCAATGTCTTGATCTCTCTGTTGGCGGTCCCGCGAAAGGGAGCGATTGTGTCATACGATGCTCGCCACGTGCTCTGCAAGACTACCAGACCCGCGATCTTCGTACGACAATACCCATAGCTTGCAATCATTGCCCTTTAAAGAAAGCTTGGCATGACAAAATCCAAAAATCATGCAAACATAATCCTAGCCAGGCACCGTTTTTTCGTTATGATCCACTACCGGACTATCATTCGTACGTCGATGCCGCTAACTTTCAAGTATCGCTCTGCGAAATGATTGTTCGCTGCATACATATGGCTAGCCCGCCCTGAGCCATTACTTTGACCAGCTGTCGCGTGCGTCCTGAAGCGACGAGTCATTTACCTCTCTCAGCCCTTATACTATTAAATCCTTCCTTTTCGCCTCCCGATCGTGAGTCGCTGTATCATGTAGAGCGACCAGAAGAGCTACACCCTGGATCTCAAAGAACGAAAAACGAAGATGGCAGCGTCGCCGCTTCTATACGGGTCAGGCGACGTTTTGCTCTGCATCCTGCACTTACTTCCTTTCGCCGACCTCCTCTCTATGAGTATTGTCAACAAGTATATCCGCTCGCTGACGGAGCCTTTTCTCTACTCAACAATCGAAACCACTTGGGCGTTGGATTCTGCGCCGCCAGTCACGCTCCTATTACGAAGCATTCTCGATAGACCCGAGCTATCTAGCTATATCCGCAATCTGCGCCTTATAGGCAATGGGTTTAAAAGCCATCTGCTACTTGAAGAGCCACCAAAATCTCCTCTTCCTACGGTCACAGTCACTAAAGCATCGAAAATCATCCAATCTACGGGGCTGCCATATACCAAGCCCTGGATAGATGAGTTGCAATCTGGCACAGTTGACGCCATCGTGGCAACCCTCTTAATAACGGTGCCTAATTTAGTATCCCTATATCTTGGGCCGAATTTTACCGTTAGAAGTCACCTTCTAGGAAAGATGCTTTCATATGCCTTATGCCATGCATCAGATCATTATAGACTACCTACTTTCCAAAGCCTCCGCGATATTACTTACTGCCGGAGGGCTAAAGAATACCTCCACCTGCACCTGAACAATACAACCGACGTTCTACCATTCTTCTATTTCCCAAACCTTCAACACCTATCTATCTCGGTTGATAACCCAGTCAAATTCGTCTGGCCTACATATACGCCAAACTGTTTATCTCTGATATCACTGGAAATTTATCGACTACGGGAGGCGCGGCTTAGGCCACTCCTCGCTCCTCTGAATAGACTCCAAAAGTTACATTGGCACTGGTTTTATCAGCCAGACCTCGACCAGGATATCAGTACGGGTATTATTCAACTTGATGCGATAGCTTTGGCACTGAACGAAGTTCGTGATAGTCTTACGGACTTAACTATAGAGGCGGAAGCTTGTCCTGCAATATTGAACGGGGATTATGACGCCCCACCGTTAGAAATACGGGGATCGTTGGACAGCTTAGTTTTCTTGGCGAGGCTAAGAAAATTATGTGTCCCATGGGTCTTCCTGATGGGATTTTCGGAAGCCTCGGCGAGAAACTTCCGGGTTCCGCTCTCTCCTGTTCTTGAGGTGCTTACCCTTACAGCCGATTTAAACGATAATGAAGAATGGGAGTGGCAAGATGATTCTATCGTATCTGTAATTAAATTCGAGCTTGAAGGTTGGACTCTGCCTTTTCCAGCTAGTCTTCGCCGTATTATTCTACCTATCCCACTTTATGACAACGAGATAAGTAACGAAAGAATAAAGGAACTAGGAGATGTTAGCGCAAACGTGGGAATAGCCTTGGGGTGGACTCTGTTTAAAGGTTGATAAGTGGAGGAGGATAGTGCAACGGTTTGGGTTCTCAATTCATAAAACGGAGATTAATGTTAGCAGAAAGATCAGGACGTAGTGTCACGTATGGTGATGAGTACGTAGGACTATAACCAAATGATCAGTACAGGTCAGATAATGATTGTGTTGCAAGCTAAATAGATATTTGTGCTATGGAGCGGAAATTGGGGCAATCTCATTAGAAGCGGGAGTGCTTCGCTCTGTTTGACGCCGTTGTTTTAAATGTTTCGACTCGCTGGTGGTGATTTCCCCCCCCCCAAGCCTGTCCTCAAAACGGCTTGTCGAATTATGGAGGCACATTTTCGGTCGCCGTGACGCGTAGTTACCGCACTGCCAAGCAGAATACGGCCGTCCTGGAGTGCTGTGCTGCAGAGATGCCTGGCTCGCCCAGTCGCGCGACCTGACCCGCATGGCTCACCCGGCTCACCCGATGTCGCGCGGTTGGCTCCCGCGACGGAGCTACCAACACATTTTCCTCACCGTGCCACAACTCCTCGCCTGCAAGACAACATAATTCTTCCGAGCCCGCATCCCTGTTCCAGACGCGGACACGAAAGAAGCAGGACGCAGGTTGCAGATGCGCCCGCAGTAGTGCCAGAGACACAAAGCGGCCACGGGGCGCCGTTGCTTCGCCGTTTCTTTCTCTTTAGTGCCCCAAATGGGACTGCTTTCCATCTACTAGCACACATACACGCAGCCACTCTACTTCTTCATGCGCGGTCAAGGTATCAGTGTCATTTCCGGAAGTCATGGAAAAGGCTCGAGTTGTACACGGCGCAATTCGGAGGCATTCGTGTGCAACGTCTCGGCACGGTGCAGAAGAAAGGCGCCGCAGCTTAAGGTGCATTGGGTGGGTTAGTACATGACTGCCCACGTTGATTGGAGGGGAGGACTGCGCATATTGCGAAATCACGAAGTTCAATCCGATCTGGCTTAGACTATGGGTGGCCAATACCATGGCCACTGACCAATGTACACCGTAGTCTCACGCGAACTGGCGAAACCCAATACTTCCGTCCCTGTCCCTCAGCGGTATCTGCATGCAAACTCAATGTTCCATGACAGCTTTCCGGTCGAGACTCAACCACGACAAAATCACATCACGGGAGCGTGGAATCCGTGAAAACCCATGGCAATGGGAAAATCAGCATCAGCCCTTCCCAGCTCCTCCATCGTCTTCGCGTCGAGGCACAACAGATACGATTTTTGCGCGGTGCCGTCCAGGACAACGCTAAGAACGACGCCGTCGTCCTCATCTGTTCCACCGGGGCGTGGCACAAAGACGGGCTCACCCGGCGTGTGCGCCCGTGGGCCGCTCCACAGGACCGCCTCGCGCGTCTCCAGGTCCGTCTTGACGAGCGAGTCCATGAATGTGCTAAGGCCACGAGAGCAGGTGCCGTACATGTATCGATAGGGTCTTCCGAGCCGCTCGGGATGTATGGTGGAGAGGTCGCCCGAGTGGGGGCTGGGAATTGAGAGCACTTCGTCGGCAGTGGCGACGGCTGCCTCTTGGCGTGTCTGTTCTGACCGAGGCATCTTGAACCGGTATCGCACATGGCGGCTTTGCAGCTTGTCGGCAGGGTGCTTTTCCAGAAAAGCCTTCGCGGCGTCGTTGCGATCCAGGAGTGTGTCGTAGTATAGTCCAAACATCACATCCGACGTGTCGTACATGGAGTGGTCAAGGTTGATGTAGGTCTGCTTCTCACCACTCTCGTCCTTGACATGCTCCTCAAAGGCGTTGACTGAGTGGAAGAAGAAGGCAGCCGGCGTGGAGAAGCGCGCCACGACGCCTCGACCATGCCGGCGGTCGACGACTACCCACTTGCATCGCCTCGCTTCGTCGAATGGCTTGATTGCCTCGAGTACGTTATTCTGCCAGAGGATTTTGAGTCCGTTCCATGCGAAGTGGGATGAGGGGATGCAGAGGACGACGTAATTCTCCGTCAGGAAAAAACTATGGATGTAAGCGGGTTGTATGTCGGGTTCGGAGATGCAGGCCAGAATATCCGTGACACCGGTAGCGGCATTGACACGAAAGACGCGATACGTGGCATGGCGACCGAGGGCCAGGTTATAATTGAACCAGTCTCCAGTTTCGGGGTCCCTCTGAGCATGCGCGCAGGACACTGGCCCTTTGAGATCCGGATGCAGACGGCTCTGGTTTGTGTATCCTAGAGGCTCAAGCGTGTCGGGGTCAACCTTTTGCAGATTACTGTTGTCGGTGCTGATGTAGAGGTTGTCCGTGCCAGTGCGGTGGCCGCTCTTGGCGACGGGACGCTTTCCTTCAAGCCCTGGAAAGTTAGGCAGCACGACGACGTTATTGTTTTGGCCACCAGGTACGAAAATGCTCATGAATTTGGCAAATAGTCCAACGCATGGATCGGCCCTTTGTGCAAACGAGATGCTGGAGCGCCAGCCAACCTTCTTGATTTCGGCGACGAAGTCCTCAGACTGCCGCCGAGAGGAGTAGACGACGGTGGTCTCGCCGCCTTCGACATCGGGTGCGATGATGTCGAATTTGTGAGTGTGAGCGAATCCGTCAAACCAGTGAGATACGTGGTGTGTCCCACGCGACGTGTTCTCAACAGTGGCCTGGCCAGGTCCCGTCCGATACAAGGCCCCAGCTGCCCATGCTGGGATGGTACCCTTCACCTGAAGCTGGAGAGGGCCACGATGCTCACTTAGCCCTTCAAACTAAAATCAAGCGTTAGCAAGATCAAGCCAGCCATTGAGGTGAAGGAGTGACGACTGGAGACAGGAATTTTGAACTTACTGCTGCATGGTTGGGCCACTCTTTCCAGGACTGGTTGTTGGCGTTGTGGAGCGCCTGTGCCTTGTCTTCCAACTCGTTCTCCAAGGTCCGATGAATGACATTCAATGCGTTGATGGCCATGGTGAGAGTCGAGCAGTGTGTGGGACGAAAGGTTTGCAGCCGAGAATGGCAGAGCACGAGTCTCAATGTCTCACGCGAGTTGGCACTCTGACGCTGCGGTGCTGCAACTGCAACAAGGACTCAGAAAACGTTGGAGATGCAGACCAAAAAGGTACTCGGCGGTGCGCAGCGGGTTGATGTGAAGGTGAACGGGCAGATGAATGGCTCGGGCGCTGTGACAAAGCAGTCTCCGGCTACAGCTGCAACCACCTGTTAAAGCCAGCAGGCTGAGGTGGTCGAATCGATTTCCCAGAAGAGACAGGGAGCTCAAGTTGCACGGCGCTCGAACAGGCGTTAGTGAGCCGGTGACTGGCAAACAGCGCTGTTCAGCTGCGAGTTGGCGTGGGCTAGATGGCTTGCGGTGCGACTGTGGAACGCCAACGTGCACCGGTCAAGTCAATATATAGCCAACAGCTTGGCGAATGCAGGCCAAGGCGTCGATTAGAAATAGCTGCTTCCCCTCAGGACAAGGCTCCCCGAGGGAGGGTTTCGCCCCCCATCAGTCGACGGGATTCATACCCGTAACGGCACCCCACGGACGGCGATGTCGTCCGGGACAGAATGGCTGCCGTCGAACGGAGCCAATGCCAGGCTCGCCGCGTCGAAGTGGAGGCCCACATGGCGCGCTATATAATCCGAAGCGAATGCGAGGTGCGGGCGCCGGATCCAGCGACGGTGACGACGGGCCACTGCAACGGCGTCACTCGGCAGTCGGATACGGGTGTGTGGATTTATCGGTGGCACACAAGCCACAACTCGCTGTCTCGTCTCATATGATGTTTTACGCTTGTGTTGGGAGCGTCAACGAGAGCAGCCGAGGCTGACGCGTCGCCTGCGCGTCGATGCATGCAGGACCGGGATGTACGAGGAGCAAGTCCGGATGTTCGTACTCGAAAAGACAATATCATGGTCTGGATGGGCGGCCTGGGGCCGGCGCGGGCTGGATCTGGCTCTTCGGTGTCAGGCTGATGTACGAGGAAAACGTTCGGCGCGGGGCCCCGCGTGGGGCCGCAGCGGTCGTTTCCGCGCCGTTACGAAGGTTCGTTGGATCCCAACTTTAGGGAAATGCAGCGACGAGCCATAGATAACCGTTGATGTTGTTGACTGATGAGACATCGACGGTATACACGACGAGGATGCACCTGTTGGACGTAGCTCTGTGAGATGGCTGAGATGGCTGCGCCCTCGACAGGTGGTCTGGGTGGCTCTTGCATCGTCTGGGAGAATGAACCGGCTCGACAACATCCAACTTGCGTCTCGAGCGCACGTCACGCTTTTCTCCATCCAATGCCCAAACCGAACATTGTTGGCCGGCCCAGAACAATGGGTGTAATCACACCCCCTTCGAGAACACCACAGCTGCCAACGTGCATCTGCGACTCGGGACAGCCTCTATCAAGTCTAATGCGAGTCACCGCGTACACGTGACGGATGAGAATCAGCCTTACGGAGACGACCGCTGATGCTTCGCGGAGCCGCTCAGCGTACAATCATAAAGGGTTGCATCAGCGCTGACGTGGTCCAATTTAGTGTCCAGCTAACTACGACGCCTTTTAGAGTTCCCAAAATGGCAGCCCAGTCCCTTTGCAACAGCAGAGCTAGCGCCTCACCATCGCATCGATCAAAACCCCCCCGGCCCTCGCTGCAAGCCGTCTCTCGCATTCGCTTCCGCCAATTTCAACGCGTCTGCGACCCCGCGACGAGGCACCATGACCGCGGAACAAGACCGGTTTCTCAGCGACCCGCGCTTCACGCAGACGTTCGTGCTGCCGGCCGACGCCGCACGGGGCCGCCCAGAGCCCCTGCGGGTCACGTACGCCGACTACGGCTACCGCAATGAGGCGCACCCCGAGGAGGAGAATGTCTGGCTCTTCTTCACGCCTCTCATGGGCTCGCGAATATTTCAACTCACCAAGGACGCGCTAGCCAAGCGGCACAAGGTTCGCATCATCTGCCCTGATCGGCCGGGCTTTGGCGGGACCGACAATGTCATCGGCCAGAGGAGGATGGCAGTTTGGCTTGGTGAGTGTTCTCAAAGCGGCACATGCAAGCACGTTGCTGTGATCTGAAAACAATGGCGCAACGTGAGACGTTTGCTGAGCTAGCTTAGACGTGATCCCGGCGCTACTCAAACATCTGGGCATCCAGTACGTTTCCCTGGGCTCCCACAGCGGAGGAATCATCTACGCTCTCGACATGGTCCTCCATCACCCCGAGCTGCTGCACCCGGAGCGGCCCTACCTGGCCATCGGTGCACCGTGGATTCTGCCAGCGCATTCTGGAGTCTTGGCCATGTCCATTACCAAGGCTCTACCGGGGAGCGTCATCGCCCAGGTCGACAAGCTGGCGGCTTTTATCAACGGCCAAATGGGGCCTGTCTTGTCGGCCTCGTTTGGCTTCAGCCGGACACTGGTGAACCTAGTCTCGACTAAGCCTCCGGTACCGGCAGACGCGGATGAGGATGTCCGTTTCGAGGAAGACATGATGCCCAGGTTACAGGACTGTGCCTTCTCGCAATGCATCCACGGCATGTCTCAGGATGCTTTGCTCCTCATGCAGCGTCTAGACGGCCAGTCTGGCTGGGGTGACTGGGGTGATCACGACGAACTGGTGCCACGACTAGCGGAGGCGCTTCGTGCAGCGGGGAGGCGGCTTGAAATTGACGTCTTCTTCGCGGAATCAGATGACATGGTAGGCGACGCGAGAAGCAAAGGACCCAGGTGGTTCGACAGCTGCTGGGCGAGCGAGCAGGGCAAAGGTGTTATCGAGTATAGGAGCACCAATGTCAGTGGAGCGGACCACGATACAGTCTGGAGCTTGAGATGGGGCGCTGCGCAAAAGGTGCTTGCCAAGATTGGCAGCCAAGAGCCCCGGGAAGTGGGAGATGCGCAGCCTGCACAAAACCAAGGCAACGTGGATGCTGTGGATGCCATTGCCACCTCTGTGTAGCATCATATACCAGTGCAATACATTGCATGCGATAACGATGGCTTTCGTCTGCCAATTTCTCGTCTTGGAAGCCGCAGAACGGCATGTACCCGTACTCCCCGAGGATGTGGACTGGCATGGGCCATATGGCATGACGCTTGCATTCGGAGACGTCCAGTAAGGTGAACCTAGGCGGCCACCGGGTGGACCTCGTGCCTTGCATCGTCTTAATCGGTTGCCATTGGAGCAAAAAAGTCCGGAAAATTCTGTCACAAGGTCCAGTAAGGCAGACACGCGGCGGAAGCTAGGCTAGCTGCCGTTGTGCTCGGGATGAAGCGGCAAGCTGCATGCTCCCTGACGTGTCCACGGGCAGGCCACAAGGTCCTGCTGGAGCATTTTGACTGCCATTGTGGAGCCCGCGCGTCATCAGAGCGGACGGCGCCGTAGAATACTTTTGCAGGCAGACGGGTGTCAAGGTAACAGTGATTGGCAGCGAGCTGGCTATGCCTCAGGATGGAAAGACGCGCGAATCGGCCAGGAACTCGTCCACATTTCTTTTCCTCGCCCCGCTCAAGGCATCGAGATCTACCGTTGTATCGTGCTGGGAAGCTGAGCCGACTCCATTTGGCAGCTCGCCGACGCGGCCCGCGACTCGCGCGAGCAGGAAGCGCATCCTTTCGAGTTCCTTTTCGACGGCGCCGTTGCGTGTGATGAGGTTCTCCTGGACGCCGCCGCCGGTGCCGTCTGCGGTGTGGAGCGGGTCGACGGTTGCCTTCAGGCGACGAAGCTTCTCCACGCGTTGCCGCAGCTCCTTGCGCTGCTCGCTGAGGTGTGTGAGGCGCGAGACAGTCTCGGCGTATTGCTTCGCTTCCATGGGATGGCTGTCGACGTCCCGGCCCGTGGGCCAGGTCTCGGGTAGCGTATCAATGGCTTTGTCCTCGGCTGTGATGTAAACCCTGTCAGTAACAGTTGCTCCAATGCTATTTTCAACAAACGCGTTATGCACATACAAAGGTCGACCTCCCGACCAATGCGGCCATCTACATCCGCCTCCTCGCCGGCAACCCTGCGCTCCGCATCGCGAACATACGCGTCAGCAATTTGCTTGGCGACGTGCAGGGTGGCCTGCGGGGTGTAGACGCGACGGCAGTGTCGCTGGAGGGTGTGGTTGAGAGCAACGAGGGCGTCGTCGAGGGCACCCGCGGGGAGGGCCGCGTCGGAAGCTTGGTTGGCCGCGCGCCAGGCGGGCGAGGGGGCGAGGGGCTGAGCGAGGATGTTGACCTGGGCGGTGATGAAGGACTGCTTGAGCGAGGGGATCGTCGGGGCGGCCATGGCGTCTGCGCCCGAGGGCGGAGGTGGACGGTTTGCGCGTGCGGCGCGGCGTGAGTGCGCGATGTTTGGGTGAGGTTGATTGCGCGACGAGAGGGTGGGTACCCCGAGCTATTGGGGCGGGGCACGGCGGGCCGCTTTGGCTTGCCGCTACGCTAACAGGCCTATTTCAATGACGTTTGTGAGAAGGGTCGGTAAGGTATCTTCTAGTACTATCCTCATGACGCGTCGTTTGTGTGGCCTTGTCTCTGTAGACTCCCGAGCGGACTTGTGGAGGCGTCGTTGATATAGCGAGATGGTACCTTATCGGCAACGGTGGGGGAGGTCTGCTTCCAAACTCTTATATTTATAGTACTGACGGTTTAATACGGGGAGCTGCAATATCACTACTCTACTTAACATGAGCTAAAATGTCTGTGGATCACGGATAGACGTTGTAGAGCAGCCCGTTTTGCAGCCAGGACCAGGCGCAGTGGAAGACGTGCATTCTTCGACAAGACCTCTCTTTGAACATCACGGACCTGTCATAAGTCCACCGCGAAAGTGTACGGGCTGAGATAATAAAATGGGTTCTATAGAACCATCTATGCCGCCGCCGCTGCTTATGGCTTTAGCTTTACAATACATGTAGGTACAGGTATGCACCAAGGGGTGGGGTATACTTGCAGAAACGGCTCACGCCCGATCTTACAATTATAGACGCCTGTTATACAATTATGGTCAGAAGTCTCTATTTTTACAGGCTGCATGAGTGAGTAGCTCTCCAATAGCTACCAGAATAAAGAGGAGGGCCAGAGAGGCCATCGCTATTACGTCCACTATCACCGCCGCATTACGCAGCTGCAGCATCCTTCTCCTGCGCCTGCCCACGGAGCTCCTCGCAGCGCTCCAACAGCTCGGCCTTCAAGTCCTCACTGGCCAGCGCCACGTCCGGCTGGTCCAGCTTCTCGCAGGCGCCGAGCACGTCGTTGATGCTCTGGATCCTCTTGCTGCTGCCGTCGTCGGCCGGGCGCGGCTTGTCCCCCTCGCGCAGCCGCGCGCACGCCCTGTCGACGTCGTTGGGGAAGCGTTGCTCCCCGCGGATCCAGCAGATGATGCGCAGCTTGAGCGTGTTGCCATAGATCTCGGGCACCTGCGGCCCGCCGATGGCCTCCTGCAGGCTCGCCACGGACTCGTCGAACCACTTGACCGCGTGCCCGATCGGGTGGTCCCACGACTTCAGCAGGTCCAGCACGTCGTGCGCGTAGGGCGACAGCACCGTGAAGGCCACGGCCGCGCCGGCCCGGCCGCTGACCCGGAACGACTTGGGCACCTTGCTCTTCGTCTTGCGGCCTGGAACGCTGGCTGTTAGTCGACGCAGTATGCCTTCGATTGCTAGAAATTCCTACCTGGCGTTGTCGGATCGGCAAACTTGGCCGGGTCGCAGAGGGCGCGCTTCAGGATGGTGCAGGACGAAGACGACTTCAGCGTGTAGCCGTCGTTCTTGAACTTCTGTGGCTTCTGCGATGGGTTCCCCTTCGTCACCTCGTACGCGTGCGAGATGCTCCCCGCGGGAACGGCACCGGCCACTGCAAACTCTTGGTTGCGGCCGACCGCAGGGTTCTTGTCCGGGGGGTAGATGCCGGGGATCCAGTAGCCGTTCGGGACGTCCTTTGCCGCCACGACGTAGATGTAGCCTTTCGCATTGTTCTCGGCGCTCCGCCCGAAAGCATACCGCTCGGCCGCCTCGCGCGACTTGCTGAGCGAGACGAACCCCGACTCCCCCTTGAAGCTCAAGTGGTTGTTCAGGTTCATGTCGCCGCCCTGCGGCGCGAACCCGGAGCTGAATATGACCGAAGGCGGGCGAGCGTCGCCGCGGTAGAAGAGGCCCTTCTTCCCGTCCGGCACGTCCATCTTGGAAGCCGCCTCTGCGGTAATGGTCTCACGGTTGGTGGGTGCCTGGCGCGCGGCCACCTGCTGCTGCTTGCTCGGCTGCTCGGTGTAGTTGGAGAGGATCTCGAAAATGGGCTCCGTGATGAAGGCGCTGTCGATTTGCAGGCCGTCGACGCTCACGATCCCGCTCGGCTCGGGAGACGGCTGCTCTGTTGCCGACTGCGGAATCGCAACGACGCGGAGCGCAAAGAGCGCCGCGAGAAGGTGAGGCTGCATGTTTGCGCTACGGTTGCTTGGAAAAGCGTGTCTGGCTCACTCGTGAGGTGATTGATGGTGGGCTGTTCATGGGAGAATGCTCGATACTGTTTTGATGATCATAACGGTCGGTGACGCAGGAGCTTTATACATTTTCTCTGGCCTTTAACGCAATATGCCATCCTCGGCCACTCCTTTGCTGTTGATACAACACGCCATCCGCGGTCACCGAGGGTCTTCGTACTGGACGACAACATGTAGAGCTGCCATTCTCACACCCCTGGGTTAGCGAGTAATGAGTTAACCGTGCAGGGGCGCAGACAACGTCAAGTCGTGCCACATTATGCGATTCCATCTCGGCGCCGACAGAAAACCGGCCCGAATAAATTAGATGCGATGAGCCCTGGAGGTTTGTCAAGGCGCTCCGCCCCATCTCTTCGAAGCCCCTACGGCCTGTGGGGACGAGGTGAAAGTGCAGGAACCAAATTGTACCCGATGTGTTTTTGACCTCTGCTCCCAGGCTCACAAGCTTTAGAGGCTTCAAAGTGACGCGGAATGAAGCTATCATGACGTTCACTAAGGCATTTAGGCACCCGGCAACTAAATTCTAGGACGGCACAACCAATTCATTGGAACGACAATGTGTCGGCGGAGCTGTGCGCTTTGGTACCGAGTTCAGACCAGTCTATGACTCCATGGCGAATGCTCGGCTACCTTGTCGTCCGTGGAGTATGCTTTAAATGCAGAACAGCCTTGCAAACTTTAATATCTGTAGCCGCAAGAAGTGTTCTCTGAATCCGCGGAGATTAGAGATCCTTGTTGCTTGCCCCTGTGTCGTCATCTTGAACAGGCTCACCCTCCAATTTCTTCGCTACAAGTAGTATCTAAACGCAGGACGGCGAGTAATGCGACAATGAGTTATGCCTTCGACTGCGGTAAGGCTTGTGGGCTCAGGCGAAAGGGCAAAAGCCAATTGAATGCTGGGTACAGCGTCATTGTCTGCATTTGATTGGCTTTTGCCCTGTAACCCTGGACTCACAGGCCTTACCGCAGCCGATGGGATAACCAAAAGGGAACATCTCGTAGTCACACTTTCCACCCAGGCAAAGCCCTACGAAATAAGGTTCGTCGGCTAGCCCACCCTACTATGCGCGGCACGTCCAGTTGCCAAGACTTGGCAGCTGCGCCCAATGACATGGTGAGTTGTCGCTTCGTAACCGAGGCTACGAAGCTTATGACGAAGGATACCTCCTCTACACCACTCACTTTACCTTAGACTTAGATTATGTACGGAGTAGTCCCTTCGACATACCAGAACCTGATAATACATCTACCAATACAAGAAGAGACTAAGAATGGCAAGGAGACTGAGCATGCCGAGCATCATGGGGCAAAGATAGTAGGGGGCTTTCTGAGCAAAATTTAGCATGTCGATGCCTTGTCGAGTTTTTTCAGACTTCAGTAGGACGGGAGCAGAAAATGGGCAAACAAGGCTAGCTTGCCATTTTCCAGGCAGAGCTCAGGCCGCCTACGCTCGAGCTCAGCCTCCACGACCCCGGTCCGGTCCTTGGCTAGTACCCCTCAACCCCCGACCGCACGAGCCTGTGGCATGACTCCATGATTGATCTTCGCATGAGTTCCGTCTCGGTGTCGCCGATTTTCGCGACCTGCTCATTTGGCACCGCCTCGGCTGCTCGACCAGCTCATGGTATGCATCCTGAAAACATAAAACCAATGAGAGAGTAAGTTCAAATGGCGCTGCCAAGCATTCCGACAATTCGAACTCAGTGCTGGAATACCGGCGTCCATTCGTGCTCCTTCGTCATTCCGATAGGGCGGAAGGCTCCTAAAGTCGAAGGCCATAAAGTACTCCATGCCGTTCAGTCGGTCTCCAAGTTCGGGAATGGACGGCAGAGGCGTGCGATACTTGACTGCGGCGTGGGCTCGTTATTTGCTGTTTAATCGCGTGACATCTTCCTGCTATATCTATATCCTCTCCCTTTTCTTATTTCTACATCTTGCGTATTGCTTCTCACTTATTACTCTTCATTCATGCGTCTTGCTTCATATGTTTTGCTCCTTGTGTCTTGCTTCTTGCGTTGCGCGTCTTGCCTTGTACTCCTTGCTTTTGGTACGTAGTGCTTTACCAATGGCTAATGGTAACCGCTCATCCCTCATCGTACTCGCCGCCTATGTTACATATTGTTTATATGGCTTTCACCGAACATTCTCTTAATTCATACGATGACTTCTCGTAAATTGCTCCTGCTTCATTCATAATCGTTGTCGCCACCAATCGCACTGCTCGTTCCCCGTCGTCGGTGGGCCCCGCAATGCGCAGCGGCTTCGTCGATTATGACTGCAGATAATGCTAGAGCTGTTGCTGATGACATCGCCCCCTCTCCCCTGAGCATTCTGTTACATTCATGAAACAAACGTGAATGTGTCGCGACGAATGGTGCCAAAGCCGTTGGGGGTGCGGCGCCGCGGGCCGCTGTGGCTTGCTGCCAACAGTCTCATTTCAATGATACATTAGAGAGAGCGGAGGACGGACGTCGTCTGAGTCGCTTCTCGAGACGGACTGGATCGAGCTGTGCGTACCAAAGTCGGCTGATGACGTCGACGGCTTGTTAGTCTGAGGCACAGAAAGCTCAGCATGGAGGCAAGGCTGGATTCTGGAGAACTACCCCGGCTTACTCAATGCAGCGCTTGAAAGTATGACTTGGCCTCCGCCTTGATGCATCTGATCGCTCCTTGGCTCCCAGGCGCCTCTTGCCACTTGGACGCAGTCATCACGCTGAGGATGTGTTATTTGGAGTCATTCAATGTAGTTTAGGCACAGTGCCGGGTCTCGTCTCAGGCCTGGATCATATGCCGTCGTAATGACGAAGCCACCGTGGATGTTGCCCGTCCACCACCACATACTGCATGCCGCCACATGTAAAGAGCAGCCCGGAGTTAAATGAAGCAATTGACCCAAGGCGGATATCTCGAGCTCGGCCTTCATGAGGTGGGCAACAGTACCAAAGGATGCTACTACTTTATAAGAATTCAGATCGACTCAAATCATAACGTTACAATGGTTTTCGTTTTTAGAGCAATGTATCGCCGCCTGGCCTCTTTATTTCATGTTATGGAAATCATAGAATAGGGCACCTTTTATTTCTGGAAGTTGAAACTACTTGACCTCGAGTGAGTAAATATACCCAATCCCAGGACTCCTTGATCTCTGATCGCGATGCAACAAACCACTGTTGACTTTCACTATATCCTCACTAGTCCGCGCAGAGGGTTAACATCAAATCACAAGAAATATCACAGCTTCCGGTCGAGTTCCACCCGTTGTCGACACCGTTCTCCCAAGTGAAAGACGGGCAGCTGGCATTAGAATTGGCGAGTTCTACCTTATAACCCTCTACAGGAGATCCAAATCTCGAGTACAACCTGTATCTTACAGTCCCCTTCTCTGGGTCGCTGTTATAGCTGAATACCAGCTCGGGAGCCTTGTCGCCAAAGGTACTGCATGGCCGAAGAAACTTCTTGGTGTAAGAGAGTGCGCCCCCGGTTGTATGAATGTCCAAGTCGAATGGGCATTTAATGTTGTAGTCGAACCCAGCGGCGGTACAGAGGCTTGCCGATGTGGCGACGGCTGCTAGAATGCTGACTGCGTGCATGTTGAGAACTTGAAAGTGATCTTCTCGCTTCGTAGAACTTGATCTTTTTGATTTGCGAAGTGCACAGGGCCCTTTGTAGAACGATGGCATCGGATGGTCTTTAATATCCGCTCTCGAGGCCTCGGAGACGTACAAATGCCGAATGACCGACGACGTGCAAATGCCGAAGGGCCGGCGACGTTCAAGTACCGATGGACAAGATGACAGCCGGCAATGAGTCCCCCGAGCATGCGAAATACTCGCACCTGGAAATACTAATCGACCCATCTCGGGGAGATAGACGAAGATTCGACGTATGCGGAGGCGGGGCCGTGTTGAACAACAAACATCACTACCCTCACTTGGGTTTCAATTGTAACCCGGCCGGCAATTCTCTAAAGTCAAGATGGTGTCAGTTGCTCCTGACAGTGGTATGGGTGGCATCCAGGTCGAGAACTAAACGCTCCCTTTACTACCCTTGCAGGGAGTTTTAGTGGTTGTTTGGCGGGAGTGGGGGGGCCGACGCTGTCTTACTAGAGCAGCGCGAGGCCGAGAAGATCGGTGTGCTTTGTTTAACGCTTATACTTTCCGCGGCGACCTCGTCTTCACGATTACAGGTATTGCTGTTGCTGCTGCTACTGCTGCTGCTGCTGCTGCTGACGATGATGATGATGACGACAATTCCCTTGTACGCCACTGACCAGCATTTGTTTTTGTGCTTGCAGCCATGTTCACTAAACCATTCCATCTCCTCCTGCGTCTCCATAGACTGTAGGATTCGGCGATAAGATGTTTGCTCATCGTTTAGAGTCTTTAAGCCAACTGCAAGAGCCACCAAAAAGCCCTCTCCACCAAATGGTGCCCATCCAGCGCCAGCAGCTACGCCGCTAAAAATCTTCGACGCGAGCCCTACAGATTGGGCCAGGGTGTTCAATGAACTTGTTACGGGGACAGCACCACTATCTCGAAATGATAGTAGGCCGAGCATCATCAAAGCGCTCGTCGATGAGGACATAGCATTCGCCCAAACACTAAGCATGGCCACTGCTAGGGTCTGTGGATATCGAAAAAAAAAATTAGCGAAATGGTTGCAAAACGTTTCGAAGGCGGTTCAAATAACGACTCGCTACGAATGGCCGGCACACGACTTGGCTTAAAGGGAAAGAATGTGAAGGTGTACAACTACCATATCATTGCTGCACACCAGGCAGAGACAGAACCAACACCAACACTCAACCCAGCCCTTGTACGCGCTGTATCAGCCGACAAGAAGGAAAAAAACGCCTGGACTATTCTACATTTATGTGGCCATAAGTGGTGTCACAACCCTAAGCCGACATGACGCCATCTCCCCTGAACATTCTGTCACATCAATGAAACAACCTATGGCGTCCTCTGCTCATCAACCATCATGTACACCGGAAAACAGCACAACCAACGCAGCCTTCATATCCCCGACCACCAAGACGTCTACTTCACGAGGAACCCGCCTTTGACCGCATGATCCTCTCACCTCGCGGCTACTGCTCACCAAGACCTTATACCCGCCTCTCTCAACACACCACTCGTCGCGCTCCTCGTCCCAGTACGCCGCCGCATACCGCTTCAGCTCGCACAGCGTCGCCGCGCGCGGCACCTCCGGTGCGAGGTCCATCTTCGCGAAGCCGCGCAGCTCCTTGACGGGGCGGTTGACGCGCTCGCTCCGGCGCAGCGGCCGTCTCGGACGTGTCGGCTTTGTGCTCGGGGCCGTTCTCCTCGATCTGCGACACCAGGGGCGCGCAATTTTTCACGAAACGGAATACCTCACGAGCACGGGCATCGATGACATGCGGAAACCCTCAAGTTCTGCGACTCATCGGCCGTCATGAGATCAACATCTTCCCTCGTTGGGCAACCTGGAGTCGCGGACGGCGCTGAGCCTCGCCAGGAAGGGGTCCTCGCCGAGCATGCTCCCGTCTATCGAGTTTGACGACCGACCCCGTCCCGCAGGCAGTGTTGGGTCATCGCCGGCCCCGAAATACAAGAAGGCCCCTGAAATGTCACCCGAGCAATGGACGGAATACCAAGCGTTCCTTGAGACGCGGAGGCAGAAGTTCATGCAGCAGCAAGCTCAGCAGCAGCAGCAGCAAATGTACCCACTGCTTCCGCTTTCGCTGCTGCGAGCCCCATGGCGCCAACTTTCGCGGGTCCTACCGCCGCGGGGCGAGCGCTGCATGTTGATGGGTTGGTGTTGATGTCGGCGTGGCGCAGTGTAAGTCGTTGTTGCATTAACACCCTTCTCGCTATGCAGTCAATTCCTAAGCAGAGTTTTGACGACGAATGCTTGAAAGAGAGCCCATAGCTTTCAAAAATGAGTTTTGAAGTAAGACATGAGAGGAACCAACCGATCCTGATGGACATGGCAGCGGAAAAGGTTACTTTGTGCAGGGCATCCGACGCATACACATCCGACCACACCTCGATCCAACGGGTCTCGTACCACGGTCACCTCATCTCCCCTGAGCGAGGACACTCGAAGAAGCCCACTCATGCAACGCTGCCGGAGAATCATCGCTCGAAAGGACGACCCGCATCGTCAGCCCAGCAGCAGCAGAGAGCATCGCATCGTGAACTCCCCAGACGCCGGCCCCACGTGATGCTCGCTTAAACGCCGGCACGCGGATCCCCCGCACTTGAACCGCTGTCCCGAGCATTTGGCGAATCTGCTGGCCAATCACAGACGACGCCGGCGGTGCTATCGGGGCGGGGGCGGGCGTTTCCTCCGCCCTTTACAATGCGCTGTTTATCTGTCTGCGTCGCCGAGAGTCCGTGGCCGAATCGAGCGACAACTTCTCTGTCGCCCTTGCGTCGGGCCATTTCGCAAGCCAGAATTCGCCCGAGAGCGCATCGGCAGCCAACAGGAATGCGACTCTCATCTCCCCACGATCCGGCGCCGCTCCTCCGCGGGCTAGGGAACGTCCGCGGTCAACTAACCAAGCCCGCAACGCAGCAGGAGTCAGGCGCACCTACACTTACTCGTACGATGGAATGTCACCACGTCCCACTTCGCATCGTGAAACAAGGTCAGGGCCTCCGGCACGGCCTCCCGCGCGAGTAGCGCATCGGCCGTGCTTGCCGCCGGGGCGGGACTCCCGAACGGGCCTCCGTGCGGCTTCCCGCCTCCGGCCCGCCGGTGACAGTAGGCCACGCGGCCCGGCCGGTCATCCCAGTCTGGCACCTCGCGGCCCGCGATCGATCATCACCTTTGCGAGTCAGGCTGCGAAGGGACCGCCCGCCGTGGAGGAGGACGCGAGACGAGATGAAGCGGCGCCCGCGTGGTGACAGCATCATCCCTGGACGCGAAAAACCGGCTTTCGCGCATGCGTACGAATGCACATGACAGGTGCCGAAGCCAAAGCCCTGCGCCACTGGGTTTCGCGCCCGCAATATGGCGAGGACGACGCGGCAGGGCGAGTTAACTTCGTAGACAAAAAAGCCAAGAATGTCATTGCTCTGGGCAGAGCAAATAGATTCGGCCCAGTGACATTCTGGCCGAAACCCTCCATCCCAAGTCCGTCACAACTCACAACGTCCAGACAACTCTCCGTCGTGCAGCACCCCGCAGACGGAATTTCCCACTGCCCACTTGCACAAATCCGCCCAGTCGCATCACGCAGCCGCCTCGTCCTCGTGTCTTGCAATCTCACACCTTGGCCCCTCGCGGTCTCGAACTCAAAAAGTCTGAAGCCTCATCGATGAGCTGGGCCCCCCCTCTTTCATCTTGACGACTGCGCTGTCTCACCTCTCCTCCTCCACCCGTGTCTGGGCCGATCAATTCAAGGCCGTCATCTCGCAGCCTTCTGGGGCTCTTTCGTGGCGTTACCAGAATCACCCCCCAGTGGAGATTGTTGACTTACAAGTAGGGGAGTGCCGCAAGCAGCGAGGCAAGCCACCGGCGAACCCACCACGTTGTGGGCTGGCATGCCTGCTCGTCAAGGGGGCAGGGCGCCACGCCCCTCCCACGCGATGATTTTATCGAAAGAATCAGTGCCCAACAGCAGGGGCAGCCCGTATAATCGCGGTAGCTCGCAGTTAAGCCCCAGTTGTGCCGGGGGGCGGTTCGCATACTGTTTCCGGTCATCTGGCATTTCCATCTCAACTCGAGGCTGCGGACCCTTTACGACCCACCCAGCTGTGCAAAACAGCCCAATTAGACAGAGTCCCCTCCGGTTGGCAATTCGTAAGGCGAGGGTACCCAGTCCAGCTTTCTACACGTAGCCCACCACAAACACCTTTTGCTGCCCCGCCCGTGCATGGCGTAGCGGTCTGCCACTTTTAGTGCCATTGATCGATAGCTCCGTTCGTCATAGTCGAGAAACGAACAGGCCAGAGAGTCCTTGCCCCCTCCGATCGCGTCCTCATCCACTCGGAATGTGAAGGGCCAGACCTCTCCCTAGGAAACTAGAACGCCGCAGCCAACGGTTTAGCAACACGCGGCGGCAGACAGGGCACACGGCATCCGTCACAATTGCCGACTGCCGGCGCCGCCCCAAGGCACAGGGGCGCCAGCCTTCATGGCTACGGAGAGAAGGTCCAGTCAGAGAGATCGACGGCTAGCGCGGCCTGTGGCTGGACCTGCGTCTGATGCTGGGGGGGAGCAGGGAAGGGCACGGCAAATGTGCAACGGTGCCGATGGGAAGTGAGGGGGTAAGGGGGCTTGCAATTGATTCCGATGCGGAGTGTCCATTTTGATCTTTCCGACGGCCGCCGCTCTTGTCGACGATATCCGTACGAGTGGCTACTCTCGTGTGTGTGTCGGCCGTCAGCCATCGCCAGCCCAGCGCCGTGACAGCCAGGGAAGCGTCGGTGTTGCGTCCGTGCTCAAGTCGCCAACCGCTCCTCTTCCGCCTCGTCCCGCTGCTGACACTTTGACATGTCCGTAGCCCGCCGTCCGTAGTCCGGATGCTAAGGTCCTAGTCGGCCGCCATCCTCAACGGGACCGATGATCGACCGCTATTTGAGCACCACCTGACTCCTCCTGACGGCCGGTAATCCAGCCCGCGACCCCCGGATTAACAGGTTGACGCAGCTCGGCCGACCGTGAAGCCAAGGCGTGCTGCGCGTCCTTGCCCGTTTCGACAGGTCGTCGAGGCTCGACAGCGTTCGCGGCAGAGCAGTATGTCGCATCGTGGCGCCCTGCATGCAGGTTCCGTGCCCCAGGAATGTCTCGGGTGTCGCGCGCGGGCAGCAGGTGCCGCTACATCATCGACACTTGTGGCCAGGGCCCCGTCGACCTGTCCATGGCAGCGGTACTCGTAGTCTGCACGGAGGAGAACGCCTTGGATGCGCATCATGCACCTCCCGGTGGGCGACTGAGACATGGCGTGCGGCGTCTCCAAGGGGCTGGGCGGGCTCTGATTGACGAAACCTTGACGACTGGTTCAGTGGGCGCGCTGGGGTCCAGGGTGCGGGCAGGCAAATCGACGGCCGGCAGCATGTCATCGCCCTGCCAGCAATTTGCTCCTCGCATAGGGCAAGATTGCCTTGGCTCGGAGCCCGCTGTCACCAGTCGGCGCTGTTAGGCTCTCCAGCCCAGCCGGCGGCCCTCCCTTGCCGTGACAGTTTTTTTTCGACGGCTCTGCTGCTAGCTCCAGCGCTGTGTCTCTGCTCTTCGTCCTTGACGCCGCGCGAACGCACCTGGTCCCTGCAAAAAGTAGGGGGCGTGTGAGTTGGCTTGGTGTTGATGAGGTGGCTGCTGGCCGAAGAGCGCGAGCGTGGACAGGGGGGAGGGGTGTGCACCTTGGCCCCTGTCTGCGCTGCGGCTTGATTGGGACAGTCGCTGTGGCTGGTGAGCTGGCGCGGTGACTTGGGAGTGCCAGGAGAGCCAGGCGCCAACTCAGGCGCCGCGGTAGCCCCTTCGCTGGGGCGCCCTGTCCTGTGGGCCTTCGACAGGCCTTCTAGCGTGCTTCTAGAATGTCGCAAGTGATTCTGGCGGGCGGCTGCTGCGGGCGCTGGTTGGCTGGCGGCGGCGGCGGCCTTGGCTGCAGCAGGGCTACTGCATCGCGGTCCGTGCTGACAGCACTTGGGCCGACGTCTGCTCGTATGGTCGGCGCCGAGTTGATTGATTACTCGATTGTTGGCGGCGGGGGACGTGCGTTGCGTGCATTTCCTGACGGCTGCGATTGATTCATGGAAGGGGACTGATTGAGCAAATCCGTTCACCGACTCAGCCAGCAGCCACTCGCATCCCCGCCGCCGATTTGGCAATCGAATCGACCTTACGAACCCTCACCGCTGCGCCATGCCGTCCGTCACTTTGTCGAGGCAGCCTTATGATAGCTCAGCTGGCCCTTTTCCGCATGGCCGCGTTCACTTCCCCTTGCCCTCTCCTGGACGAGGCGTGGGCGGCGCAGATCAGCTGCTCGGCTCGTCGGTGACGGCATGCAGCTGGAAATGTCCTGGTTGTGACGCTGGCGGCGTAGATGCCGAGTTCCTTGCTTCTCTCATGTTCGCAGCAGACGAATGGGCAAACGTTCCGCATCACCAGGCTCCTGGCATGGCGGCGGGCAGTTCACCTTGCCTGCTTGTCGGCAGATGATTCGACTCGGAGTTTGTCCGTCGGGTTAATATGACGGTCAATGCCTAGATCGAACCATGTGTATATCGCCGACAGATGACTCCATGCAAGCTTCGATTCGTCGCGGCCTCGCCATCAGCCTCGTCGTCGTCATCAATCAATCGGCCCGTGGCGTTTCACAGCGTCCTGCGTCTCGCGCCGTCATTTGCGCTCCCTGCGCGAGCAGGGGATTGGCTGCCGTGGCGCGGGACGGGCGTGCTGGGATGCAACGGCGGTAGTTGAGGCCACGCTCCAGGTAATCGTAAGGTTTCACCAGCCATGGGTGTTTGATCTGCGACCGGGTTCTCTGGCGTGCATTCGCTCACGAACGAATCGACCCCGGCGCGCGGCCAGAACTGGGACCCCGCAACATGGCAAAAAGCAGGATTCGGCCAGCTTGTCTCGTACACGCCACCACCACCACCGGCACCGCCATCACTTGCCAGGCTTGAGCAGCTTCGAGTGCCGCCAGCGCACGTGTCGCATGCGGTGTCATGACGACGCAGCGGCCGTATACCGGCGCGGCCACGGCCAGAGGCGGCAGCGGTATCGGTGAGCGATGGACGAATTAGCGATTGGATGGATGAGGGAGCAGAGTGCGTTGATGAGCAGCCACTGCCCTACGCCAGTGTTAGTGCTGCCGCCAGTGAATGGCGGCGTCGGCAGCTGCGACGGACCCCTTCTTGCGTAGCCGTCGCGGTGGATCCCCGAGCCTCGCGGCTCAGCACTCCTTCTTTCCTTCTTTCCGACCTTCTTCCCCGCTAACTCTGCCACGTTTTGTCTGCGCCTGCGTGCGCCCCTGATTCCTTGACGCCTCCCCCCCGCTTCGCCGCGCAGGAGCCAATGGCGCCGCGGATGCCCAGTTGGACCCCCAGTTGGACCCCCACAACGCTGTCGCACCCCGCTCTGCGTGTCGCGCTTGCCCGTTTTCAACCGCTCTCCCAAGCAGCGGCCTCTGCGGCAGCCGCTATCTTCAGCAGGCAAAACACCGGCTTCGCCGAGGCGGGCGTCATCAAATCTCAGATTATGGTTGCTTTTTCGAGATTGCGCGACCGTTGCGGCAGGCTATTGCTACGGGCCAACTTGGACTACTGCAAGGCACTGACTACGAGCGTCGCCTCCCTGGCTCTTCTCCGACGCAGCATGATGCGCGGCCCGCCCTGCGGAGCCTTCATGGCGTCGCGCCGCGCCTCCCACCGGCGAGCGACAGCCGGTCGTCCGTCGAGATCGCCCGGCTGCCGCGGTGGGATGACTGTCTGCCCAGACTCATCTGCGACGGCAACGCCCAATCAAGCTTCGGACGGGCTCCTCGACGATCGCGACGCCCAATCAGGCCTCGAACGGGGCTATGATGCGCCTCTATCAGAGACGCCCTCTCAGTCACTCACCTACCAGCGGGCTACTGGCTGACTATGGCCTCAGGGAGCACGGCCACCACCAGCTATTGCGACGGCGCGCCCAAGTTGCGCCTCTCTCTCTGCCTCTGTCCACACCACCTCGAGGAACCTCAAACTCTCGCCCCTGTCTGGAACTGGACGCAGCGTCGACGGGTACGCACCGCTCTTTTCCCAGCCCGCTCGCGGGCTTCAGTGCTCCGGTAGGATTCTGGCTCACCCCCTTCTCTCTCTCTCCCCCCGCCCATCGAAACACGGCGCTTTGATGCCTCTGGCACTCACCGCCTGCGCCATCGCGAGAGCTTGCCTCGCGGGCGCGCGAATAGTTGCTCCTTGTGGACGCTTTGGAAGGTGCCATGCGCCCGGTGATGCATGCGTGCCGCGGCTCGCTCCCTCGTACGAGCCCGAGCCCGAGCCCGAGTTGCCTGGTATGTACGAGCATGCCGGCGAGGCTCTTCCGGTAGGTATGGCGAGGATTAAAGGATCAATAGAGTGCGAACGCGCATTGCTTTTATTGGACTTGGCCGTATCTGCACGCATGCACTCCATACTCGGTAGCGGGTGCTGTTATAGGCTTGGAAGCTGTGGTATCCAGCCCCAGCCAACCACGCGGATACCGGACCGTGCGCGCCGTTTACGACGGGACAGGCAGCGGGGAGCAGGTAGTGCCACCTGTCAATGGAACATGGCCTGCGACACACAGGCATTCACTGTATTGTCGTCGTAGGTATGATGCGTTTAAGCTGTGGTCCGTACGCAGCTCGCCTTGTAGCACGGGGGCTCCCCCATTGTCCCACAGCGCGCCCCTCCGTCCCGTATCGTTCCCAGCATCCTCGACGTTTCCAGCGCGCCTTGTTCTATTCTGGGACAATTTCTCACGGCATTCTCCCCTTCTGGCCTCTGCAGGCGGCGCCCAAGCGGCGGTGTCAGTCCGCATGGCGCATAACGCAAACAAGGCACCTAAACAAAACAGACATGGGCGCGAAGCAGAGCGCACTGCACGGCGAGCTCCGAGTACCAGCGGGAGCCAGAGTCTGGTACCGCAGCGCCAGGCCCCCTGCAGGACCCCGAGATTGCAGCGCGGGCGGCCCTGGCGAGCTGAAGCCTGGCAGGCGAGCTGAGCGTTGCTTCTTCGGCGCCCTCGGCTCGAGCTGCGTCGGCGGCCCTTGCTCGTGCATGTATTTGCGCAGAGCATGCAAGCCGCGCCGTAGCGTTATCCGGGGCGCATCTCGCGAGGGTTTCAATAGCCGTCGAACTGCGGTTGCAACTTAAGAGGCAGACAGCCAGCAGAGGAGTCTGCCACTGACGTCCCCGGGGGGCGACCCACTGTAGAACGGCAGAACGCAGTGCGCAATCACGCGACCCGCCGCGAGAGCAGCCTGAGCCACGCGACGCCAGGCTCGGCCTGGGTACCTGGCCGCGCGCCACGCGGTACCTGCCGCCGCCGCGCCTCGCCCCGCCTCAGCTGCGTACCGGCTCGTCGCCAGCGTCGTACCCGAGCCCCCTCCGAGCGGCCCCGATCTGGCGTCGGCCCCGTCGCACTCTCTTCAAGCTTCACCACCGTCCCAACTCTGCCCTGCCAGTGACGAGGGAATCACCCGACCCCCCCAAAACTCTGCGTGCCATCCCGCGCGGAAAACGGAACGTTAAGTTGATTAGCATTTGCCCCCGTCGCCGGCCTGTCGGTTATTGCCCCAACTCCCCCGCGCCGCAGCGCAGAGCAAAGCCGAGCTCGGGTGACGTCTGGCCCGCCGTCCATCCATCACCCCCACGTCATCCATGCAGGTACCTGCAGGCCCAGGCGGTTTGTGCCTGCGGGCCCATGTACCCTTACCCGGCCTGACAGGTCTCACCATGGCGCTGACTGTTTCGACAGCTTCACGAAATGGGCCGACGGAGGCGGTCACCGACGCATCCCCCCGGTGCGTTATTACACCGAGGGCCGTTTCTGTGTCCTTGCCTCCACTGACGTGATATGGCGCTGCGTCCATAATGAAACCACCACGAGTGTTGCGATGCCGTGCTGTCCTGCCGATAATCGACACCCCCGTCCGTGCCACACGGTCATGTTTAGTCAACACCAGCTCGGACAAGTTCATCGTCACGTTCGAGCCAAGCATGTGTTGTTGGTGTAACGTCAAGTCTTTCATGTCTATAGTGCTACAGAAGCAAATAGCAATACAAGGCCGGAAGCCCAAACTTGTTCCCTGTCCAGTAACGCCGAATGGAACACCTCCAAGTAAGAATCAGATAGCCATCCCGCGCCGTCTAGTTTGCCCATGGTATTCCGTTTTGAAGCCCAACACCCCTTCACAGTATACAAAACACCTCCGCCCCAAAGACGCTCCTTTTTTTTGTGGTGGTGGTGGTGGTTGTGATTGTTCTGTTGGTGTGTGTTGAGGCGTAGCGCGTTGCCTCATCCCAGTCGCTGACCCCTCGCAACAATAAAAAGAGTAATCAAAGTCATAAGGCATGATCCCAAAGCGCACAGTCGAGTGCGCATACAGTCCGAGTCCGTGAATGTTCCCCTGTCCCAATGCTTGTTGCCAGGTGCCCCTTGAAACCGCCCATGATCCAGCCAACCAACGAGCCAGCCCGGTCGTACAAAAGCAGTAATTGCCCAGAACGGAGCGAAAGCGGCAAGATATCAGATCTCTTCTTGCCAGGACCCCAGGGTACCCGCCCGGGCACGGGCGATCAGTTAACCGAGGCTCAAAATGACGCCCGTCGAATCTTGGTTGTCGCCCCAGGAATTGTCCGCGGAGGACGCAACCGAGCCCCCTGGCCCCTGGCTGGAGCATGAGGCCGCTCCTCGTATCCAGGAAGGCGCAGTGCCGCACAGAGCCCGTGCCGAGACGCCGTCAACGTGCAGCCTTGCATGCTGTATCACCGGCACCGCCACGAGGCCTCCGCGACGACTGACGAGTCACGGCGTTTCGGACGCGGCATCGGGGACGTCGTGGTGGGTCGAAGATCGCACATCGCTTCGGCGCCGCCGTCACCAGCATCGTCTCGGACTCGCGCGTGCACGCTGCTGCAGCCAGAGCTTTGCGCCAGGCGAAGCCGATTTGCTCCCCGAGCCGCCCCATCATCGCGAGACGCAGGCGGCTTGCTGGGCGCCGTCGTAGTACATGGGGTACACGTTCCACGCTTGGTGTCGTTGCGGCTGGGGGTGGTGCTGGGGGTGGTGCTGGTGGTGCTGCATGTAGTTTTGCGAGGCCATGGTCTGCATGTCCTCAAACTCCATCTTGACGTCCTTGGCGGCGCCGTGATGCATCATCGACGCAGGCATGCTCGTGGGGATGTAACCCGCCGTGCCGTACTCTTCAGTGTTGGCCGACGACGACGGGCTGGGCACGCTGGACGGGATGTTGTTGTTGGGGAGTGCCGACGCCCACGTCTCGCAGTTGTTGGGCAGCGGCACGTACTGCTGCTGGTGGCTGTAGTCCGGCAGAGGCGCGTAGTCGGCGCCCGAAGGGAGGGGGGACATCTGTGGGCTGGGGATGGCACCGCCGCTCGTGGTGCTCAGGTTGTCGTCGTACACTGATGATGGACCCGGGGTTAGCCGCTGGAGACTCTGGCACAGCAGGAGGGCGTTGGCGCCGTCGCCGTTGCTTGGTGTGCAATCCGTACCTGCTGGGGCCGAGTACGGCGACGACGTGATGGAAACGCCCATGTTCTCCTTGAGACGGCGAAGCTCGTCCTCGAGGGCCTTGTTCCGGCGCAGCAGCTCCTGGACCGTCTTGTCGCGGCTCTGCGTGCTTCGGAGCTCCTCGAGCTCGCGCTCCAGGCGGTCGATGTGCTCCTTGGTCCGGGCCCGGATGGCTCGCTGGGCCTCCCTGTCGTTGGCCCGCTTGCGTGCCAGCTGTGAAGGTGTCAGGGTAGACACGCTGCGTGTGCCTGTCGAAGGACGCGTGTTAGACAGCACTCATCGCCAGTGGCCCCTCCCCTTGGTTGAGGAGGACCGTTGAGAGACTCACCCTTCCGCTTGGAGCTCTTGGCGGCCGGCTCCGCTGATGATGAACGCGGCATCATGAGATGTGGTGTTAAGAGTCGGGTGTGATAGAAGACGGAGCGGGCGTGTGAAAGTCAAGGCAAGTCGGCAGAGAGCTTGTGTATGTGTCGATGTTTGTGTCACCAACAGAGTGGATGAAGAGTTGTGCTGGGTAGGGTCGAGGGACTGCGAGCGGTATGGAAGTGGACTTTCTAGAAGCCAAGTTCCAGTGGAGCGGGATCCTCACGACTTATTTAAATGGGCTGCTCTGTTCCATAGGAGATCGACTACGAGTACACCTAGCTGAAAGGTGCATCTCGCAGATACCGCACATCTGGGGAGGGGGGGGGCCACCGAGCGAGCTAGAGGCAGAGATGGAGGGGGGTGTGGATGATGTAGGCGTGGCCGGGGTGGAGTCGCAACACCCTGCAGGGCTAGGGGTGCAGGGGTCGGAGGGGCGTGGTGGCTTGCCCAAGAAATGGGATGTGGATGGTGTTGTCAACCGCCGGCTACCTCTGCCCTTGGCCGCATCTGGAGGCCAAGATGTGGGAGGCCGGGCCCCCAGCAGGAGTCGCAAGGCACGCAGACTCGAGGCAAGGTACCGCACGGCGTGCTCCGTCCGCGTCTCTCGGCGTTTGAACGGCGGAGCATCCGTCAGCACCCCCGGGCTGGCCGGGCGCTGCGTTGCGTGTGTGCCTGGCTGGTGCAGCGGGCGCCTCGGAGGCCTGGGAGGAGCCCATCAATCTGGGACCGCGGTAGTCGACGGAATACCTGCTGCTGGGCCGGCACAGGGCAATTTGGGAGCGTTAACCCCCTTCAGCCACACCCGACTGTCCGTCAAGGATACCAAAACGGGTCAGCGTCTCCAGCGAGCAAGACTGAAAGCGCCACGGCTAGGTGGGCGACCGACTGTGGCTTTTGGGCGACCGTCTTGGCCGGCGTGCGCGTAGCGTGGTAGTCGGCGAGGAGGGCTCCGCATTGACCGTCCGGACGGGCTGTTGTTGGCTGGCGTGGGCTGGCCGCAGCCTGGGGCACGCATCGGCGGCCCAGCCAGCGCAGATGGCAGAGGGCGGCAACTTCCAGCTGCGCAGCGGCCTCTTCTTCCGTGGGCCGGACTGCTTTCCGATGGCAGAGGGAAGCGAAAGGGGCCACTCGGCGGCGGTGCAGCGTCTTCCGGTAGACTTTCGTCCCTTACTACATGCAGTGCACAGCCCGTGCATGGCGGGTGTCCCCTCTGTGCCCAAGATTTCTGGCAGCGTCTTGGGCTCCTGGCCTTTGGCTTTGGCTTGACGTGAGCCACGCGAAGTGGCTTGAAAACGTGTGGAAGACAGGCAGTTAGTGGTTGCGAACGTGGCCAAGACCCACACCAGGCAGCGCGGAAAGTCGGCAGATTGGCTGGCGTACTTCGTACTCGTAGGGGCTATTAGAGGCCAGCCCGACAGCCGTCGACGTCGGCTGATTGGTGTCTCACTTTTCTCGCCTCCCCTCTGCTGGCACCGAATCTTGATGACTGTTGCCATCGGCTGGGCTCGGGTGCTGGAGCGCGAGGCTGCAGCAGTAGACGGTACGAACGCTGCCCGGGCTCTTGACCGAGCCTCCCCGCGGTACTTCTCCTTCGGCGTTGGGGCCGTCGAGGGACATCAAAGCCAAGCATGGTGATGGGCCGCAACAGCTTGTCGTCAGTGCTCCATCTGGATTGCTTGGACAGCCCCGCGCATCCAGCCAAGACCAGAGACCAGGACAGCGCGTGGCTGCTACCCTCGTAGCCCTACCGCTGCTGGTGGAAAGGTAGCCGCAGCGGCCAGCAGCCTCGCTGAGGCCCATAACCTTACCCATTCAGTACAGTGCAATGGGGCCAGCGACCACGCAATCAGCGGCCGCAGCAGCTGCGGTGCACTCGTAGCCACAGGCGAAGACAGCGAAGGCCCTTGTACTCGCAACGTCGCGTGGCATTAGTATCATTAGTGTCGGAGGCTGGCCGACACCCCCGGTCGTTCAATCGAACGCTAGTTCCCCGACACCGAGGAACGAATTCCGCTGGTGCCTTGACCGGTCCCGCCGGTACCGTCGGTGAAGTCGCGGGCGTCTGAATGGTACATATTCGCCGTTGTTGGCGGACGGTCGGTGAATGGACGTGCAGCAGAAACTGACCGCTTGTGAATACCACCAACACCACAATGCGCCGCCCAGGCATCGACGCGACGAACGCACAGCGGCTCGACGTTGCGGCTGCATTGTCCGGGACGCGGCGCCTGATGCGACTATTCGAAAGGGCCACCCATTGATTCCATTCATCCTCGCATATTATTCATCCATTCCTTCATTGTCAGGGGTAGACGGCAGGCGGCAATTGAAACGAGCGACGAACAACAATAAGGGCAGAAGGCGCGCGGTGGGAGCTTGTTGGTGGGCGAGCCGACGTCCCTTGTCGCGGTCGTCGCCAAATGCCAAGGGGATCCTGGGCACTTGGGCATTCTAGTTGCCTGCGGCTCTCCTCGCTGTCAGGGCGCCGTTCGCACGCTCGGCATGAGCGCTGCCAATCTCATTGTCCATCCTCTTCACAGGGGCATCATGATCGCCATCACATGCAGGGTCGAGCGCGCTTCCCTCGCCTTCTCCCGTCCTTCTCTGGCCGGGCCTGTCTCAGCTCAGCTCTAGCCGGACTGCCGTCCTTGTTTCCCGGCCGTGGCATCCGCGCTCACCGCGGGCTGCCACCAGTGATGATGAGCGACACAGCAGACCCTGCAGGAATGGTGTGTGACACAGACCCAGCGAGCCGGTAGGGCCGTGGAGACATGGTCCAGGGTCTCAGCCATGCAGCAGCCCGCTGACGGAGGGGAGAAAATGGGCCGCCCAGATCGAGCCGACATGAGCACTGTAGCATTGCTTACGAGTGCGATACGAGCGTGTCCAGCTGGGCCAGGGCCGGTCCCTGTGCGTCTTGCGTCGAACAGAGATGGTGGTGGGGAAACGCGGCGGCAGGTTGGTTAGTCCGCTGCCGTTTTTTGATCGAGATGGATGGCGATTCCACACTTTCGCCCTGACAGCCGCTGGTGACAGGCCCGGGGGCGGATGATGGCGACGTGAGCTCATGCCCGCGTCAAGCGTCAGGCAGATCCTCGACAAGCGTCGACAAGACGTCGACGAGCGTACGTACTGCGCTTTGCGCCAAGTACCCCGACGGCCAAGGGCGCCCAGCAATTGGCATCGCGTGCGGAAGACTCCCGTCCGTACCATCTCCGGACTCTTGGCTGTCTGCGCCGTGTGAACAGGCGTGGCTGTAGACGTCTTGGCTTCCGCACCTCCTCGAGTGCAATCAAGTTTGAAACCCCGGCACATCATAGAAGGATCGCTGGAAGCTGCCCGAACGTGCTCAGCGGTGCGCCCAGGCTGAAACCTTGACCACCCACAACGTCAAGTTTACCATCGTCGCCAGGAGACAGCATCGCGGTCCTGGTGAGGAAATCGCGTGATGCCAAGGGAGCTGCTGCAGGCCGCAGGAAAGTGAGACGATGGAGGCCCATCATTACGCCGAGAACGCAGCTGTAGGAGCCGCGGTAGGGCTGGCTTGGCTGCCGCAGTTGGGCGGGAATGCCAATGCTCGTTTCCGCCTTGTTTCTATTCTCAGGAATGGATCGTGGCCACGAAGGGCAAGGCTTCCGAGTGCGAAATTTGACGATATGCAACTCGCGGTCTTTCGAAGCAACGGCCCGGCAATGGGGGAAGATACTTGTCGTCGGTACCTGGCGTGGCATCATGACGACCTCGAGGCCGATTTGCATCGAGGCCAGCCGCCAATCGCATTTCCTTGCAGCCTCATGTGTGTGCATCCGTACGGATGGACTATGGCGGCCCTGTCAGGGAGCCGTTGGCCCGAGTGACGCACCGATGCATGCATGCTCCTCCGGCATACTGCCGATGCATCCCAGACCGAGCGATTACCGAGCCCGTCATTGCTTCTTGGGCCATTACGTAGCGCGTGCAGGGCGTCGTCGGTGAAGGCAGCGCGAACGTGGCGAGGGCGATCGCCTGCAGCCAACCCGGCGCCGTCTTCGAAACGTGGTTTCTGATTGCCCGCCCGTTTTGTAATGGTGTCGTTCGGCATCTCGATGCCAGCCGTCCGTCACTAGAAGGAAAAAATTCCGAAGGGACATTTCCCATCCACAGCCGACGCCACCATTTCGCCCTCGACCAGCCAGCAGCGGCGGCGCATCTTGATCGCGCCTGCATCGACCGACTATGCCGCACTCGTACTGTCCGCTCCGCTCCAATCGTGCAGCGCGCCTGCCAGCAGCGCTAAAACGGCTGCGGTGGCTAAAATAGGCTGCTCGCCAAGGCGCGATGCCGCCGGGTCTGTACGGAGCGTTCAAATTTCGCAACGCCGCGTTGGAGGCTTCTGGGTTCGTCAGCGGCTCGGGCTTTCTGCTGCGAGGGCACGTTTCCGCGAGGGCGGAAAAGCGTCGACGGGCCGGGTGCGTGGTTGCGCACCGCCCAGCTGGCCTGCTAGTAGAACCCATTCGGCTGTTCTATGAAAAGCAAAACCGCCTCGGCATGGCAAAGGCCAATTCCGCACCCTTGCCCCCAGCCCATGCCCATGCTGCCGGCCCACCACCCTTCTAGAAGACATGAAATTTCCTTCCATGCAGCCACCAATCTACGTCGGCGTCGGCGTCTTCGTGGTGTCTCAGGTCTCGGGCTGCCTCAAAGCCACGAGGGGGCGTTTCGGCCTCTGCTCAACTTGACGCCCACACCCAGCCGACCTTGACAAAGGTGTACGCGGAGGTGGCGACGGTTTGTCATACTGACAAAACGTGGTTTCGGGCCTTTGATGCGCCTCTGGGGGAGTGAGATCTGTGTTTGAGCTTTACCAGTATCGGGCGTGGCGCCGCGGTCGCCGCCCAAGATGGTGTGATTGGTGAGCTGAGCATGGCAGCCACGAGGCTCAAGGTTTCGAGAATCAGCGCACAACAACCTCCTTGATGCTACTATTTTGCCTTTGAGACCATGTTTTGAGAGTCTCGGGGTTCATGCCGTCGTTGTTGCTGCTGCTGCATCGCAAAGCCACTCTCGCTGCTTGGCCGTATCAGGCACCTACCCCGATGTCTCGGGTGGCGACGTGGCTCACAGCATCTATCTATTCAGCCTCTCAAGGTTCCAGCATCCATCATCAACATCGTACCGGATTCACTTGCCACATATTTCCACATATCATAGTCTTTCCAGAAAAGGTTGCGACGGCTCCCCCACCGTCGATCTAGTAGTGCCCTCGCTTCAGCAACTCTGTGCCATGATCATTATCATTCAGGTTCTCGTAATCCATACGACCTCTGTCTCCCTATCCGCCGGCCTGACATCATCACAATGCGCGGCCGCTTGAGCCCGCCACCTCGGGGTTCTCGTCTTTGACCGCGTCAACGAGATCCTCCATGCCCCCCACCGTCGTCGGCCCCGCCATGCCGGCCGGCGGCAGTGCCCACCTCGGCAGCGGGCTCTTGTACGACCACGTCCCGCCAGCATCCTCGTATCGCAGACTGTGCAACCAAAGCGACAGCTCGTGTGCCCCTGGATCCGAGTACAGCGGCGTGTCGCACACGTCGCACAGCTCGCCCGTCATCTTCTCGGCGCGTCGCTTCTCGTATTTGTCCACC
Source organism: Tolypocladium endophyticum (assembly GCA_024339985.1). Lineage (NCBI taxonomy): Eukaryota > Fungi > Ascomycota > Sordariomycetes > Hypocreales > Ophiocordycipitaceae > Tolypocladium > Tolypocladium endophyticum. The sequence goes on from JALHBW010000049.1 coordinate 117,375, forward strand.
ATCTCGTCGTAGTAGATGACCGCCTCGGCCACCTCCTGCTTGCCCATGCGCGAGAGTCGGCTGATGACGTCCTCGTCAGTGTTCTGTGTAGCGTCTGCGTCCGCCTGCCCGAGATTGAACCCCCAGACGCGCTGGTTGGCATAGATGGGGTCGTTTTGGATCGGGTGACCGAGGTACTGTAGATGCACCCGGATCTGGTGTGTCCGGCCGGTTACTGGCAGGCACCGGACGATGGAGTATCCCTGCTTCTTGAGCCACGGTTTGTATGACTCGTCCTGGGAGTCTCCTTCTGGCTTTGGTTGATTTGCGTCCATCTCAGCCAGTTTGGCCTTCTCCCGCTCCGTAGGAGGGTAGTAGGCCAGCTTTTTGAACACCGTCCGAGCCGTCTTACCGTTTGCTCGCACGCGGTTCAGCCCCAGCTTCGGCGATATTTGCAGAATGGGCTGGTCGCAGACGACCTCGCCGTCGGGGAACTCGCCGGCCACGCGAGCCAGGTACTCCTTTCTCACCGTCCGCTCCTTGATCCTGCTGCCCATCTCCTCGGCGCTGCGCGCGCTCTTGGCAACAAACATGATGCCGCTCGTCAGCCGGTCCAGGCGGTTGCAGGGGTGGGCCATGAAGTCCTTGCCCCTCTCCGCCTTCATGATCTCAATGACCGAGTTGAAGTTGTACCGACCGGCGGGATGGACGGGCACGCCCGACGGCTTATTGATGACAATCATGTCGTCGTCCTCGTGGATGATCCCAACAGGGTCCGCCGTCACGGGTGGCTCATGTCGATGCATCGTGTGCGACACGAGGTCACCGTTGCGGACCGCGTAGTCCGGGCCAACCCGTTGGCCGTTGACGTAGATGTGGCCCGTCTCCATCGACTTGCGGTAGTACTCGAGCGGCCGGTCGCGGAATTCGGACTCGAAAATGTCGATGAGCTTGCGCCCGCGCCATCGCTCCTTGCACCACGTGTTGTACGTGAAGTGGTATGGCCGCACGCGGCGTAGGTCGTCCTCGAAATAGTAGGGTGGCGGCCACATATCGCCCACAGGGGTGATGATGGGCCCGTCTGGCGGGGCGACGGCAGGACCGCGTGCCTTTTGTGCTCTTCTCTGTGCTTTGGTCTCTCTGGTGCCGTTTTTGACAGTCTTGCTCGGCGGTGTCGTAGGCGCCGTGGCGACGACGTCGGGGGAGGTCATGGCGAGGGCTCGCTTGAGTAGCGCTCCAACAGCTCGTGATCCGGCGCGCACGAGCATCAGCGGTTGGATACGCAGTTGGGCGTCGGCACCGTCAGCTCAGCCATTCGAGAGTGGCATGCAGCTCGTCAGATGAAGGCCAGGTAGCAGGTCGGATTGGATCTCGTTTGTCGTGTCCAGCATCAACGACGTGGTCAGGCACCATGGCGCAGAAAAAAGTCGGTCAGGTAAGGCAGAATCCTTGGAGTCCCTGCACGTGCCGTCGGCGCTGTGTCGCAATCCGTAGCCGCTGGGCCATTCCCTACGGCACTCCCGCTTCTGGCGTCAACTGGCCCAACCTTATTAGCCTACCCCAGATCCGATCCAGCCTCGGCACATTCTCACCTCCCACTGACGACACCTTTCAGCTACTCCATCTTTTAGATACGGACTAGCAAATAATCTTTCACCTCTTGCGCCCCGATAGGCATGCAACTCAAACTCTGGCACCTCCGAGGATATTAAACGCACATTTCAGCTCTCCAAGGCCCCTAGCTGCTGCTTGGCGAGCTGCCCATCGGCATCAACGAGCGCGTGTCAGGTGGAAGTCCGAGCGCCTGAACCTTCAGTCGTAAGACGAGAGCCAACATGACTGCATCTGCCGAGCGTAAACGCCGCTGCCGAGACGACTATCCCTTCATACTGGACTACCGGACACGATGGTAAGTCGGCGGTTGAGTTTGGTTTGCAGCATTGATGTTGCTTCACCCACCCCCCTCCCTCACGTTCATGCCTGGCCGAGGCCATTGCTCCATACGTGAAGACGAGGGCGCCTCACATCCAAGCCCTGTCATTAATCTAAGGTTTTGATTGCCCACGCCCGCGGACCCGAGGGGTCGGGACCGAGATCCCGAGATCTCGATGGCGGCCATTGCCAACCAGATTGAGGATTGGGGTCTAGGGCCTCCGGGTCGAGAGTGCACATGCTGACGAGCCTCTGCTAGGAACGACAATGACATGTACGATCACATGAACAATTCGGTGTACAATTTCCTGTGAGCCATCACCGCAGTCGACTCATCTCGATCTCCAATGCCTTGGAGCCCAGGCAGCTCCATGCCCCCACTGACCTAACCATCTACAGCTTCGACTCAGCCGTCAATGCGTATCTCATGGAGTACTGCAGCCTATACCCTCCCAACTCGGCGATGCACCCGCTTGTCGCCCACACCTCCACCGACTTCTTCGCATCCATCGCGTACCCGGCAGTGGCTCAAGTCGGCGTTCGCGTAGTAAAGCTAGGCCGCTCCAGCGTCACGTACGAAGTGGCTGTATTCGAGCAGGGCGTCGAGCAGGTAAAGGCAGTCGGCTCGTTTGTGCATGTGTTTGTCGAGCGGGCGACTGGTCGGCCGCACAAGGAAGGCATGGGCACAGAGCTGCGGAGAGGGCTGGCGCGGATCTGCGTGACGGAGCCGGATGAGACCAAGGCGAGCAAGCTATGATCGTCTCAAGGCGGTGTTCAATATCTACGTGTCAGCGCAAGGCGGACTCTGTCGCCGGCTTTTGGCACGGATTCTGACGAAGCGTTTTTGATGCATTACCAAGCAGAAAGAGGGTCACTGGCTAGACGCGGCGAGTAGAATGCTTGACTCCGACTGTCTAAGAGTCTCTCTGCAATTTTCATCTCGGGTCGAGTAGCATACTTGACTTCGACTTTGCCGAAGAGTCTCTCTACCGATTTCAACGCAGGCCGAGCCATTGACTCCCATGCAAATACACAAATGTCCCCAGACATCTCCCATATTGTCAACTTATCCACGGTCCCTGATCCGAGGGTCTCAGGACTGCAGCTCGTACTCGAGCAACGCCCCGTCTTGCTCGCCGCTGCGAAACATCTTCTCCAGGAACTCGAGGTCCGCGAGCGCCTCCTCGGGCGCTTGCAGCGCGTTAGGCGTCCCGGCGAGGATGCCCTCAGCCCACGCAGCCACCTCCTCAGCCACGCCCGACACCCTCGTGAACTCCTCGACGATCGGCTCGCCGTCGCGCGGCGTCACCGTGACCGTCTCGCCCGAGGAGCGCACGGTGCCGCCCTCGTACGCGACGTGCCACTCGAACGCCTCCATGAGCGTGCCCGCTGAGTGTTGGAAGGTGCCGGTGGCGCCGCTCTCCGTGCGCACGATGGCCGTGACGGTGTCGATGGGCGGCAGGTGGTCGCACACGAGGTCCGTGAAGGCGCGCACCGACGCCGGCCGGTTGGCGGTGCCGCGCAGGAACAGGCGCGCCGCGGCCGCGTGGTGCACGCCGCCGTCGAGCAGGAAGCCGCCCTGGTATTCGGGCGTCTGCCGCCAGCTCGTCGCGTACCACTTGGTCGACGGTCGCATGAGCGACATGACCTTTACGCTGAAGTGGGTGATGCGGCCGAGCTGCGCGGCCTGCTGCGCGGCAAAGGCGAAGCGCGGAACGAAGCGGAAGTTCTCGGCGATGGACAGCGTGGCTTTACCCGTACTGCTTGCGGAGGATGAGGGCAGGCTGTGGTAGTAGTCGATGAGCTTGCGCGCCGTGGCGACGTCTTTGGCGATGGGCTTCTCCGCGAGGACATGCTTCCCGGCAGCGAGCGCGGCCTCGACGAACTCCGGCTGCGCGACAATCGGCAGCGCGATGATGACGGCGGCGACGTCCTCCCGCTGCAGCAGGTCGCGGTACGTCCGGCCGGCGCCGGCGTCGTCGGCGTAAAGGTCCGGCGGCGTCGGGGCCAGGCCGGCCGTCTCCTGGGCCGAGGCGAGGGAGCGCGAGTAGAGGGCCTTGAGGGACAGGTTGCTACATTTGAGCACGGCGGGCTAGTTTGAGCGTCACGTCAATAAACTGCTCGTGGAGAGTGAGGTGAGGCGAGGGACGGACCATGTGCTCGGCCTTGACGAACAGGCCGCTGCCAATGATGGCGACGCCCAGTGGTGATGATGTCATGCTCGGAGGGCCAATTGTCGCGTCGGATTTGCTATCGAGTGAACGGCAAGTAAGCTAGATAAAGACGTTGCGATAGACGGATAGGACGCGGTGATGTTGACGGCTGTGAGTTGAGCCGTGGTGTCCGAGACCAGTCCGACTAGCTCGTCTGTGATGCCCCGCCTCCTCCACCGTCTCTACTGCTGCTTCCCAAGTTGTGCTTGTTTATCGCGACAATCTCTTCCCGCACGGGATTCAAAGTGCTTCTTAAGAGTGTCGCGTCTCGAGAATTGCTTCTTGCATACGCTGCAACTGTATTGATTGGTCTCATTTGTCGAGTGGACGTGGCGTTCGTGTCGTTTTAGAGTTTCTTTCCGTTTGAATGTGAGTCCACAGGAGCTGCATGCATGAGGCCTGTTGTCGGTATGCGAAATCAGATGAGACTCCAGATCAAACTTCTTCTGAAACGATCTTGAGCAGACTTGGCAAGTATGTTCGCGTTGAGGTCGTTCAGACGGAACAAAGTCTGGAGTGGCAGGGCTTTCCCCCCTGACCTCGGGTGCTTCGTCTCCTGCTTCGTCTCCAGGGTCGTCAACCAAAGTGTCTGCATCTTGATGCACGCTTTGTGCTTCTGCCACAGAGGAAGTCTGCGTTGCCTCAACTTTGTTCTCACCAGCCGGGGTCGGTGGTGGTTGCACAATTCGCTCGTCTTGGGCAGGAAAATCCCGAGCAGCGTCGTCTCCAGAATGCTCGCCGTGCATATTTTTCATGTGCCTTTGAAGGTCCGAAACAGAAGCTAGACCAGTGACCGCGGCCCAGCATCCTTCTATGCGGCATAAAATAAGCTTGTTATGCTTCAGTACGTGCGCGTCTCGATTCACGCGATCGGTGAAGCCGTTGATAAAGTGAGAACACGTCGGTCGCGGGCATTTGAACGGCGCTTGTCCATACATATCCACCATAGTCGACTCAACAGTTGCGCTCGAGGCCTCGATTTCCCAGATAGATTCGATGCTCCCACGGATATGGCTTAGAATCTGAAGAAGGTTCGGCTTCGTTTTCGAATTTGCCAGACTCACGACTCTCAGGTGGCGTCGCATTTCCGCAAATGCCCATTTCAGTAACTCAAAAAAGGGCTCTTTGCTGAAAATTTGGAGCTTTCTTTCCTGTTTTTGAGATATTTCAATGGCCTTTGTTGGGTTTGCCCAATGAGTCTCAAGAAACATCTCCATTGAATCAGAAATTTGCGTGATAAGTTTGGCGTGCATGCTTTCATTGGCCTCCCTAAGACCAGCTTCGAGATGCCAGACCCAGTTTGCAATTGCGTACTCCATGAATGCGTAATGGCCTTTGCGTGCACCGCATTCAATGGCCTCAGTGCCAGGAGTATCAAGGGTAGCCTCGAAAGCTGGAAGTGACGGATCGAAAGCTGGAAGTGACAAATATTTAATGCAGAGGAGCGCAAGTTTCAGTTCCTCCGTACCCGTCGCAATCATGAAATCGTCGAACTCCTGCACCGTAACAGATTTTGTCGGGCAGGGTGAATGGAGGACCAGCCCCATTCTCCATCGCCGGGTGTACATGACGGGGGCGGCAACACCCAGTACCGTACTTGGGCTGTAATCTTCAGTGTTTCGTGAGGTTCGAGGGCTCGATCGTAGGCCCATAGACGAGTTATTGACAAGGACAAGGGACAGCCAGGTTTCTGAACTCCCCTTGGCACCCGGGACAGCCGAAGTGTCTCTTTGAAAGGTCCCCGCGGACACCACTTGGAGATGGGAGATTGTCGTCCGCCTTGCCAAAGACGCCGCTGCCCTGTCGCCGGCTGCGCAGAGCGCAGTTTGGGCATATTCGTGTACTTGTTCCTTGTACTTGTGTTGGAACACGGTGTATATTAAGCTACTTCGTCACAGTTTCGTGCCAAAGAGGTAACAACACAAAGAAGAGAGCATTGAAACGGAGTTTGAGGCGGGCAGACATAAACATTTGCTCCTTCAAAACGTTGCCTAGACACCGGAATCATCTTGGTGGATAGAGTTGGACTCCTGGAATGTATTCCACGCAATACAGGTCTTGTTGAGCGACCCCACATCAAGAATGGTCGGCAGTTCCTTCCGCCGCTCAATGAATTGTAGAGCAAACCCCTCACTGATGTGGAAACCAATATGACAATGCATCAACCAAGCCCCTGGATTGTCTGTCTCCCAACCAACTACAAGATAGCCAAACGCAGGGAGCATGGCTGTGTCCCGTCGAAGCGGGTTTACCATATTCAACGACGTAAGTCCCGGCACGTAAGCACCAGTGCCCTGGGCGAGTACGAAAAAGTCGTGGCCGTGTAAGTGAATGGGGTGCGCAATAGGTAAAAGGGTGTGTATGACCATGTAAAACATCTCGTTAACCCCGGGCAACTCGATTACCCCGTCGTTTCTTTCGAAGAATGTCTTCTGATCCAGGAGCTGCTTCAGAGTAGGATAACGCCAGTCTACCTGCATGGACGTGCTGTTCAATGTCCAGAACCAGATGTTGTCTGACTCGATGCGGTCCACGGACTGATACGTCTGCTGGCTAGCCTTGCGAGCATCCTTGCTGATATAAGGTTCTAGCTTCTTATGCTCGCTCTCGTCGCTACATGACGGGAACCACTCATGTTGCTTCGTTGTCGGCGTGGAGGGTTTATTGCCATAGTGAACAACTCCTCTGATGTCATCTGCATTATGGTTCAGGGAGCAGGGAAGCTGCGGAACAGCACGCAGCCAAAAGTTGCCGTCAGTATCGACTTGGTCAGCAGCAACTATAACATCGTAGCGTTGGCCTATGCCTAGGTCGATGCCGACATTTGTCGTGTACGGCTTGATGGGGACAAGGTCGGCGGCAACGACTGTCATCGTATGTTTGTCTATCGAAAATTTAAAATGTGTATCGATGGCAGCGTTGACGAGTCGTATCCGGTACGATTTTCCAGGGGTGAATTGAATGTTGAGTCGCCTACCGCGTCCATCGCCATTGGGACTGGTATTGGTGCCATTGATCAAACCATTGTCTTGCACAGGAGGAAGAAAACTGTTTCTGGAATCAATGGATAACTGGCTGGCTGTTCTATGGCTCCAATCGGTCAAGATGAGGGGTCCAAGGTCAACGTCGTAATTTGCCGTTGCGGGGCCGTTGATGACGATACCACCAAAGACTCCATCCCAAGCTTGGACGGCGAAGTGAGAGTGATACCATGTTGACCCGTGCTGTACGGCTCTCCAGGTATACGTCTCAGTCTCTCCAACTGCAGTGGGACATTGAGTAATGGAAACAACGCCGTCGGCCTGGTTGGTGTAATTCTGTCGAATCCCATGGAAGTGAATGCTGGTTCCGTTTTTGGACTTGTAGAGCCTGTTTGTTACATGCACAACGACCATGTCTCCCCAGTCGGCAAAGATTGTGGGACCGGGAATAGTTCTGTTGACAGCTAAGACACCATTCAGCTACCCGACTCCCTTACTTCTTTGTTGCACTTACCAATGGCAGGTCGAGTCACTCCATCCGGCGAGACAGTAACGTCGGTTATCTCAAGCCAGTATTCTCTGATTACTCCAGTGTCGGGAACTATACTCGTATAGTCTGTATCAATGGAGTACTCGCACCACTCGGACCGGGTCGTAGGGGTATTCCCGAGACACTTGCCGCGGGGATACAATGGCACCGCCGGACGGACCAAAGCTAACACTGCTTTCTGCGAACACAGGAATGCGATGAGCAGTGATTTCATCATCTTGGAAAGGAATGAACGAGCCTCAGTTGGACCACAATTGCTGAAATAAAGACAAGGTGATTGCGTTGTGCTCTTTAAAGTAATACTGCCTGGTCAAGTTCGAGAGTAGCCTAATCGATAGCCTCACATGGCAACGCTTGGTTCATTCATCCTCGGCACACAGGTGCACGGGCCGCCAACAATCCTGGGACGGAGGCGCGATTCTTATTATTTTGTTAAAGGGAAGGCTAAGCTTTGTGCCGACGATATTAGGCAGGCGGCGATGGCGACATCCGTCGTGTATGCTCGCGATAATTGCTACACTTGGTGCAGCCTAATCTACAATAACAGACTACTTTGCGACGTTTTCCTTTGCTTGCGTGTCCGTGCGCTTCTGATTATTAAAAGTTCCTGCAAGGCCTTATCCTGCTCCATCACTATATGTGGCGGTGACGCTCTGATATCGTTGCCTCGGCTTGACACGGTTGACACGGGTTGAAACGAGCCCCTATCAGCCCGCCGCTTGCCTTTTTTGGACCCTGTCCCTGGCCGACGGCATCGGCAGACTCAACAGACGATAACTAACACCAATTGCCAGGCGGGGGCTTCCTGTTGAATTGAATGCTGGCCAATCAGTCGGACACCACAATGTACACATCTGACCGGAGCTTGCGGAACCTGCGTCGGCCGTTCGCATCTACCGCATACCTGGCTAGCTGCTACGACTTGGCTTCAGGTATTGTGATGCCAAAGGGGGCCAGAAGCGATGGGGTCACAGGGGAACATTTCGCATTCATCGCAGAGTTATCACGTCTAGATGCTACTGACAGCACTTGACATTCAGTGCTCAATACTTCCCGCCCCATCGAACCGTAAGTTGTGGCAATCTAAGCATCGCTTAGCGGAGCTTCCAATCGGGCCATTTGGCAGGTCAGCGGCAGAGGCAGGGGTTGGGTTTACGCGTCGGCCAGGGTGCGGAAGGCAAGGAAAAGGAAAAGGGCACCCTTGTCGGCGCCCCGGCCCCACGAGCCGTACCGCGGTTGACGTAACCTTTCTCCTCAAGGAACCTGAGTAGAAGATATTGCGCAAAATCAGCTACTACTGCTCTTCGTACCGCTACTAAAAGATTTGGGAGGAAGAATAGACATACTATATAGCAGTCTGATGGACGAACTTTATGGTCCCGTCGGGAAAGTCCTCTATTAGAGAGCCACAATATCATTTAGAGTCACTTTGGACCCTTCTCTTCAAGTCCACTGTTTGCATTTCGATGTCAATAGCCTTCGCACCTTGTATCTCATGCCATCTCAGAGGTCGCTTTGCACAGACGAGCCACCCGACGAGAGTCAAGCAAAATCTTTCCAGTCGATGCGTAGATGCATGGGCTAGAATGCGCTTCATTATTGGGTCGTACCTATATGAAGAGTTAGTGACCGAATGCGTGATACCAGACCCTTTGCAATGAAACATTTCGCAATGGAGGGACGACTCAGGTAAGCAGACACGACAAGCAACATACGCGTCATTAATTTCCAATGGGAACAAAACCGGATCAAGCTCCTTATAAAAATCATGCAAAGAATCTTGGCTATAGAGGTTTTCGCAAATGAGCTTCGCCATGAGGAAAATACCTGCAGTCTTTCTTAGTTTCACATTGACCCAAACGTCGACGGACCAAAGCACTTACCCTCGCTGGCTTCGGTTGTCTTCCATGCAATATCTTTCCCCATGTGATCGGGAACCCCTGCTTCCACTTTTCTTGTATTTTCTTGGCTCACCCGTCACAGACCATTTTGATTTCCTTTGAATTGCACTCAGGCTTGACTTCGATGCGGTTCATCTCGGCAAAATGGGGACGCGCAGTCGAGTCGTCTTGGCTGACGAAAAGTACGCGGATTTGATCACCCCTTTCATGAGGTAATGACTCCACGAGTTGTTTGAAAAAGTCCATCTTTTTTCGTTCAGGACTCCCGCACTCATCCAGCCCATCCAGGATGATGTAGGTGCTAGAGCAATTCTCAATTGCTAGAGTTAGAAGTTGTTTGATCAGACTATTGTCGGTTAAGACTGGCTGAAGGCTTTCGCGATAAAAGCCGTAAAAAGGTTCTAGTAGTGTGGGATATGCTGTTGATCCCACCGGGAAAGGTTGCACTCGGATCGGGTATGACGCCCTTGCCGTAATACTAGATATAGCGCCTGCACAGGCATGTGTGCCACTGATTAGGATGGGTAGTTTGCTAGGGTAGGTATCTTGATGCCTGCGACAAGGCTGGAAGATTTTAAACTAACATAATTCGCTTAACTTTACAATGAACCGTGTCCCACGCATCGACATGCATCTGCCCAATAGCCACGCGCTCCGCAGCCTCTCCCTTCCACTCCACTAGCAAGATATTCATAGCCCACCATCGCTTATATTGATAATGTGCCGTATCAAAAATCTCTCTGTAGTACTCCATAGCAGAAGGGTACTCAAGTGGCAAGTTGTCTCGATATGCTTCAATGTCCGCCTGCGTTACTTCGTCTTGGTCGCAGCTCGAGAGAAAGACGAATTCGCATTTGGTCGTGTCATGCGACGAGGTCCATGACGAGTTTATTCCGTGAAGAGTTCCACAGTGATGACCTTTGCGGTTATAAATCCATAGAGTGTCGAAAGAGCGGCGCTTGTGAAAGTTATTCGAACTGCTCCCGTCCTGTTTAGAATCCGCAGAGAAATATGGCTCCGCCCAGGGCGGCAAGATCGTGAATAGGTCAAGGGTAACAGTCCTTGCTTCGAAATACAATCTAGTCCGAGAGGAATAGCTACTACCGTAACACCTTGCGGCTATTTCGGTCCCATAGCTTACGAGGGAGCCTGGAAATGTAGCCATAAAGATCTCATGGTTCTGTTTATGAGGAATCTCGTGGAAACCAGCGCCATCTTCTACGACAAATGGCGTCACTTCTGTTCTGAGAGTGATATCGTTGTTCGCGTAAGAGTCCAAACGCCAAGGGTCGAAGAAAATGTTGCCGGTCCAAGCTGTCCAGCACCAAGTGGGCGATACGCATGAACTATGCTGCGAGACTTTATCAGGTGTGTTCCTAGGCCGAATTTCAATACTGGCCATGGGTCTCCAAAGCAATGCAAGATCGAGGCTATTCTCAGGAAGAGCGCTCGTGAATGTCCAGCCAAAAGCAGTCCCTATCGCCGAAAGAATCCCCGCAAATGCATGTAGAGAGTCAGAAGGATAGGTCATTTTTCTACTCGAGTATTGATTAACGAGAGACTCATAAACATTGAAACGTCTTCTCAAGTCATTTTCAACTTCCCGCTCCGGAATAGTCATCCTAAGATTGATATTATCCTCATCAGACCGGGGGGAATAATCTTCTGCGTGGTAGCTTGTCCGGCATTGCCAAAAAATCTGAGATTGTGAGAAATATATCTTTCTTTTCGATAGAATACTTTCTTGAAGGGTCCAAGCTCTCGTGTTCCATATGGATATTTGCTCCGCGTCGAAGAGGCCTGGTAATCTTGCAACCACTGTCAAGGTTCCCAAGCTCACGGGGACTTGTACCAGTCGACGGGGTCCGGAAGCAACACCAGGCAATCCAAAATTGGCATCCTGACCGGCAAGTGCCACAACGGTCACCCAAGATCGACCGTATATCTCATCCATGCATGGAATGTGCCGCGCCTTGAACTCTGGGTCATCTTGGACGATGCACAACGCATCCACCCATACGTGCGTTTCACCAATGTCCCTAACGAATTCAATAACGTTCTTGATGACCCGTGGAAGTTTTTCAATGCTGCGCAGTATCGCTGCATCTTGCTGCAGCTCTTCAAGATTGGCTCTCACAGTATGAAATGCTTTCGCTTGGCCCCAGACGTAACTCAGCGCCAGATATCGAGTGCTCCAGTCGCGTTTGACAAGCCGCATTTGTTTGACATCAATCAATATTATCTCCAAGCGCTTATTGGAGCCAGGTTTGGGCGGGTTGCATTGCGTTCCATGGTTCAAAGCGCAGTCTTCTATCCAGTTCCGAACGAGCAAATGGTTCAATTTTGCCCTCAAGGGTCTGCCATGACCATTGGGTAAATCCCTATAAGCACCTGTTGCGTCAAAGGGCAGGATTTGACCAAGCGCAGTATAGTGACCTGAAATTCCAGCTGGAAGTGTCTTTGATGTTGCATGGAACCAGACTTCAAGCATTGGCGGACTCAATTCTCCTCTCGATCTACCGAGGTAACACATCTCGACAGGATAGTCTCCCGGCTTCCAGTAATCTCTTGATTGGATACTGAGAGCTTGTATCACAAGAGTGCATAGCGGGCAATGCTTTTTCGACAAAATGTCCTGGTAATAACCCAACTCTAACGTGCCAGGATAGATTTGATCGTAAAGGTATTTGGCGACGTTGATTGTGTCACAGAGAGAGCAGAGCTTCTGAGTTTCGTTCGCGGCAGAGTCCATTGCCCAGATATCGATGCTATTGCTTGCGACGTTGATGGTTTTACACGAGCGAGAATAGCCGTCAAATCAGGCTGCTTGTCGCTTTGGGTCAGCTGTAGGATTGAATGTTTTGTTCTGCCTTTGGATACCAAACATTGCGGGGTGCGAAGGCGACATCCCGTGCACAGCCACTTGGGCAGGCATGCATCCCAAGGCCAGCCCAACGCCGTCCACAATTCAATTCAATTCAAATGGCCCCTTTTGTAAACTTGGTTGAGGGAGGTCTGAATTGATTTGGAGTAGGGCAGTAATAAAGCAATCTTCATAAGACACCCTCCCGCGGCGTAGGGTCGGACGCTCGTAGCCTGCTTATAAATGTAGCCTACCCCAAAGCTCTAAATACCACCGAATTAATGAAAAGACTTAAACAAAGAATTATTTAAAGAGTTATTTAAGGAATTATTTAAAGAATTACACGAATATTTATAAATAACTTGGTTTTGATCAAGTACATGTATGTCGAGGATGGACTAGGAGTGTTGAATTGAGGCTTTCGGCGGCTTGAATTAGATAAATTGTCTTGAACTGCTAATATCGAATTGTGGCCAGCGTTGGATCAGCACTCTTCATATGAATGAAGGTTACTCGGTGTATATACTACCCGCAGGTTCGGAATACATGGGCGATCAAAATCTTCGTGCGACAAAACCCTGGGTCACGAAGGGCGGTGACATTGCGTATTCCGTACCAGGAGGAACTGGTTGGCTGAGAACCAGATTTGCCAAGAACTGCTTTAGTTACCCAATCACAAGCAGCGAGGCTTACAACCTATGAAGGGTGCTAAGGCCGTTGAGAAGAAAAGGCTGCTGGGGGCGGACACTGTATAAGGCATCAGAAGCACCAAAGTTAAATCTTGGAGCGAGTCAGATAGCTCGTTGGCGGCTTGGTCACCGCGTGGGGGAAACGTAGACGCACACATCGAATGGCTCACGAACTTTCTTGCGTCTCTATTCGACTTTACCCTGTACGTTTCGGCAATATCAGAGAGATTGCAATAGCCATCACCCCTACTGGAACTCGGCGGCCTCAATAGCCAGCATTACAACGCGTACGGGGACCTCAGTGCTACTGGACAGAGCTCAGTCATCGTTCGATGAGAAGAATATACGTCTCCTGGCAAGTTGGGCTTCATCGTCATTGAAACCAAGGGAAAGTGGCTCCACTGTCGTGTCTACTGATGTGGCGACGTATACAACGAGCACGATGATACCAATGGTCAACTCACGCGGACACTTACTGACGGGGGGACCCCGGACACAGTGTTATGTTTTACGTATTGGTAGAATCGGGAAAATTTCCTGTAGATATTAATAGAGTCGGGGAAACTTTCTGCAGATATTAATAGAGTCGGGAAAACTTCCTGCAGAATGCTTTGCGCGGCGGCTTCACGAGCCTCTCTGGACGCGTATACCGTCTTACCCAATGTAACGTTAGTAGGAGATGGAGCCTATCTACCCACAGCGCGGCTGCTCGGGTTGAAGACGTCTAGAGCACTGGCTTGCTTACCGTGGGATTGCGACGGACCTGCGGCCCGGCTTCCGAAATCGGCCCGGGAGTTTGCATGACTGCGTCCGGCAACACCTCCGTGAGGTGTGTTGGAGCCCACTGGGCTCCTACGAATACGGCGGCTGGATTGATGCAGCGATCTAGGCGGATTAAGACGGCTAATTCTGCAGACTTCGAACACAACTACAACAACTGGCTCAGCGAGGGCTTGCAGCGACACGAGTTTATCGGTGGCTTGCACCGCCCTCCTCTACCCCGTCTGTGCCAGATCGCTACTTCGTATTAATATATCAAACCTGTTTTAATAGTTACATATTTCCCGGCAGTACTAGATCGCTACTTCGTATTAATATATCAAGCTTCCTTTAATCGCTTTATATATTCCCGGCAGGGGTGCTCTCAAGATGATCGCCGCCATACCCGGCTTCAACTCCTGAGATATGATTGCTCATTGGCTCTGAGCCAGCACAACTGCTCTATCGGGCAGGTCGTTGGATGAAAAACCGACGAATCAACGCAGCCAATATTTTAACTCCTGCTCGGTTCGCGTTCCTGCGCCTCGCTGCGCCTCGGCGCTAGCGCCGGCAATGGTTATCTTTGATCAAGCTCGACGCGGCCTCACGGGTCCGCTGTCGTTCTTTGAAGATGGGGAATGATGAAGCCTGGACCGGTATAAATGCAAGCAGCGGACCAGCAGTTAGAGACAGCGAACCGTCTGTTTCGCGTTCACGATACACTTACAATCTTGTCTTTTTGCTTCAGTATACATTATCTCGACAATGGTGCGCTCGCTTTTCCTGTCGCTCCTCACGGCGGCGTCTTTCGCGCTCGCGTCGCAAGACCAAGTTCCCGGCGCGTACATCTTCGAATTTGAGGGTGGTCATGTAAGTAGTCAATGGTATTTCTTTGAACCGGGGCGATGAAGAAGCTGACGACTGCGTTTCCAGGACTCATCCACATTGCTCAGCGCCCTTGGTGACGAAGGCACTGCCCGCATGCACCTGGACTACAAGCTATTCAAAGGTGTGTCCGTCCAGCTCCACGACGTGGAGAGGGCGCATGAAAAGGCCCAGACGCTGGCTGCCTTGCCTGCTGTCAAGAATATGTGGCCTATGCGCCTTTACGGCATTCCTGAGTTCAACGTCTCGTCAGTCGGCATGCCAAATCTCAACTTCCATGAGACTAGGGCTTGGGCCAACAAGACAAACAACGACACCTATTCGACGCACGTCATGACCCAGGTCGACAAGCTGCGTGCCAAGGGAATCACCGGCAAGGGCATCAAGATTGCCGTCATCGACAGTGGTGTAATTGCATTCTCTGACGTTTCGAGTGACAACTGCTCACGCTCGGTAGATTGACTACACCCACCCAGCTCTTGGTGGCTGCTTCGGCAAGGGCTGTCTCGTGTCCTTCGGCACGGATCTCGTCGGAGACGCCTACACCGGCCGCAACGACCCGGTGCCGGGCGCCAACCCGATGGACTGCCTTGGCCATGGCTCGCACGTCGCTGGCATCATCGCGGCGCAGCCCAACTCCCTTGGCTTCACCGGCGCCGCGCCAGATGTTACCCTCGGCTCCTATCGTGTTATGGGCTGCAAGGGTAGTACCCGGGATGACGTCTTGATCGCTGCATACAGCAAAGCTTTCGAGGATGGCGCTAACATCATTACCGCATCCATCGGCGGAGATGGTGGCTGGAGTGAGCAGCCTTGGAGCGTGGTCGTGAGCCGAATTGTGGAACAAGGCGTTCCATGCACCTTGGCGGCCGGAAACGATGGCACAAAGGGGCTATTCGCCAGCTCCAGCGCGGCCGATGCCAAAAAGGCCATCGCAGTGGCTTACTTCAACAACGTCGTTACCCCGGTCTTTCTCATGGCGTCGCAGTATAGCATCGATGGCGGTGAGAGGCAAAAGTTTGGCTATGTTCCCGCCGAGGATCAGAACCAGTGGAATGTCAGCATGCCCATTTACGCGACCAGCTTGGATACCACCATTAAGGACGATGCGTGCAATCCCCTGCCCGATAAAACGCCCGATTTGAGCAAGAATATCGTTCTGATTCGCCGCGGTAGCTGTCACCCGTCACAACAGGGCCGCAATGCCATGGCCAAGGGCGCCAAGTATATAATGATTTACAACACTGGGCCTGGCGCCGAGAGTCCTTATATGCTCCCCCTTGGATCGGGAATCAAGGCCGCTGGTATGGTCATGAGCGATACTGGCGTGGCCTGGGTGAACGCCATCAAGGCTGGCAAGAACGTCACGCTCTCGATGAATTACTCCTACAATGCGGAGAACTACATGGTCACGAACAAGAACACTCTCACCGGCGGTGCCGCGTCCTTCAATACGTCGTGGGGGCCTACCTGGGAAATGGACTTTAAGCCACAGATTGCTGCGCCTGGCGGCAACATTCTCTCAACGTATCCCATCGCTAAAGGCGGGTACGCGGTCCTCGGGGGCACATCCATGGCGACCCCTATGACGGCGGCTATCATCGCCCTCATTTCACAAGTTCGCGGTACGCTCGACCCCGAGCTCATCACGAACCTGCTCTCCGCGACTGGCAAACCGCAGCTGTTCAACGATGGCACCAAATTCTACGGCAAGCTAGCCCCTGGCGCGCAGCAGGGCGGCGGCCTGGTGCAGGCATACGATGCTGCGTACGCAAGCACGGTCCTCGAGCCGTCAAGCCTATCGTTCAACGACACGGATCACTTCAAGCGCCAGCTTGGCTTCAACCTAAGTAACACGGGCAAGACTGAAGTCACCTATCAGGTGACTCATGTACCGGCGATGACCATGTATACGCTGCAAAGGGGCAGCGCCTTCGCGATGAAATTCCCCAACGAAGTGGTTGAGGCATACGCTTCTCTGAACTTTACGGAGGAGAAGATCACCCTCGGTGGCGGGAACCAGCGGACAATTGGCGTCATCCCCCAGCCGCCGACCGGCCTGGACGCACAGCGTTTGGCGCTTTGGTCTGGCTACATCGTCATCAATGGCACCGACGGCACGTCCCTCTCCCTGCCGTACCAGGGCCTCACCGGCTCGTTGCACAATTCAACCGTCCTCCAGAAGGATCAGACCGCGATAGCCACGCTTTACAGCAACCGCACCTTTACCTTCAACCGTAGGAACACGACCTACACTTACACACTGCCAGCGCAGGGCAGCGATACGCGCAACACGACGCAGCCCCTCCTGTTCGCCTGGCTCGCCCTCGGGACGCGCAAGCTGCGCGTCGACGTCGAAACCCTGACGATGTGGCCGCCTAATAAGAACCTGTCCACTGCCTTTGAGGGCAACAAGACGATCGGGCAGCTATCCTCTTCGCCGTCCCTGTGGCAGTCGCGCGGCATGAAAAACTGGTACCCCTGGGACGGCAAGCTGGACAGCGGGGCATACGCGCCTGAGGGCAAGTATAGGCTTGTTGTGCGCGCGCTGCGGATTTTTGGGGATGAGGGGCGTAAGGAGGATTGGGATATAAGTAAGACGGATCCGATTATCATTAAGTATGCGAAGTAAGGGCTGTCATATAATACTTATATAGATAGTATTCCTTTCATATGTTCCGGTGACCTCATCTTACCAGGCGGTGGGGGTTCCCGATGACATCGGGCAGAAGGGGCAACTTGTCGTAGCAATAAAGAGAAGCAAGGCCTGCGTCTAAGATTGCCGATGTCGTGCCGCCTCTGCCGTGTTCTGCGATATATCACGACGGTCGGCTAGGCACTATCTTTTGTAGCTAATACGACCTATACAAGCCCATTGTCGCGACAGATAGCTAGCAGGACCCCAGCGGCAAAGGTTGAATTAACGTATGTAGGCAATCCAGTTAACCGCTCAAATAACATTCACTGGTTCGCATACGTGAATGATTGGGAGTAGCTACGTAGCGCTAAGTAGGATATGCGAAGTGGTGACCGCCGCCGGAGTTAGGCTGGATATAAATCCGTAAGCCTCGCTGAGGTTAAACAGGCACGCCCGGTTTTAGAGCACCAACAATGGAGTTAGGACAGAAGGGAGATCTATTAGTCCTAATGGTTAAATATTTATACATCAAACCTATGACGTGATAAATATAAGGCAAACGTAGCTTCTTCACAGTTTAACACGCTTGTCTCATCCACCTACCTGGCTGTACATCCTCAGGTTCCTATTCATCATCATGTCGGCCCAAGATCCTTCCCTGCGAGAGACAAATTGGCCTGATGTGGCCAAATATGTCTCGGCGCGTAAGGATACTTACCCCTTCATTGATCCCACCAAAGCTGATTTGACGGGAAAGTCGGTTCTGATCACGGGCGCCTCCAAGGGCATCGGCAAGGCGACCGCCATCAGTTTCGCTACCGCGGGCTGCTCGAAGCTTCTGCTTGCCGCTCGTTCCGATCTTACCGATGTCGAGACAGCCGTCAAGGACGCCGCCCGGGAGGCAAAAAGGCCCCAACCGCTCGTGCATACCCTGAAGGTTGATGTGACGTCGGAGGACTCGGTGCAAGTTGCCGCCGAGGCCGCTGCCGACCTACTCGACGGCAGCCTCGACATCCTGATCAACAATGCCGGCTACCTGGAGGAGTGGAAACCTATCGCCGAATCCAACCCGAGTGCTTGGTGGCGGACTTGGGAGGTCAATATCAAAGGCACCTATCTCGCGGCCCACTATTTCTTGCCGATGCTGCTCAAGTCGCAGACCAAGACGATCATCAATATCAGCAGTGGTGGTGCCCACGTTATATTCCCTGGTGCATCAGGCTACCAGACGACCAAGTTTGCCCTCTGCCGCCTCACGGAGTTTATGGACAAGGAATATTATCAGCAAGGTCTCATCGCCATCTCGCTCCATCCAGGAGGCGTCAAAACCGAGCTAGCCCTGAACATGCCCGCGGACAAGCTCGATGTCCTGACCGATACTGCAGAGCTGGCTGCCGACACGCTGGTCTGGCTCTCCCGTGAGCGCCGTGACTGGCTATCCGGCCGATTCGCCAGTGTAAGTTGGGACATGGAGCAATTGGAACAGAAGAAGCAGGAAATTCTTCAGAGAAACTTATTCAAATTCCGGGTCGTGGTTTAAGTCGGCATACCCTTCAAGACCCCTGCAGAGGCTTCTTTTCGGCAGACGGTAATAGATGCCTTATACTATCAACGTCCCACTGCCGCGATACGGTGATTGTCAATTCTGCGAGGCAAGCTTGCAACTTGCAGAGGAGGCTGAACATGTTGATCCGGGAGAAATCGATGCTATCGCAGAACGAGATCAACTACAGCGAATCAGCACAAATTTCGAAGCACGTAAGGTAGATTAATGAGCTATAATATTTAACATCTGATCAGATGGTTGTCTGCCTCCATTTTATATCCACCGTCCATTCTGACCTTCCCCGAGACACCAAGCCTCCCCTTAGTCGAGGGTCTATCCCCCCATCACCTAGCCAAAAACGGATCCGAAAGAGATCAGATAACTCCTCGCCGCCGAAAGCTCTAAAGCCTCCGTAGTAGACTTGGGGGACGATCGCTGCGCTCGGCTTATGGTATGGTTCTTCGCCCGCAGCATGATAGGCCCCCCCAGATCCCGATTTATAGCATAGATAGCTTATCTAGCCAGCTTGCAACACGATCATTGTCTCGCACCTGCAACTGCAAATCAAGGGAAAGGATTATTTTCCGTAGAATAATGCGGTAGAAGGCCTCTAGCCCCGCGCCTGCGAACGGTTTTTTCTACTCAGCTGTGATACGTGAAGCTGCTCCAGCTCTGACGGTTGGTGAGCTAGAATCTGCTCGAGGCTCTCGAGCTCGCGGCGTAGGGTCCCCTTCTTAGTCGTCTCGAATGATCCACCGGACCCCTGTAGGAGAACCTTGTCGCTGCCGCAGACTAGGAAAGAGTGTCTCCTGAGTCACCCGCCATACGCGACACCCAGGGCATGTAGGCGGCTTACGACGTCCCTACAATTGTCCCGGTCCGCGGATCCCGCCTCGCGAGCATCTGCCAGGCGCTCCAATTAAAAGCCGATAATACGTGTGCTGTTATCAGTAACATGGGCGAGGAATCGCGGCGATATGCCGGGGTCGTGGGTCTGGATAATGAAGTAAACGTGGCTCTCAGCGGCGATGCCGTGCGCGCGTGGCCCGGTTGCCATGTCCAGATGCCAATTACCCCGGTCTCTAACGTAGTAGTTGCGATGCCGGAAGGGCTGGGGAGAACAGCAGCGGAAAGATCAATTTGCCGACGTGGCAGGAGTTGCGACTCGAGATATACCGAATTCGCTCATCAGCCAGTACATACGGCCATACCTACTAGAATACACGGGATCCCGTCCGCTCTCCCTTAGTTAAGCTAGTAAGGGGCAGATTAGTAGTTGGGTCGGTGACG
>JALHBW010000004.1:0-289570 GCA_024339985.1 Tolypocladium endophyticum
TTTTTTTGAATAGATCAAAGACGAAAAAATAGACCCTCTTGTATCGTCTCAAACTTATAGAGAATGGGATGCCAATGTGTCACTGTGAGGGGTCATCAAGCCCGAGACACAGCCGCGAGGGCGCAATGTCTCGATGCACAGCAGGATTCCACCATCTGCCAGCGGGCCGCCGTCGTACAAAGACTGAGCCAGCAAGGCACTTGGAGGCAGCAGGCGGGCGAGCGGACTGTCGGCTCATCCCCAGTCGACAACCTCCGTTCCTACAGATAGCAAGTCAACCTCTGCTCAGCGCGGTGGTGGGTTGAATCCTTGGAGTCGATAGACATTTATGTTTGGCAGACAGTTTTGGACGTGAGAACGGAACAACTGCGCTGGAATGCTCTTGATTGGAGAGTGGGCTTGGTGGAGGCCACGAGCGAGCAACCCTCCATGAAGCGAATAGCGGACCCAGAGAACCCACAGAAATCTCAGGCACTTTGGCCGAGTGGTCTAAGGCGCCGTGTTCAGGTTGTACAGTTTCCGCAAGGTTCCGGTTCATCTATTCGCGGTCTAGTAATAGGCGAGGGTTCGAATCCCTCAGGTGTCACTTCTTCTTTTTTTGCTGGTACCGCTTCATTGATGTTCATATTCGCCGGCGGTAGCTCAGCGGCGTCTCGGTCGCTGGAGGTCAATCCACTGCCTGTTCAGGTTTGCATGCTGTCCCAATCAATATCACCACGCCACACAAACTCACAGAGGGCCCTGCGCGTACTATTTCGTTCATAGTATTTTTGACTGCCAATATATTTACCACTCATGTCTCATGGTGTGCCGCGTGTCCGAAATCTATTTCTTCTATTTGTTCTGCGACTAAGGCTACGCGTACGTGTACCGGAGATCCGCCTCGTGCGGAACATAATACAGAATGAGCATCCCTTTCCTCATGACTTGCGCTCTGCTGTCCGAACTTCAAGGCTGCCATGCGCATTTCTCTTGCTTCATTTACAGCGACACCCTTGTTTCATTGCTATTTTGTTTTAACATCATATACGACTCTGTACTACCTAAATGGCAAGCCTCATCGCACGCCACATTTCGGACTGAACGTTTTGAACAGGTTGAGCTTAAACAACTTCGTTGTGCGTTGGAAGAGTTAAACAAAATCATCACGGCTGCGATAAGAGCCTGCTGCCAATGCAGTGATGACCACGTAAAGACAAGCCCGCTATTACAGTTATTCCAGCCTCATGAACTATGTCCTGCTCTGAACCTGGTGAGGCGGACGCAGCGCAGCCTCATATTTATACACTGGTCCGTGAGCATATGATTCGCTGATGAAGCACAAAATAATCAGATGGAAGAGAGAATGAAGTCTCGCTTCGACACAAAAGGTTATAATAAGTGTTCTGTAAGTGACATTTAACAAAGAATTGAACATTATCCATGCAAGGGCCCATGCTTGCTGATCCTGGATTGTTTATGCCTCTTATGATACATATACCATCGATCGTAGCAGTATTATAGTATAATGAGGAGTCAAGTCTCCCAGAATCGCGCGTTGGATGC
Organism: Tolypocladium endophyticum; assembly: GCA_024339985.1. Classification (NCBI taxonomy): domain Eukaryota; kingdom Fungi; phylum Ascomycota; class Sordariomycetes; order Hypocreales; family Ophiocordycipitaceae; genus Tolypocladium; species Tolypocladium endophyticum. The sequence continues at coordinate 1,546 of JALHBW010000004.1, forward strand.
TGAGTTATATCAACACAACACCAGGCTCATCATCTGGGCATTAAGCACAATATAACAGCTTCTTTCATTATTATCTCACACCACGATTACCGCGATAGCCATGGCAAGGGCGCCAGCCGGAGCAATGAGATTGGCACCAGCAGTAACGACCGGAGGCCGTTGAGTGTTGATACCGCTTGGCGCACTGGTAGCCGTCGCCTTGGGAGGAGGAGCGACCTGGGTGATAAGGCTCGAAGCCGGAGGAGATTTGCCGCCGGGAGCAGATCCGGCTGGGGCAGTGCCGCCAGGAGCGGAAGTAGCTCCGGGAGGAGATTTGCCACCGGGGGCAGTGCCAGTGGGATTTGTGCTGCCGGGAGCAGAACCACCGGGAGCAGAACCACCGGGAGCAGAACCACCAGGAGAAGAACCGCCTGGGGCAGAGCCGCCTGGGGCAGAGCCGCCAGGAGAAGAGCCGCCAGGAGAAGAGCCGCCTGGGGCAGAGCCGCCAGGAGAAGAGCCGCCAGGAGAAGAGCCGCCAGGAGCAGAACCACCAGGAGAAGAACCGCCTGGGGCAGAGCCGCCGGGATTTGTGCCTGCAGGAGGATTACCTCCGGGAGCAGCAGTTGCGCCAGGAACAGACGTATCGCATGGGGAAGATGTTTCGCCAGGAGCAGAGGAACCCCCTGGGGTGGGCGTCGCACCAGGGTGGGAACATTCACACGGAGTAGTGGCACCGCCAGGAGCGGAAGTCGCACTCGGCTCGGAGGTGTCACAAGGGGTAGAGGTGCCGCTGTGAGCGGAGGTACCGGCGGCGGTGCCGGAGGTGCTGCTTGGGGCAGAGGCCGTGCTCCCGGAGGCTGTTGACTTACCAGCGGCAGTTGAAGTTCCAGCACCAGTGGTAGGTCCAGCAGCGGTGGAGGATCCAATGGCGGAGGATCCAGCGGTAGCCGAGGTTCCAGCGCCGGTCGAGGTTCCAGCAGCAGTCGAAGATCCAGCTCCAGTCGAGGATCCAGTGCCAGTCGATGATCCAGCTCCAGTCGATGATCCAGCTCCAGTCGAGGATCCAGTGCCAGTCGATGTTCCGACGGCAGAGGATCCAGTAGCGGTCGAAGTTCCAGCGCCAGTGGAAGACCCAGCACCAGTCGATGACCCAGCGCCAGTCGAGGTCCTGACGGCTGAGGTTCCAGTAGCGATCGAGGTACCCACGGCCGAGGATCCAGTAGCTGTCGAGGACCCAGCACCAGTCGAGGACGCAACGCCAGTTGATGATCCGGCACCAGTCGATGATCCAGCACCAGTCGATGATCCAGCACCAGTCGAGGACCCAACACCAGTCGAGGACCCAGCACCAGTCGATGATCCAGCGCCGGTCGAGGATCCAACGTCAGTCGTGGCAGCATGCGATGCGGAAGTAAAAGTGGTCGTAGCCGGAATAGGGGAAACCGTCATCGTGAAGGTAGAACCGATTTCTGTGCTAATTACTATGCTCGGGTGCGAAGTAACCTCGCTCGCGGACGGAGTAGGCGTGTAGATTATCGTGTTGGTCTCCACGACCGTGTTGGTCTCCACGCTCGTGGAGACCGAGCTCTTGCAATTTGTCGTGTTGAACGCAGTCTCAGCGTCGTCCAGAACCGTCACGAGGCCGGCAGCCAGACCCCTTGCAAGTTGTTGGGCCTCAGCTGGAACCTTGGAGACGATGGCATCGATGAGGGCCTTGGAGTTGTCGTTGATATCAGTAACTTGTTGACGGGTAACGTCACAGAGGTTACTTTTCTCAATATCCGTTTTCCTGGCCTTGAGGTCGGCAACGAGAGCCTTACCCTTGCCTTGCAGAGCATCGACGGGCTTCGCGAGGCCGACAGCCTCCCCCAATGTGATGTTACCTGAGGCGTCGATCTTGGTCTTGCCGTCCTTGAGAATCGCCACGAGAGCGGCGGAAGCACTCTCAATGGGCTTGGAGTCCCCAGTAAAGGCTTTTACAGCCGTATCTAGGGTAACGATGCCTTCACCGGAGCTGTTGATGATTGCAGCAATTGTGGCAAGGTCGCGCTGGTGGATGCGAGCACGAGGCTCAGCCAGACCGGCAGAGACGCTGCCGGCTAGGCAAGCAAGGGAAAGAAACTTCATCTTCACAATTGTACCCAAAGTTTTTGAACGAGTGATATGGTTTGGATTTGGAAACTCCAACCAGGATAAACTTGAGACCAGCGACAGAGAGAGTGAGACCGCTGCCCAGCCCGGAACTTGTGCGGGCTATTGTTACCATTATATGATTCCAAGCGTCACGCTTCCTTACATGCTGCCGCCTGGGGCGTGCATACACGGAACGCTGTTGTATGTCGAAAGGACAACAGGCTGGCAACGGTTCGTTGGTACCTGCTAATATGAGCACAACGTTGAACCAACAGGAGCGGCTCGGCTTAGCCAATCGCATTGACCGTGTGCCGTGATGTGGGACTTTCCGGCCGGCCCAGACCAGACATCAGCAGCACATGCTTTCTATCTCTCATCTGATGGAGATGTCGGTAAAGCCTGTAGATAGTTCAGTCGATGAAGTTGCTGAAGAAGCCATTGCTTCGGCGACGACCGAAACTTCTCTCGCACGCGGTAGACGAGTCTATTACTGACGCTGTAGTCACAATCTCGTGGTAATGCCAGGAGCCGTACGGCAAGGTCATCATTCTAACTCACGCGAGTCGTAAATATGCCTCGGCCTCTTTCGTGACAAGGGCAGTAACCTGCAGGTTACCCTGCATGTTGGACGGGCAGCTCTTGGCTGTCGTCCGTAGCACTCTTTGTAGCCTAGTGCTGCGGGTAACCCGCAGGATCAAGTTGTCAAAGTTGTGTTCTGCCTGGAAAAGGCTGAAAGATCCTGGACCGGTTCGGCCGCAAACATTGAAGCAGACCTCGCGTGGGTGGAGTGGGGCCGATACCTATTAAACATCGCGGGGAAGCGGCTTGGGCTTTCGCAACCCTTGCCCGGCGAAACGGAAGGAGTTAGGCTATTGTGGTGAAAGCCGGTGGCGTGCTCTACGAGTACCTGGGGTCGGCTGGAGCCGGATAGCCCGGCCGTTATTAATGCGGGCAGTTTGAAGTGGGTGTCAACAGCGGTGGAACGCGCTGGGGCACTCAGGGGTTAGATTAGGTTCCTGCAGTCCGCGCGGGCACGAATCACGCAACAGACTCGCGGTTGGCTCAATCTCCATGACCTGGTCGTCGAGAACAATGCAAAGGAGCCGTTCGCGTTCGAGCCCCGAGGCGCGACCAATGTGTTATTCAGGGGCCATGATCGTGGCTCGCTGACGAACCAACACTGTAATTGTCCGTAATGCAAAATCATGGCAGTGAACAGTCTGCCAGATGTTCATATCAGTAACAGCCCTGAACTTATATGTAATTGTAATAGTAATTCATGATGTTATGCGCGCTGGCGACTCCATTCCCACCGAAAAGCTTACGACGCGGCCCAAGTCTCGTCATCCGATCTGAGGAGCTGCTGCAGGAGACTGCGCTCAAGATTACGGGTACCTGAAAATGTAACTGTCAGCTGCAGCGGGACACGTACCTTCCTATTTCGACGCTTAATTTCGTGATGCATTGCAGCATGACCAACATGCGGCAAATGTCAGTCGCGCCCTGTCTGTTTGGCCTCCGTGAATGTAGATTGCCTGTCACCTTTGCGGACCGTATCGAGCCCCCGGGCCACACAGCGGAACAGGAGAATTGTCTAGCCTAAGCCAGTATATGCAGTTCCTGCCGCGATGACACTTCGTGTTTGTTATCCATATGTGCACAGCGTGGCTGGCACGGCGATTGTGAAGAGACTCTATAAACAGATTTGAGCTACGCCTTCTTATAATACCGATTTTGAGGAAGCAGAAATATCTCATTATAAGAAGGGTAAGGCGTAATTCTCTTTAAGTAATGCGCTGTCTGCCATTTCTAGGGTCGGACGATGTGTTGGCATTGATCACTCCGGCAGCACTGCCCTCCTCGCTTCTCGTGCTCCTCCGCCATGATGATAATTGTATGCTACGAGCACATTGCTCAAATGTTCTATTAGCGATTCTACAGAAGTGTCAAACCAAAAGTCTTCTGGTAAGTCGAGAAATCAAGCGCCCGCGTTACCTTTACAATCACTCGTCCCACTACAAGAAGATATTACTGACATTTCGTCGGTGCGGCCATGCGTAAACGAGGGCGTAAGCTTTGCGATAGTAGCATGGCAATCAACATGCAAGAGCGGCGTTGAATTGTCAAATTCACGCGTATACTAATTATCTACTGCCTGCACTATCGCGCCGGCCGGACCCTGGTCCAGGCCATCCAGTGCTCTCATGCCGGCTTCATCGAGCTCGAAGTTGAAGACGTCTGCGTTGGCTTTGATGCGCTCTGGATTGTCGCTCTTTGGCAGAGGGACCCAGTCCTTCTGGAGGCAGTATCGAACCAGAACTTGGCTTGGAGTGACAGAATGTTTCTCGGCAAGCTGTAGCAGCGTTTTGTCTTTGGACTTGGTGTTCCTGACTAAGGGGCAGTAGGCCTCGACGACGATCTTGTTCTCTGCGCAGTAAGATACAATCTCCCGTTGCTGTAGCCAGGGATGCAGCTGCGAGCAGTAGTCAGATCTCATAACCTTCATCACAAGAGGAGAAGAACGTACCTCGATTTGGTTGACGTGAGGTGGCCACACCTTCGCCACTTGCTTCAATTCCTCAATATGCTTGATACCAAAGTTGCTCACACCTATGCTTTTGGCCTTGCCCTCTTCATGCAGTCTCTCCAGGACCCTCCATAGTTGTAATCTCATGGCCTTACCGCAATTAGGGCTATGGATGAGGAATAAATCCACATAACCGTGTTCAGGGTCAAGCTTCGCCACGCTATCTACGCATCGCTGATAGCTCTCATTCTCAGAGCTATCTCCCCGCAGGATCTTGGTGGTGAGGAAGACATCTTGGCGAGATAATTTGGATTGTTGAACGGCAAGCCCAACCTCTTTTTCGTTGCCGTAAAACTGGGCCGTGTCGATGTGGCGATAGCCAAGTTCCAGTGCTGTGAGGCAGGACTTGACACACAGAGCTGCGGGAGATTTGTATACACCGAACCCTAGCTGGGGTATTTTAGCTGAATTCAGCAGCGTGAGAGTATCCTTGACGCTTCGATTCGCCATCGCCAACTTCGCTGTGAAACGAAAACGTTTTATACGTGGACGATCTTGATAGAGTATTATAATTCGGAAATGAAAGCCTGAAAGCAATAGGGTACGGTGGTACACCTTGAGATAGAGAAGTGCACAATTGAGTTGCACTGCATGAAAAACTGAGGCAAAGCCGAGCTTTCAGAACAAGATATTCGATTTGGGTGGTGCGGGGACTTGAAGGGCGATTGAGGGGGGGCTTGAGGAGGCTTGCGGGGGCGACCGACGTTCGCTGTCAATGACGCATTCTCGATCCACCAAGTCTCCCCTTTTCACGTGAAGGTCTCTCGTTCAACAAAACATCTATGATCTCATTTGATGAATTGAGCTGAGACAGTGTAGTTGCAGTGCATTTTCAGAAATAATTGTACGCACCGCGAATGGTAATGACACGCAGAATCAGGCAAAGGGCCTTTCCGTATCAGTCTTTGGTCTTCCGCGCCATGTGGTCATTAACCGCACAAGTGCTCCCGACTTTAATATAGATTGGGACTGTTGCGCAACATTTCCTCGTTCTCTGGAAAATTGACCTTTTTCATCAGAATGGGTGTCGCTGATCCAAATTATTTTACATGCACGCTTGGGCAGGCGGAGGAGCTGCGACGTGACGCCCAGGCGCTGAAGGCCTTTTCATCCATCATTGAACTCATAGATGAACAAGCAGCAAGATTTCCCAACGATCCGGCCCTCGGCTTCCCAAATAATGACACGGAGGTTCCAAAGTCCACACGTACGTGGAACATCGGCCCAAGCTGCAATGATCTGGACTGACATTGCTCGACAGCGCCGAGCCTCGTAACGTTCCGCGAGCTGTGTGACCTTTCGAAAGCTGCGGCTCAGATATTGTGCCCACGCTTACGCTCTTCGAACAACATCGTCGGATTGCTTTGTACCACCAGCCTTGACTTTGTTTTGACCTGGTTGGGACTGATCCGTCTCGGGCATGCCGTGCTTCTCCTTTCGTACGCTCGCTTCTCGAACCTTGCTCCGCGTTGCGGCAGGCCCTGACCGCTCACAGCCCTCAATTAGGGTCGCAGGCTATCGAACACCTATGCAGTCTCTTGAAAGTGAATCGTATCATTCTTGATGCAATTCAGGAAAAGCTGTGTATCAAAGTGCATAATGGCATCGAGATTCAAAAGCTTCCGTATTACTACGAGTTGGACCCCCCATTGAGCAAACGAGACTATTTGCACAAAGCAGCGTGCGATCCGCCATTCTATTTTCATACCTCTGGGACTTCATCTGGTTTACCGAAGCCCATTGCACAGGGCAATGCAGTTGCGAAGTCCTTGCCACGACTAGAGATCAACCCACAGATTGCGACGTTCTCGACCACGCCGTTATATCACGGAGGTCTTGCGGATTGCCTCAGAGCTTGGGCAAGTGGAGCTTTGATATGGCTCTTTCCCGAGGGACTATTCCCCATTACGGCGAATAATGTCATAAAAGCCTTGAAATTTTCTCGGTCCCGGAGTCCAATTTCCGTCGGGTACTTCTCCTCCGTGCCGTACGTACTGCAGATGCTTGCGGAAGAAGATGAAGGGGTTCAACTTCTTCGGAGCATGGATCTTGTCGGCGTTGGTGGGGCTGCTTTGCCTGTCGCCACGGGTGACAGTCTCGTGAGCTCCGGAGTCAGACTCTTATCTCGTTTCGGAAGTGCCGAATGTGGCTTTCTCCTCTCATCGCATCGGAACTACTCCAGTGATGAGGAGTGGAGGAGTCTGCGGTTCAAAAATGCTTCACAGCACTTGGTCCTTGAACCTCGCGAAGATGGACTCTGGGAGCTCGTTGTCAAGCACAGCTGGCCATCGAAGGCCAAGACGAATCGCGACGACGGGTCATTCGCAACGTCGGATTTATTTGAACGACACCCTTCTCGGCCAGATGAATGGCTCTACCACAGTAGAGGCGACTCGCAGATCACACTTGCAAACGGCGAGAAATTTGATCCGGCGCCACTTGAAGCGCGTATACTGTCGTCGACGAAGCTGCTGCGAGACGTTTACATCTTTGGGACTGGAAGAAGCTGTGCCGGGGCCATTCTCTTTCACGTCAAAAGCCCGGGCTGTGAGAATTTGATTGACAATGTATGGCCTCACATAAACAGCGTCAACTCACTCAGCCCGAGCTATGCTCACATAGCAAGATCCATGCTGGTAATCATTTCTGTGGACGATGGAGACAACCCTCTCGAGAAAAGCAGCAAAGGAACAATTCTACGCCGACAAGCTGATGACAGATACGCGACGACCATTGATTCTGCCTACGCTACAACAATTGTTCCCCAGGAACGTTTCGGTCATGTTTCAGACGACAAGCTGTTCTCAATGGTCTTGAATTGCTTTGTCCAAGTTCTCGGTCGCTCGATCGATCCAGATACGGATGTATATCGGCAGGGCGTGGATTCAATTGCTTGTGTTACCATACGAAAGCTCATTGAATCCTCATGTTTAGCGAAGCCCGGCGAGCGCCTCCCATTGAACGTAATCTACGATCAACGGACCGTCACAGCGCTAGTATCATACTTGCGAGACACCCGTGGCAGTACAAATGGCGAGATGACTGCAGAACATACAGAGATCCAGCTTCAGGAGATGCATGAGCTTTCCAAAAAGTACAAAGTCTGTGCTGGTATAGGAGCAAAGAAAGACATAAGCGACGCACATGCCATAGTTCTCACCGGCGCAACGGGATTCCTAGGACAACACATCCTTCGCCTTCTTCGTCAGAGCACACAGGTAGACAGGGTCTATTGCTTAGTCCGGGCATCAACATCTGCCGAGGCGCGCCAAAGGGTAAGCACTTCACTGTCCAAGGGTGGCTGGCCAGACCTGGATCAGAGCGTTGGCCACTGCGAAGTGGTCTGCTTGCCGTGCAACATAGAGCACACAGGCCTTGACATGTCAGAGCGGGACAAGCAGCGACTTCGAAAAGAAGCATCGAGTATCATTCACGCCGCTTGGACCGTCAACTTTAATCTTCGTCTGGGTTCCTTTGAAGGTCAGCTCGCCGGTCTGCAAAATTTGATATGCTTGGCGACTGAATGCTGCGCGCGATTCATCTTCGTGAGCTCGACTGCCGCGGTGAGCTCCTCAACGACCGCGCGCATTTCAGAAGACATATCCAGGAATGCGTCGGACGCCTCGCCACTAGGTTATTCTAGGTCCAAATGGGTTGCGGAAAAGATCTGCTCAGATGCAAATCACCAACTTGCAAGTTCAACAGCGCCGCATCCGCCCATTTCAATCGTTCGCGTTGGCCAGCTGTGCGGCGACGAGAATGGGGCTTGGAACACCAACGAAGCATATCCCCTTATGTTGTCGACCGCAAGCGTTGTTGGATACTTACCAGATATTCCGCATGAAGTCATCGACTGGATGCCAGTGCACCTTGCGGCACAAGCTGTGTTGGACATAGCGCATCACGACACGGTTCCATTTGACGACAGCAACGAGTCAGCACCAGCATCCCTCGAGGTGCCAACACCAGTGTATCATGTCTTGAATCCTCATCGCTCGACGTCTTGGAAACAAATGTTGCAGTGGTTATCAGAGGAGCCGACTGGAGCCCCTTTTACCGTCGTCTCACCGAGTCTATGGTTGAAGCAGCTAGAAGCGGTGCAGGGTTACCATCCATCGCGCCACTTACTCGGGCTGTGGAAACGCGCCTTTGATGAGGAGAGCCTAAGCAAACCCAAGAAAGGGCAGCCCGTGTTCGACGTTTCTGTGGCTCAGGATGCTTCAGAGGCAATGCGCCGAGTGAAGCCGCTGGATAAAGACAGCATTATCAGAATGTGGCGCTGGATCGGAGAGAACGTTCGTGAGGTGCAGGGATAGATCGCGAGACTGATGTCGACGACAGGCTTGCGTCGTGCCGACATGCATCAGCGCGTAGTTGGCACCGGCGGGCTCTGACGCTGCCATTGTTGAGGATTGAGGATAGTACCGTAATAAGACGGGCACTATTGCAGTGCATGGAAGGTATGGCAAGCCTTGGGCCGCCTTAGCGCCGTGTGCAGTAATAGAATAACATTATCGCCGACAATCTATTACTTGGCGGATCGCGGGCCGTCTCTAATGACGTCTACGATTTTACCCGCTCAGTACGGAGTACAGCAGCGTCACCTCTGCAGGACTGCGCTATCAGCCACAGTAATATTCACGAGTTTACTGTAGCACAATGCGACATGCACATTGGCTCCTGGCTGCTCGTAGTGGGCGAGGAAACGGCCCGCGTGGTGTGATGATTCATGTCTCACTGCGTTTCACTCACTGCGATGATGTTATTGGTGATTCCCGGCCATGGCTGCGAAGATGCACATGGCTTGATGGTGGCTGCCGCTTCCGGCCCAATTGATGCTATTGGCAGTTCCCGGCTTGCATGGCTGCAACGGTGCGCGTGGTCCTGTTATGCCTTCCTGACCTTGCCGAATGCAGCCCAAACGGCCGTGGACATTTGCCTCCAGTACGTTGCTCCTCCATTCGTACTACAAACGACCTTCGATAGTACCAGGATTTCAACGTCGACGATCCGTCCCCTGACCCGCCAACACGATATCCTAATGCCTGCTCTGATGCCGTTGCCAAGCAAGAGCACGATTCCTGAGCCAGGCGTGTCGCACAGCCGCCATGCGTCTTCACCAGATCTTGGGGAGTCGGTTCCCTTCGGGGTGGATCTTTCAGGGCTCGACGGAATGACGCTGTTTCAGAAGAAGTGCGTCCTGGTCAACCGAGAAATCGATGGTCAGGGTATGGGCAAATACCAGTGGTACATCTGGACGCTGTGTGGCTTTGGATACTTCCTCGATCTGCTCTGGGCCCAAGCGTTCGGTCTCGTCCTGAGCCCTCTGCAGCAGGAACTGGGGTTCTCAAACAGCCAGTCCGGCAACATCTCGACAAGCTTCAATGCTGGTCTCACAGCAGGAGCCTTCTTCTGGGGATTCATGTCTGACATTGTGGGTAAGACATTACTTGAACTCTCGCTGTGCATGCTGCGCTAACCGATCTCCTTACAGGCCGTCGTTGGGCCTTCAACTTGACGTGTCTGTTCTCTTCTATATTCGGGCTGTGTCTCGGAGCCTCCAACAGTTACACGACATTTCTCGTCATCACGGCTTTTGTGGGCTTCGGTGTTGGAGGCAATATCCCCGTCGACAGTGCTATTTTCCTCGAGTTCGTTCCGCACGTGAGTGTCTCCGAGCCACGTTTCCGCGCATGCATGTCTTTGATACCAGATCCAGGACAACCGATTTCTTCTGGTGCTTCTGTCCGTCTTTCAACCTCTCGGAGTGGTCATCTGCAGCGCAATTGCTTTCGGATTCATTCCCGTTTACTCATGCTCGCCCAACTTCTCCGAAAGCCACCCCCTCCCATCATGTAACACGGCACCAGCAGGAGCTGCCTGCTGTTCACGATCGAGCAACATGGGGTGGCGGTATCTGTTATTCACATTGGGCGCAGTATCTCTGGCTGTATTCGTCCTGCGATTCTTCGTTTTCACGTTCCGAGAAACGCCAAAGTACTGCGTCTACAAGGGGCAAGACGACAGGGCAATAAGAACACTTCAACACATGGCCAAAGTCAACAAACGGGAATGCCGCCTCACCGCCGAGGTGTTGGAAGCACTGGACAAGGACCACGAGTCAAGCGGGAGTGACTTGAGCAGTCGCTTGATGCTCCATGACGGCTCAACTGAGCGACACGCAAACAGGGTCAACAAGGTCAGGGCCGAGCTAGATCGATACAGGATGCTCTTTGACGGCTTTCAAATGACTCGCCTGACTGTTCTGACGTGGCTGACGTATGCCCTGGATTTCTCGGGCTTCACTGTCGCCGGTATGTGATGCTTTGTCTTGTCTCTTTCGACGTCCAAATGCTCACGCTTTGAACAGGGTTTTATCTACCGCGAATTCTTGCTTTGAAAAACGGCGCCGCCTCGGTCGGACTCAACTATACGTATGCTGCGTACATCTACACGTATGCCCCTGGCATATTCGGCGTCGCCTTAGGAGCATGGGCTTGTCGAATTCCAGCCATTGGACGACAATGGACGATGACTCTCGCGTCCGGGCTCATGGGCGCATCGATCCTTCTCCTGTCTACAGTCGACACTGTCGCCAAGAACGAAGGCCTCTTCACGATGCAATACTTCTTTCAGTCCATGTTCAATGCTGTGCTGTATGGATGGACACCAGAGGCGTTCCCTGCACCCGTCCGAGGCACGGCGTGTGGTGTGGCGAGCTTCTGGGGCCGACTGTTTGGCATAATAAGCCCGCTCATTGCGCAGCATCTTTACGGAAGAACTGATGGACCAAATGGTGATGGGGAGATAAACAGTGTGCTATACCTGGCTGGAGGTTTGACGCTGGGCTGTGTCATTACCACTGCTCTGCTGCCGTCCAGACTCATGGAAGTTGAAGAGGAGCGTTCTTAGACACGGCTCGGTGTGGCTTGCCAAGAAGACACTAAGATTTTAGTTTAACTTTTATCAAGAGCACAAGTACGACTACTCGTATGTCAAACAAATGATCGTCCAGCCTCTCTTGCTCGGGCATACCCGTACTCATTACTCATTACCCCGTACCACCCCGTACCACCCCATGCCAAAGCTCCCGTGTGGAGTCACGACTACGGCGATTTGGCCACGAGGCTTCCTCCCCACGAAATGCAACATTCAGTACGTTGCATCAAACGAGTTCTACGTGGACGAGTTCTACGTGGGGAGTTTTGGGGCATTTGGGGCGCTGTGACGCTGTTTATTAAAGAATGTAATAAGAATGGAATAAGAAAAAAAATATTATTCAGGCGCCGGTGGCCACCCCCTCACCACGCACCCCCTCACCACCGCCACCACTGGCACCACCGCCACCAACGCCATCACCACCAAGAAAACCCCCCAGGCCCCCGACTCGATGGTCAGGGACCATCCCAACCCCCCCGGGCCCAGGGCCGCCTCCCTGGGCCGTCGCTCCGCCGTCGCCGCGTGGCGACCGGCCGGTTCGCACACGCAAAAATAAAACACTAATAAGCAAAGGGGCAAGCATCAGTTCGTGCTCCAAGGAGAAGGATCAAAACTTACCGGGCGACGGCGGAGCGGCGCCTAGGGACGCGGCCCTGGGCCTGGCGGGCGGCGGGCGGTCCCCGGCCATCGAGTCGGCGGCCGGGGGGGCTTCTGGCGGCCATGGCGTTGGTTGTGGTGGTGGTGGTGGCTGGCCTGGCGGCGGTGATGGTGGTGGTGGTGGTGGTGGTGGTGGCACCGGCGCCACCGAAATGTTTAAAAGCATGTATCTGCGCTGACGGTTAGCTTGGGTATCGACTATCGAGAGTCGAGACGGTCAGTGATGGTTGGTGATGGGCAACTTACACAGGCATTTTAAAAATTTGACTGTTTGACCAAAGGAAGAAAAGAGAAAGAAAATGACACCGTCCGTCACGGTTTTTACCAAGCTCTGCTACGAGAGACGCAGGAGCCATGTCCAGCTTCGCTTATTGTTTGGCAGTGACTGCTCCGACGGTGGTGATGCTGCTTACCTGCCTTCCATGTTCCGAGTCGTGAGTCGTGACCGTCGGCATACAGGTGGTGACTGCAATGGGCATACAGGTGGTGACTGCAATGCTCGACGACATCAGCAGCGGACCAGCAGGCACCAACAGCGCTCGCTCCCACAGGGACAGACACCCACAGTCGAGGCATCGAATGCTTGCGCCTTCCACCACTTGGCTGCTCGTATCGAGCCGAGGCGAACCCGGAGTCCAGCTCTACCCCCCAAGGACTATCGTCAGCCCCGATTGATAAGCGCTGCCCACTACAGCCAGAATTGCCTGCGCATGCGTTCGTATGTCTTCAATTAGGTCGGGGCCTGTGAAACAAAAGCGTTGCACGGGCAATTGAAACCTTTAACCTTCGTCACACGGGAGCTTTGGCATGGCGTGATTCCGGTTGGATCTACGATATGAATGACCTGTACACTATGATGTTAATGTAGTGGCATGAATTCACAGCCAACACGGGAGACATCCAGCGTAAGCGTAATGCCGTGTATATTTTGTCTTTGCCCAGAAGGCCGCTCTATCTATCCTGCACCACTCTATAGCGAGATTTCACAAGACTTTTCTCATCACTCTCTCTCTCTCTCTCTAACCGCTGAGACACAGTGCGCAAATCTACTGCAGGTTCTTGGCCTCGCCGTCCTTGAGCTTGCCGGCGTCGACGAGCCTCTTGACCTCGCCGGCCCAGACGCCCTTGATGTCGTCGGCGACGGTCAGGCCGTTGAGCTTGCTGGCCAGCGCGGCGATCTCGTCAGCGTCGATCTTGCCCTGGACGAGGTCGACATCGTTGAGGACGGCGTCGATCTGGCTGGCCGAAGCGTCGCCGCCGGTGGCGAAGTAGTTGGCGTCCTTGACGGAGCCCTTGAGGACGCGCTTGTTCTTCTTGACGGCGTTTTTGGCCGCCTCCTTGGCCTTCTTGGACGACTCGCGGTCGGCCTTGGCCTTCTCCTCGGCCTCCTTGGCCGCCTTCTCGTCGGCTTCCTTCTTGGCCTTGGCGTCCTCGGCGGCCTTCTTCTCGGCGGCCTCCTTGTCGAGGCGCTTCTTGTTCTTGGCGGCGTTGGCCTCCTGGCGGAAGCGCTTGATGCGCTCGTCGGCGGCGGAGCAGTCGTCGAGCAGCTTGCGCAGGCGGGCGTTGTCCTCGACCTTCTTCTTCTTGCGGGCGTTCTGGTTCTTGCGCTCGACGTGGCGCTTCTGGTCGCGGTTCTCGTTGTCGTCGGGCACGTCCTCGTCGAGGTACTCGAAGGTGCGCCAGCTGTCGAAGCTGTACCAGAAGTTGTAGAAGTCCTCGACGTGCTCCTTGGTGGCGTTGGCGTCGCCGAAGGTCGGCACCGGGTGGCTCTTGGAGAAGCGGGCCTCGGACTTGAAGACCTTGCTCCACAGCTTGTAGAAGTCGCCCTTCTGCAGCTGCTTCTTGGTCGGCGGCTCCACGTCGGCCTCCTCGTCTACCGAGTCGAACTGGCGGCGCTTGACGGGGTCGAGCAGCACCTCGGTGGCCTTCTGGATGCACTTGAAGAACTGGTCGTCCTCGTGGGCGCCGGCCGCCGCCTTCTTGTCGGGGTGGTGCTTGAGCACCTTCTTGCGGTGCGCCTTCTTGATCTGCTCCTCGGTGGCCTTGTGGCGGTACTTGGAGAGGCCGAGGACCTTGTAGTGGTCTTGGGTCTGCGGGCTTTTGTCAGGAATTGGTCCCTCGAAACAGGGCGCGTCGAGGGCCGATGCTCACCTTCCAGTCCTTGGCCTGCAGCTGCAGCAGCATGGGGTCCTCGGGCTCGCTGACGTCGCTCTCGTCGCCATCCTCGATCTTCTTGGCGTTCTCCTGCGCCTGGATGCGGTCGTCCTCGGAGAAGGTGCGGTTGTGGCGGGAGCGGCGCGCGTGGGCGAGGAAGTGAGGGCCGACGGGCTCAATGCTGCGCTGCGTGGCGCCCGAGAGCTTGCCGACGGCCTTGAAGTCCTTGTCGCCGCTCCAGCCCGCGGGCAGGACGGGCAGGGGGATCGTGATCTGCGCAGCCGTCGTCATGGTCGCGTCGCTGTGCGGTGCCTTGCGTAGAGCTGATGCAGTGAAAGCGTCGACTTTTTTTTCTTGAGAGTTTTGGTGGGGACAATTGGCTGCTGTGCTGGCTCCGCGGTGGGGGCCCTGGATTGGCCGGAGGACGGCTGAACTGGGGCTCCGCAGTGGCCCAATTGGCGACGATTCTCAGCTTGTGATCCCGGGCGACTTTTCTGTGCCAGCCAGACTCCTCGACAACGGCACCGTCTCTCTCGCCATGGCTCTGGTAGCATACAGGAACCTCATGCGCGCCGCGCGCATCGCCTTCCAAGGTGCGTACCCTCTTTCACGTCAGCCCATTGGACCTGTCTTCTCACACTGCCCTAGGCGATGCCCCCGTCCTCGCTGCGGCGCAGGTCCAGATCCGCCACGAGTTCCGGCAAAAGTCGTCCCTCGACGCCTCCAGCGCCGATTCCGAGGCCGCGATCCAGCACGCCGAGGACGTGGCACGGATCCTGCGCGAGAACATCGTCCAGGGGCGCAAGGCCGACGGCAAGCAAGACACCTACAGTGAGCAGCCCCAGCCCGCGAGTCGAGTGCCTGACTGACCAGAGACGGCAGAGCTGCGAATCCACGAGCACACCGAGAGAGGAGACAACGAGAGCATAGCCACGGCGGGCTCAGGCACGATAGGGGGGTGCGGGTGCAAATAGACGGATCGAACAGCCATCCAATGTACAACAAATGTAAATTACTACCGGGGCGACAGTGTACGCTGTTTATGATACCCTCCAACAATGCCGAGAAATCAAATCATGAGCATCCCCTCTACAAAGAGGCCCTTCAAGGGCCGTGTCCAAGCCGATCCGAAACGCCGTACACCGAGCATGCTGAATGGGACGTAGCTGGTTAGTCGCCGGAGAGGCTGGCATAGTTGACCGCATCGTCTCCTCCCGGGGGCGCTGCCACGACGGGTGCGCCGGCGATCTGCGGCTGGCCGCCTTGCGGGCCGCCCTCGATGGCGCCCTGTTGCCGACTTTGCCCTTGGCCTCGGGGAACGCGTGCGTCGCGGAGCATCTGCGACCGCTGCTCCCGGTCCATGGTTCCGATGGCCTTGGGCTGGCCCCATCGTATTCGCAACGGGCACCCCGCGATGACAGCCCGTCCCTGGCACGCGGCGGCCGCCTTCTCCGCCGCCTCCCTGGTCTCGTAGTTGACGAAGGCGCAGTGCGACATGTGCGAGCACACGAGGCTCTTGATCTTGCCGTGCGTCTTGAAGAAGTCGCGCAGCTTGTGCTCGGGCAGGTCGTCCTCGACCCCGGTCACGAACAGGGACATGATGTTCTTGTCCTCGGGCGGCATCCAGTCGCGGGGGCTCGGGGGCAGCTGCGCGGCGCTCGGGAACGCCTGTCGGCCCTTGCCACCCCTGGTCCTGGCCCCGGCCGCCATCGCGGCCCGGCTGTCTCGTGTTCGGATCGGCCCCGGCCCTCCCACGCCCGCGCCCACCGCCGCATTGCCCCCCGCGGCGCTGGCCTCGGCGAGCTCCGCCTCGTCCACGGCGCGCCCCTTTCGGAAGTACGGCTTGCTGGCGGCCAGGCGGCGCAGCAGCTCGCGGGCCTTGTCGTCCGTCTTGTCGTATTCCTCGGTCCCCGCCTTGCCCTCCTCGATGAGCTTCTCGTTGTTCTGGGCAAAGTACTCTCGGTTGATGTCCGACTGGGGCCCCGGGGCGACCATCTTCAGGGCGGCGTCGCGCACGGCGATGGGCAGGCCGAAGGAGAGGTCGAGCATGCAGCTCTGGCAGCAGTTCTTCAGCCGCGCGCACGTCAGGCAGATGTTGGTGCGCTTCTTGCGGCCCTGGGCGCCGTTCGCATTCCAGGCGAAGACGGTGAAGGGTCTGGTGCACTGCAGGGATGGTCAGCACGGCGCAACTTGGGGATTCGGGACAGACGCGACGGAACGTACCAGTTTGCACTCGGCGCCGTAGTCTTCCTTGAGCATCTTGACGTACGGGTTGTCGGGCAGGCAGTTCTCGCAGACGGAGGGAAAGTCGGTCGACTCCCATCCCGAGCGGTTCAGGTCCTGCTTGATCTGGGCCATGGTGGGCAGCTGCACGGCGCGACCGGGGTGGGTGTTGTCGTCTCGAAGCTGCGATGCGAGCCTGCGGCCGGTTCAGAAATCTATGTACGGGTTCGCCGCGAGGCTGCCGCCCGCCACCGTGCAACGAAAGCTGACATAAGCATCTGGAATCTTATCGATAGCGGTCCGGGGCGACTAAGGATGCAACCTGGAAGGGTCGCATTCTCGCTCCAGTGTTCGGGTTCGTATTCGTATCCGCTGCGAAGACGTTCACCGCCTACCCCATTCCGCTGCAGCGCCCCCCTCCAGCGGGTTAGCGCTCCGTGCCTGCGAGATTGCCTGCAGAGGCGCACCCGACGGGCCCCGTCCGTCAGGGGCGACGCGGCATGTGAGAAAAAAGGCCCTGAAATTGCGCTGCCAATTCCCGACACCACGACGGACATAAAACCTCGCCTTGCCATTGACCACCACACATTCGACTTGAGCCTCTCGCGACAGTCGCCTTCTCTCATAGCCCGCCTTCCCTGCCGGATCTGCCCTTCTGTCCAGCACCTCCCGCGTTCCTCGGCCTCGCAAACCTTCAACATGGTTTCTTCCACCCAGTCCAACCTCGAGCGCGAGGACCACAAGCGTGATGCCGCCTTCAACAAGGCCATGCACGGCAAGTCGGCCCAGGCCCGCGGCGGCATCGCTGCCATGTTCTCCAAGGGCGCCGACGCCAAGAAGGCCGCCGTCGACGAGTACTTCAAGCACTGGGACAACAAGCCCGCCGAGAACGAGACGGCCGAGCAGCGCGCTGCGCGAACCGCCGAGTACGCGACTCTGACGAGACAGTGAGTCCCCCCTCGCCTGCATCTGCCTCCCCTTCGACAAATTGAAGTGAAAGCGCTGACCCGGAGCAGCTACTACAACCTCGCGACCGACCTGTACGAGTACGGCTGGGGCCAGTCGTTCCACTTCTGCCGCTTCTCCCACGGCGAGCCCTTCCACCAGGCCATTGCCCGCCACGAGCACTACCTCGCCCACAGCATGGGCATCCAGGAGGGCATGAAGGTCCTCGACGTCGGCTGCGGCGTCGGCGGCCCTGCTCGCGAGATCGCCAAGTTCACCGGCGCCCACGTCACGGGCTTCAACAACAACGACTACCAGATCGAGCGCGCCACCCACTACGTGGCCAAGGAGGGCCTGTCGGAGCAGGTCGACTTTGCCAAGGGTGACTTCATGGTAAGCAAAAGCAATACTCGAGCGCGGCTTCCTCAGTGGCACTGACAACTTTTAGCAAATGTCGTTCGAGGACAACACCTTCGACGCCGTCTACGCCATTGAGGCCACCGTCCATGCTCCTACCCTCGAGGGCATCTACAGCGAGATCTACCGCGTCCTCAAGCCTGGCGGCGTCTTCGGCGTTTACGAGTGGCTCATGACGGACGAGTACGACAACGACAACATCCGCCACCGCGAGATCCGCCTCGGCATCGAGCAGGGCGACGGCATCTCCAACATGTGCAAGGTCCAGGAGGCCCTCGACGCCATGAAGGCTGCCGGCTTCGAGCTGCTGCGCAACGAGGACATGGCCAGGCGCCCCGACGCCCTGCCGTGGTACTGGCCCCTGTCCGGCGAGCTGCGGTACATCCAGTCCGTCGGCGACATCTTCACCATCGTGCGCATGACCAGCTGGGGCCGCACGATCGCCCACAACCTGGCTGGTCTGCTGGAGACGCTGAAGATCGCACCTGCTGGCACCAAGAAGACGGCGGACAGCCTGGCGCTTGCTGCCGACTGCCTGGTCGCCGGTGGTCGCGAGAACCTCTTCACCCCCATGTATCTCATGGTCGGCAAGAAGCCTGCCGCCTAAGGCTGTTGGGAGCAAGTTGAATCAAGAAAATGCGGGAGGGCATACCAGCGAGTTGATCAATTGCAAGCAGCAATGGGAATAAATATGCGACATGAGGAGGAACTGAGGCTAGGACTGGTTTTTTCCACGGCCTTGTAATGCTACAAAATTAAAATGGTACTTAATTAATTAGACGATTCTTATGGGCTCAAATGAAGCAACGTCTCCCGATCTGGACTCAACTCTCGATTGAAACTAACGACGACAGCGCTTCGGAAGCCGGGGTGACTCAAGGCTCAGCGGCGAGGCGTTCTCGGTAGGCACAGCCGCACCGGTGGCTGTGAATGAGCCTACGCGATGACTGTTCACGGCGAGGCCTCGCGGATGTCAATGTACACAGATAAAGGGCATAAAGTCACGTCATTAAAGATGCATTTTAATTCGCAATCTGGTCGCATCGCAAGCGAACGCGGCATCCTCGCCAGGAGGCCGACTTACAGGGGATCGAACTGCCGCCGCGACCAGGTCTGACACGACTGCTTCAGTTGACCAAGTCCACACCCTCGAAAATCTCAAGACTTGTCGACAACATATGGTGTTGTTGGCATGACCGACAAATCGGACTTATCGAGTGACGATCTCATCCAGCTCTCGCTTCTCCATGATGAGGAGACAGACTTGCTCGTCTCCAATGGCCACTTGAAGGAGGAGATGCGATGGGACTCGCCCTTTGCCTCGACTTTTGCCCTTGAGCATGATGAGATGACTCTAGTCATCACTCCTGGGCCATTCTATCCCCTCGCGTCTCCTACCTGGGAGATTGTGAACCACATGATGCCCATTGGTCCCGTCGACAACCTTCGGCAGCGACTACGACAACTCATCAGCGAAGCAGCCGAACTTAACAACCTGCAAAGATTCCGAGCCTGGCTTGAAGCTTGTGACGGAAGCTTGTTTGAATATGTCAAGGTCGTACTCCTCATGGCGGAGGAGACGTGCCGGACTCTCGACGACTTTCGCGCAGATCGGGCTCGAAAGACACCCATCAAGCGAATTGACCTGTCTCGCCCGGGATTGGCCTTTAAACTGAAGGACTCAGTCGACATTCAGAGCCTCTCGTCCAGTGAACTGGCATACCGTTACCTCGGCAAGACGCCTCAGGAAATCGCCGCTACTATCCCCTCACGGTACCGCATCCAACATATTGAGGAAGTCCTTCGAAAGGACCTCGCCATCAAGTTCGACCGCTACCAGACCAGTATGCGCGATGATCTTTCGAAGCTGTCGCTGCGCACGTTGCGTCGGTACGCGCCGCCGGCCATGTGCCGTAGCACCCGCGAAGCCGACTACGTTGACCACATCGCTAAGCCGCGGCTCACCTTTCATGGCACGCAGCGACGGTACGTGCCTAACATCGTGCGGCACGGGTTCCTTCGCCCGGGCATGACGGACCCGTCCTCGGGCGTGGAGCACGGCGTTCGGTGCGGCGCGACGTACGGCCGCGGCATCTACAGCTCGCCGGACCCGTCCTTCAGCCTCGCGTATTCGGACTGGTGGTGCACGAAGACGCGGCCGGACGAGTACTTTGGTCTCAAAATCATCGTGTGCGCAACTCTCATGGGGCGCTCGCGCGTCATGTACCGCGAAGACAACTGGCGGACGCAGGACGAGGCGTATGAGGGCGCCGACTCGCACGTCGGGAATGGCGGTCTGGAATATATCGTCTTCGACACGGAACAGATCCTGCCCGTGTATGTGATTCACTTAGACTGGGGCGACGATAACGCCGCCTACTTCGAGGACATCCCTGACGACCCGGGGCATTGGAGCCGCCGCCCCTCCCCGAGGCACCGCAAGCTCGACGACGGCGAAGCCCAGTATGCCGGCGACAAGCAGCGCGCCAAGGCCGCCGTGTTCGCAAAGGCGGCCAAGTACTTCCCGTACGGCTATGGCCCCGCGACGGGCTGCAAGTTCGAGGTGCTGGAGGTGGGCGAGGTGTCCGAGGACGAGGAGGACTACGGCGAGTACCAGGAGCTGCGAGGCGAGCGCAACCACGGCGTCGAGGCGAACGGCTACTGGAGCTGGCAGAAAATGGGCGAGCTGGAGGACCGCGGGGGCGTGGCGGTTTCAGCGGACGAGTACAGCGCCAAGAGGAGGGAGTTTGGCCCAGCCTGGGATCAGATTGCGCTGCCTGGAGAGGAAACCTCGACGGAAGATGCCGAAGATGAGGGCTATGAGTTCCACCTGGGGAGGTTGATGGGGGCCTTGGACGAATAGTAACAAGACTGGGTCTTGCGAGACATGGCTTGACGATTTTAACTCCATGACACATTAATATCCTAGTCTTTCTTACATGATAGAGGACACAGAAGTGGCTTGTTGCAGCTGTATTTGGAAACGTGTCTCAATTGATCATGTAACGCGAAGTAACCGCCAGGCTCGTCTCCAGGCTGCTTGACGATTGCATTGCTCTCAGGCTTGTTAGTGTACGGCTTCATTGTCCTGACTATTCCGCATTTCAATAAACCGGTGGACGCGATGAATCGAAAGATTGTTGAGATTTATTCACACCAGATCAACTACAAAGGCGCCTGTTGCGAAATGTTGAACGCTTTCCCCTGTCTCCGAACTTGCCCCTCCCAACACGACTCTCGTTCTGGGTGCTCTGCCAAGCGAGTCATCAGTAGAACATCCTCATCCTTGAACCCATGATGCAGCATTCCGACCTCGACGGCCAGCCGCGCGTGCTGGATCGTGCTCATGCGGTTCCCATCGTTGCAGGCCGCCAGGGTTGCCGCCTGATACGCATCGGCTATGTGGCCGTGCAGACGCTCCTGCTCGTACAAGCTGATGAGCGTCTGCGCCGCGTCAAATGACGAGCCATGTTCCACTTCGAGCTTCTCTAGCTGAGACAGCCGCGAGTCGGACGCGGCCGTGAGCGTCGAATGCATGCTGCACAGGCTGCAGGAGCAGTTGAAGCCCCAGGACGAGAAGAGCTGGTCGAGCCGCCCCTGTCGCGGCATGAGGGGATCGATGTACGTGATTGTGATTTCGGTGCCGGGGTGGATGGTCGTCATGGCGTGCACGTACTGAGTGAGGGTTTCCGGGTCGAAAAAGTAGCCGGCGTTGGGTCGGCAATCATGGTTGAGACGCTGCTCTCGTTAGGTCCTTGTCCATCCTCGCTGTCGTCGAAACAGATGCTGTGACGCTGGGGGGTGAACTTACAGCAATTTCCGGGAAGACTGCGTAGTGATCCACGTCGTCTATTTGGACACCGAAAGCGTTGGTACCGATGCGATCGCTGACCTCGTCATTTGCTGAGGGATAGCCATACAACTCCCAAAACTTGTCCTTCGCCACGGGGGGCAGCGCGTTGACTGCTGTTCTCTGCAGCTTCTGCCACTCCTCGGTCGACAGTTCTTGGAAAGCATCCTCGTCCAGCAGCAAGATGGGCGTGCTCCCGAATATCCGGTCGCCACGGTACAGCGTCTTATTCGCAATCAAGCCGCGGCCTCGACCGGGGAGCTCCCTCTCCTCGTACGGCGGCGACGGCTCCGAGTTTAGACCGGCGTGGACACCCGCCTCGGTAAAGGCAGATAGTTCCGCGACGTAATCGGCGCGCTCCGGAGTGGTCAGGAGGGATAGGCCTCGGCCGTCGGCGAAGTTGTGAGATGAATAGATGCAGTACGTGTCGGTCACCTCGTCATCTTCGGCAATGATGCATCCGTCCTCGGACTTCCATGGCGAGGGCCCGGGAGAACTTGGTCTCGCGTGACGGAGGGGGGCTTCGGTGTAGTTATCCCGCAGCCCTGATATGTGTCTCCGCAAGGGCGATGCGGAGCAAATATCCCCAGAGCTGATATATGGCTGACTGGCGGAGGCCAGGGCTGCGAACAGCAAGACACTTGAAAATGCTAATGAAGTCATTTTGAGCACAACGTAAGCAGTTGCGAAGGCATGAAGAGAGAAAAATCCTGCCAGTAGCTCCTACAGTATTTATTAGATGCGGTATATTTAAAGAATGGCGCACGGATACTGCCATCGGCAGTCCCGTCTGTTTGATGTTGGTTCCTCGAGACGTGTACCGTTCCCGGTGCCGTTGGCGTGCGCACCCCGTTGTTTCAGCCACTCTCCGTCCAACATGGCGTCTCTGACCCGTTTGAAACAACGTCTCCTGTAAATCTATTTAATACAGTGTCGTCTCGTCTTGTATACGTCTTTCAAGAACTTGAATGTTTGTGCTGCGCTCTCGTTAATCATGGGTGATTCAATTGCTGTGCAGACCGCGCAGGCGGCGGGCATGAGTGCCTTGTCCAACATCATTGCCCAGTACTTCGCAGCATACAAGGCGCAGGTAATTGCGTGCGTTTACCCCCCCGCAAGTCGCTGGCTAATGCGGAATCGAAGACACCGTTCACAATCGAGGTTGGCGCTTTGGCCAGATACGTCCTCTACGGCGTCCTGAATACGCCGCTTAATTGTCTCTGGCAAGAATATCTTGAGCGCAAATTTCCCGCTCAGGATGCCGACCGACCAACGAAGCGCACTGACCACAAAGCGCGAAAAGAGAACGGGCTCCAGAACCTCGTCATCAAATTCGGGCTCGATCAAACCGTTGGCGCGGCTGGGAATATTTTCTTCTTCATCGTGGTGAACGGCATCTTGAACGGCACGTCAATCTCAGGAATCTGGGACGCACTCTTCAAGGTAGGCGCCGGCTCCGTTTCTGTACACGAAATGGTATTGATGTTTGTCTTTTCAGGACTCCATCGGTATTTACCTCAGCGGCCTCGTAATCTGGCCGTTGGTTTCGCTCATCAGCTTTGCCCTGCTGCCCGTTGAGAGGAGGGTCGTTTTCGGATGCGCGGCCGGGGTTGCGTGGGGGGTGTATTTGAGCCTCGTGACGATGCAGAGCGGCTCGGAGCGGATCAAAACTACGTAATGCAATGAAATCACCCTTTGGCATTCTATATCGTTGGATCGCATCCACTCCCTGGTGCTTCAACGCCAGCACCGATTGCTGCGGGCCACTGGCCACCCGTCAGGTGATGATCAATGACTGAACGGGAAGCGGGGCCTGCGAGAACGGCCGGCTGTGTTGCGGAGGCGCAGCTCGTGTCCTGCAGCCCCGACGTCAGGTCCTGCAGCCCGACGTCAGGGCGATCTGGAGGGCCCTGAATGGGCTGATGGTCTCCGCCGGCGTATTTATGCTTAAAAGGTCCACGCTAGAGCCCTTCTCTGACGCTCCCCAGACAGCGACGTCTTGCTGGACTTTCGACGAAAAGAATCTCACCATGGCGAGTCCAGAGCCGCCCGCCTACGAGAACAATGAACAGCCCTGCGGCCAACTCCCGGGCAGCCAAGGCTTCACGCTCATCCTAGACGGCTGCGTCATCTACCCGTCCGAACCCCCCTCGCGCATTCTCTACCAGCTCAACAGCGCACCCTGCACCGCGACGTGCAGGGCCTACCGCGTCGAGAAAATCAGGTACCGGCTCTCGGAGAACGACGGCGATGGCGAAGTCAAGTCCAGACTCGACCACATCTACGACATCCAGACAAAGTACTCCTTCTCGCTCAGCGATCTCCGGGCCCCCGTAGCCCTGGACGGGCAGACGAGCAGCAAGCGCTCGTACAGATCAGTGATGCTGTCGCCCTCCGTGGCGGGGTGGTCGACGTGCTCGGCCGAGGACCACTTCAAGGCCGAGCTGCCCCTCTCGAGCCGGCTGCGAGGAAGCGGTGGCCAGATCTTGTGGAAGAACACGGACGGGCTTGTCGTTGCTGTTGAGACGAGGCCGAAGCGCAACGACGACGGCAGCCTGACGGCCCTACCGCGGCTAGAAGTCAAGGAAGCCTTGGGAGAGAAAGACCTGGATCTGTTGGTGGCGTGCTGGACCGCGCGTCTGTGGAAAGAATCGGCCAAAGCCTTGAGGGAGCCCGTGACCTGGGAAGATGGTAAGTCTCGGTGCCTGCTGTTAGAGCAACGAGAACTGCCATTTGCGATGACGCTGACATTCAGCAGTCAAGAGAACGGTATCCAGGCGGATGAAAGGCGGCGGAGGACCAGGATTGGGAACGGGCGCGGCGATAGCCATTGGCCTTTGAGTGCTGCGAAGCAGCTTGACACTTGGTGCTCTTGGAGCAAACAACGACTTGCGCCCCGGAAGGGCACGTTAGATTCCTAGTGCCGCATGTGGAGTTACTTGATACCTATGAATGCAACTTTGACTTTATGCTGCCCCGAATATCGATCCTGGGGTTGATGAAGGGCGTTAAGATTCCGCATAATATCGTTACGGTGATTTTAGTCTGACTTTTATCAAGAGTACAAGTACGACTACTCGTATGTCAAACGAATGATCGTCCAGCCTCTCTTGCTCGGGCATACTCGTACTCATTACTCATTACCCCGTACCACCCCATGTCAAAGTTCCCGTGTGGAGTCACGACTACGGCGATTTTGCCACGAGGCTTCCTCCCCACGAAATACAACAATACAAGGTAGCGTCTCCATCGGAATCCCGTAGGGCCCAAAGGGCTGTGAAGCGGGGAAGCAGCGGAGGTAGACGCCAACTGGCATCGCGTTGACCAGAATCGTTGACCAGTCGTCCTGCCTGTTGCAGAAACATCGTCTGAAGCTTGTCAGCCGATTTCAGGCAGCCGCCAAGCGCTTTGTGAGAAGACTGGAACTTGGCATTCTTGATAATTGGCTCGCAAGATCCCGCTCGGTGAGGCAAATATCATGTCCGAAAAGGCGAGCAGTTGAGCTGGAGGCTGTGCTGCAGCTCCTGACAACCTTGCGATTGGAGCGATAGCCGTTGTGGAGGCCACAAACTTTATCCAGGAACGCACTGGCGTTGAAGGTTAATTTGGCACGTTTCACCTTGCCGCATTCTATGATTGGTTGCGTATTACCAAGGTCGGACGAGCTTCGTTACATATGGGGCCGAGCGGAACTCTTCGTACGAGTAATGATTCGACATCAGGAGGCCTCGTCCTCCAAGTAAGAACTGCTCAATCTAATATAACCAGCACCCTATCGGTGACACCGAAAGGGACTCGAAATGTAGTCAACGCCATACGCACCCAGTCGCTCCTAAGTCCCGGAGCTTCTACTTCACCATCTCAACATGCATCTCACAGCACTCTACGCGGCTGTCGCCGCCAGCCTTATCGGCTCGGCGACATGCTCAACGACGCCATATTCGCGAAAGATGATTGACAGCATCAAGGAGCGGAAGCAAGGAGTCGTCTCTTCGGGAGCCGCATCCGTCTACCTGGAGGCCGGAATCTTAGTCCAGGCTATGCTCGAGACGAGAGCGCTGTACCCTAAGAGCGATAGCAAGCAGAACGATGATGACTACATTACGGCCGTTCTTGAAACGGCATCGCATCCGCAGAGAAATGCGACCGACTATGCACTCCGTCCCCTGGATCGCTTCGCGTATGGCTCTAGCATAGATCGATCACGCAATGCCGGCATACACATCACTGACAACGCGGCTTCCGCATATGAGGCAATCAACGCGTCGCTGCCCTTGCAGAGGCGCAACCCGGATGGCGGCATCTGGTTCTACACATACCCAAACTGGAGCTATCTGGACGGCATGTTCTCTCTTATGCCTTTCTGGGCCGACCACCCACACCGGAACGAATCCGACCTGGACCTGCAGATTACACTCCTGCAGCAACATTGCCAGGCGGCCGACAATGATCTTCTCGTCCATGGATACGATTGGGCCAAGAAGGCATCATGGGCTAACCAGACCACGGGTGGAAGCTCCTTCGTCTGGGGCCGCTCATTGGGTTGGTGGCTAGCCGGCATGGTGCAGATTTATGAGGCCCTAAACTGCGCTTGTGACGAAAACCGCCCACTTTGCAGCCACGTTCGAACTACTGCCACAAATATCTCCAGCGAGGTCATCAAGTATGCTCATAACGAGACTGGCGCCTGGTACCAGATTATCACCTTGGGCACCGAGAAAGGGAACTATCTTGAGAGTTCGGCAACCGCCTTGATCATCTTTTCTCTTCTCAAAGGTTTGAGGATCGGTGCGATACATGCCGCTTCAAAAGACATCGACATCAAGAATGCTGCGCTCAAAGCGTATGACTATACCACCAAAAACTTCGTTGTCGATTTCGCAAATGGCACCGTTGAATATGACAAGACAGTGTCTGTCTGCAGCCTCAACTCGTCGGCCAGCTACGATTACTACGTGCATCAGCCAATCGTACGGAACAGCTTGCTTGGATCGTCTGCTTTTATCCTGGCGTCGCTGGAGGTCGAAAGGCTTCCCGAATAACAAAGAAGACACTTTACAGCTCTCCGGGTCGAGGGTTTGATACAATGTCGCACACATATGTACGATGGGCGGTGGTCAAACCATAGGCAGAATATCTGAGTAGAAGATACAGGTTATCATTTATAAATTGCTGTCTACCTACTAGACCAGCAAATAACTTGAGTGGCTTCGCTTTGAGATGACTCCAACTTCATTCTGTCATATACAAGTGGCGCGATCAATTACTTCTTCGGACATAGCCTGCGTGGAGCCACCGTGCTCCAGGCCTAGACCCTCCCGCCACTGGCAATCTCGGCCCGGAGGAGAAATGTTTGAGATTCTCCCCCTAAGGAATGTCTGCCTTGTTGGAATTGCGGCTGCATCTGGAAGGGACGACGGGTTGGGAATCCAGGTTAGGTGGCAGTCGAAGGTATAAGGCGAATTGTGTATTGCTTACCTTCCCTTGGTCGATTACTCGCAGAGTATCTATATACGAAATAACGTTACTGCTTACAAATTGAAATTACCGAATAAACTTGGGATTCGGACTGCGAATAAGAGTCGCCCAGTCTCCTCTTTCCATCTGCTCTCGGCTGTGTAGGTTCTTCAACGCTGCTTCATCTAACACAGGTGGCTAGCGTCTCTTGAAACATCCTGCAATAGAAGCCCTGAAGTACATACCTACCGGATCATCCATTAGAACGTTACGTAGCTATATTGACTCAATAGTACTAATTGCACGAAATTCAGCTTCTTATAGACAATCCTCTGGCTAATTACAGCCTGTTTAGTAGTGTCATCGTTATTATTTGCTTCAACCTACTTGAATACGAAATAGTGGGAGGCTTCCCAATGGAAACAGAAGATCGTTGGGTTAGCTTATAAAGCTCGCTTATTAGGGAGTTGGTCAAGGGCGAGAGAACACACCAAAGGCCGAGCGCAGCGACTATAGTGGAAGTCCGATTCAGGGTCCCTGCTGCCACAAGGACTGGTTGCTTTGGTCAGTAGTTAAACTTGCATCGCAGTATCGCAGCTCGATCTTTATTACTACGTCAAACCGCAAGAGACACTAGAGGTAACGAAAGCTATCTCAATAAGATAGGAGGGTAGTAATCAACCCACCTACAGGCTCTGTCTCACTAATCGTAGTCAGGAACACACTGCTGCACCCACCGGGAATGGTAGCATCCCGATTGGACACGGTGCGCTTGCCGCTACCAGTCTGAATACATAGATGTTTCCAATAGCACACAAGAATGTCGGATCGTACTCTCTCAAATCGGCTCTACAGTACTGTACTGTACAGTATGTACCTCTGGTCATAGACTTAGCTATAGTAGAGATCCACCTTAACAGCCCGGTTCTAGTAGTGGTCCGTGATGTCTCCCGTGTCGCATTCATTTTTTTATCAAAGGTATAAAAACCCCTCAAAATTTATAAACTAACTATACGGTTGAGTGATTTAATTACAGGCTCTCGTATAACTTTCGCTGCTTTAGCTCACTGTACTTTTTGATTTTCTAATTCTTCCCCCTTTTGTTAAGGACTCTACAGTATCGTATGATTTCGACACTCTTTTAATATCGGCATCGCGCGCCCCGATACCTTTCTACTCCCCTTAGCCCAAAATGAGGTACAGCGCCGCCTTGCCATTTTTCGCCTTGGTCACCGGAGTCACCGCTCGGCCGCGAGCAACAGGCGGCCGAGCAACAACTATAACCGACTTTGCTATTAAGGGCGTCTTCCCACGGTCCTCTGACTCTCCCCCGCCGCAAGATTTGCCCGAACAGCCTGGGTCTGATGACCCACCGCCTAGGCCTGATGACCCTGATTTTGTATTTCTTCCGCTACCTGATAATGGCATACCATGGGATCCGGCCTGGGATGACCCTATCCCATTTCCATTTCCGATTCCACCCGCTCCAGCTCCGCCCGCTCCAGTTCCGCCCGGCTCAGCTCCTCACGATCCCCCTCAGGCTCCTCCGGCATCGGGTGCTGGAGAGACTTACGTTCAGGCTCCCTTCGCATATCTGAAACACAGAAACGGCGAACCCATGCCTGCGCCTAGCGAAATGCGCGAAATGCTAGCTGACCCTGATACACGAGCAGTCCGGTTTGGTGTAAGTAAAACCTAGCTCTTGTTGCTAAAAGAAGACTACTGAACCTCTAGTAAATATAGACATGTAATCCGGATACCCAAATATGCTCGAGTACGGCTAAACGAAGCAATGGGAAACCCCCGGTGCTTCCCAACGGTCAGCGCGGTAAACAACAATGGAGAATGATATCTTATACGAATACTTGCGAGTACGGGTATTCGGTAAGAACATCAGGAACTATAACTTGCCGTTCTCTAACTAAAATCTTGATAGTGCCGTAACTTCAATGATCCTTGCTATCATACGCTTAAACGCCCAACCCCAAGAGGAAGAACTATTTGTAGTTCGGAGCACTAGGAAGGGACTTGAGGCGATACTCCATCTTCGCGAGCAGACTTCCTTTGCATTCCTGAGCGAGCGGACACTGAACAGGCTGTGGTGACATTTTTCAACCGACAGGCTACGGTAGCCTCACAATCGACACAGCGCTGCTACGCAGAAAGGTTCAACCCTTTGACCTGAATGACTCTTCACCCCTCTTATAGCCACGACGATGCCAACGTGGACGCCGACGGTGGTTCTCACCCAAATTACATAAGTGACGACGGACTAGCAATCTAGGGTACTGCCAGGGGCTGAACAAGCCTGCCGATACAGGGTCGCACGCGGCCCAAATGGGCAGCTGGGTTAGGCAATGCATGAGTACAATGCTCTTGTACTTGGAACCCCTCAGCGTCCAGCTTCCGAGTGCCTTTCGCCCGAGACTCAACCAACCTTGACCGCTGGTCGTCGTTACCAAGCTTGGCCTGTCTCTGTTTTAGCCAGTCCACGACACTCCACGATCCAAGACTGAATTTACGTCAAGTGTCATCAGAATAATTGTAGCGAAGGGGCGCTCTTTAGGTAGTCTGTGAGGCTGGTGTCTGTTGGACCTTGGCTGCCTTGAGTTCCGCGTCGAGCTTCTTATACTCATCATACCACTCCTTCATTTGTGCATTCGTACCGCCCGTAGTAAGTTGTGCGGAGATCTGGGCCAATTTCGATGCGATATCTTGAACAGAGGGCATGGTGGCGAGCAAACGGTTTGGATGGTTGGTTCAGAGGAAGAGAGTACGTTAAACCACGGAATTTTGGACGAGGGTGGGGTTTCAAAGTTAGTGAGGCCAACTTGGTCACGTGAAGCACGTCGTTCCATCTCCCCGTGCGCATTGGATCGAGAGGGCGCGCCAAGTCTGCAGACCACTGGGTCTACTCTCATCTTGTGCGCGTTTTTCCAGTCGCTCTAGAATCATGTTGCTATTTGCCCTCGAATCGGCGCACTTGGGCGTTTATTTGGGCGTCAGCTGTCAATGTATCGTCCACTTTCGGCAGTCGTCCACTTACAAGTTACGGCTCTCGCCCGCTGCTATCATCCATTTCCTGCTCCATGTTAACGTCCAGTTCTTGCCGCGCTTTCTGGTGGTTTGAATGAGTGGTATACCTATCATTACGAACAAAAAGAATGGTTGTTTTCCACTTTTCGACAAGACCCGATATTATTCAACATAATAGGGAAGTCACAGAGTTCACGGGTTCAATAGGACAATAAACATTGCTAGCACGAAGTTACTGTAAACATTTGTCTACCTATCCTTCTACCTACCCTTCTCTTGAATTAATCGACCAGGATCTGGAAGTTCCCCAGCGCCAACTAACGTCCATAACTCTTCCTTGTCGCTACAGTTCTCGTAGCATTCCAAATAATCTTCTGGGAGAAATCTTGTTATCGCCTCGGCTAGATTATCTGCCCGCTTCCTGTAGTCGCGCATGTCCAGTGTTCCAGGCCATCTTTCCATCCCTCGTGGAAAGTACCCAGCATGTTCCCAGTCAATTAAGGCCTTGACTTGAAGAGTCTGTTGGTCTACGATAATATTTTGAGCTGAGATATCACCATGTTGAAAGACATACTCTGGTTCCTTTAGGGGAATAGTCTTCCAAGACTTTTTGCCTTTCCACGGCGGTTGAGCATCAGGGGTGAGCCAAGAAGGAGGCATCACAAATCCATCAATGCCTCGTTCTTGAGACTTTAGCTTTGCAAGCTGTGGTAAAACAATGCCCGTAATGAAGTCGAGGGCATTTGAATAGGCTTGGTCTGAACATGTCTTGCATGGTGTATCTTCTGTATGTTTCTGACCTGCTTGTCTCGAGCAACTTTGGGAATTCATTTCTTTCAAGGTCAGGCCATCGATGAACTCTGTCACCAGATATCGCCGGCCATCTGGTAGTTCTCCATGCTCAAGTAATCTGGGCACTGGGATTGTTGTTTCGGCAGAAACTAGCTTTAAAGCTTTAGCTTCATTGGTGATGCGCTCGTGATTCCTATTAAATAGCTTCGATTAGTATGATATATAACATATCACATTATAAAACTACTGACAAGTCTTACCAGGATCTAGACCATATAAAAGGAGTGCCGTCAGGATATGGGTCATTGAAAGGAAGGCGAGAGGTCTTCCTAAAGGTTGTAGCAGTAAGTTCATACGATACGTCATTGGACTCGTATTGGCGGACCGTGGTCGCTATGACAACTTCTAGTTAAGAAAACGAATTAGTGTGAAGATGAGTGGGATGAGTGGGATGAGTAAACCATTTGCGTGTGTGCAAATAGACCTACTCTATGAAAAAGTGTAAAGCGCATTCCTCCTCTACATCCTCCCTCTCCTCCTCGGCGCCGACCCGAGCCCCCGGGCTCCCCTCGCTCCCTTATTGTTCCTTATAAGCGATCGACCGTTTCCGTTCTCTTTTCTTTCTTTCCTTTCGTCCTAGCTGTATTAGCAGCTGGTTAGCCACCTCCTGGGTGCTTACCATCACTCCAGGCCACAGCACCTATGCGCAGACTAAATTGCTGACCGAACATTACGGGCTTACACCCGTGCCTATGAACCCGCTGACGGGGGACCAGGCCAAGAAAAGATGCCCACGAGGCCCAAAAATGCTGGATGGAGAAAACTGTAACTAGTGTGTATCTGCACGGATATCTAGTGTGGAAAGAGGGAGGTGTGCTGGCCTGACGGTAGGTGCGGCCCTCCCTATACCCCCTGTACGCGACCCCCTGCGGCGCGAAGGCGCGTCCGTAGACGCGACGCCCCCACTATGTGTACCTCTAGCCCTGCACGTCTTTTACCCCGACGGGGTTCATTCATAGACGTTAAACGCCATAATAATAATAATAATAATACTACTTGTAATAATAATACAAGTAATAATACTTGTAATAATAATAATGATAATAATACTTGTACCAATCCCTCTCCTTCTTACATTTCTCCTCTACATCCTCCCATTCCTCCTCTGGGCCTGACTCAGCAACTTGTAGGTTCAGGGTCTGCTGGGCTGCCCCGACAAAACCCCTAGGACCCTTCGGCCGCAATGGCCACCACCCCCCTAACGGCTTATCATCATAAATTGCGTTATAGTCCCGCCCAGGGTCAAGAGCATCAAAGCTATATATCATTCGGCCCTTCCGATCAGTAGCCCAAGCCATGGTTATATTGTTAACGGATAGATGGCGCACTCTGAAGTTTGAGAGCACGGACGTCGTGCGGGCGAAAACCTTAAGAACTGCAAACCACTCCGGGGTTCCCTCCTTTGGATTATCGACAATATGATAAACCCGAGCGAAACCCCAGGGGCAAGGTTTGACCCGAGCGAAACCCCAACGGCAAGGGTTGACCCAAGCGAAACCCCAACGGCAAGGTTTGGCTGCATTTGATTCCGTCAGAAAATATGCCTCCCGTAGAGGTTGTTCTTCCGTAATGAAGTATCCCTCACGGCTTCGGACATTAGCCTCAGTGCAATAGAAGCCTTGCTCCATGAGACGTGGAACGTCTTTGGCGTGAACCTCTAGTCGGGCTTCCCAGTCCACAAATTCAATGGATTCGACTTTGGCATTTGGGAGAAACACCATTCCTATATTGAACTTCCCAGTCTGCCAATCGTGGGTGGTCTCGTCGACTTTTGCCTCGGTGTCTAGTTCTGGATTCGAATCCATGCCCAGGTTTGGGTTTGGGGTGAGAGGCGTGCTTTTGTTGATGTCGTACGTCGGTGGAGGTTCATCCAGCTGCCCCAAGTCCTGCTGCGCGCGCTGCTGCTGCAAAATCTCAAGTTTCATGATGTGGTGATGTGGTCTTTAGGCGAGACAATTATTATGAGTGACCGAGGATTGCTGGCTGGTTATACAATTCAAGAATTGGGGCAGGACACTGGCCAAGACTCTGCTTATATATTACCTGCGCTTTCTTTTATGCTTTGCGGTGGGCGCTACAGAACTTTGTGGCTGAAAGCCGAAATACTCTCGACACAAACCATTGGTACCTTACCTTGGCGACTTTGCGGCTAGCATTTGCCGCACATGGACAAGAATTCTATCAAGCAAACAACCAATGGAGTATGAATGCTTATTCGAATGCAGTCGGACCGCATGGCAGCTTTCGCAACCTGAGAGCATGAGTAGAATCCAACAGTCTCACCAAAGTTCTTTATGCTGGCCATAGCCATGTTTGCCCTAGATGCCACTGCCGCTTTCCGGTAGGCTGCGCTTCTAGTCCTACCTGCGAGCACAACTGAGCTGCTTCGTAGGGCGACAAGGAGAGAGAGCCAACAAGCTCATCTACAGTAGACCCTTCGTGTGCGCGCGTGATCGGAGCCGTCCGGTGGCAGTGTCGAAGTCTCGCTTTGGTAGTAGCTGCGAGGCACTGATAGTGCCAGCGCCGGTGCCGATGAAAATGCACCGCGGGACACATGAACCCTTTGAGGCGGCATTGCTGGAAGCATCAAGGTCCGAGTACGCGCAGGCGAAAAGGCTTATTGAATCTAAGTTCTCGCCCTGAGCAAAAAGCCACACTTGCCCATCAGGCCGCCGACAGCTGCCTTCCATCAGACGGGGTGATGCTCGTGGTGGCGCGGAGGGCTTGGACAGCTAATAGTTTGCACCGCCGCAGGCGGAAGGCTAAGGCAATGATGGGCGGGCCAATTCATTTACTCTAAATGGTAATCCTTGCTAGCCAAAGTGTACCTGCATACTGGAGCCTGCTCCGTAATCCCGGGTGGCAAGAGTCATAATTGATGAATCTGGCCCCGTTAAACCGAAGCGGCGAGATCCGCAAGACCTAAGTATCGAACAATGAAATCCCGTTTTTTGCCTCTTTACTTAATTGACAATTGACTGCTAGGCTAAAGGTAAGACGATAGATGGAGTACGTGGTGTTGAGCGTCTCACATCCAGTCGTCGAGCACGTAGCCCGGGCTGCGTAAGGCGGCTATAGGTCACGGCCAATGTGCTGATGCATAAATCTCACTTTTCATCACAGAAACCTGAGAGATGATGCAACTTCTGTCTTTGGTGTAAATAGAGTGGAGGATACGCTCGAGAGAAGGGTTCTCCAAAATAATTTACATTCGAGCCCCCTCTTATGCTCGCTTTCTCGCTCAGTGTACATGAAACTTATACGCCCCTATCAAAAGGGGCATGATCTATTGCAAGTGAGAGCTCGTCATGAAAACCCGCGACGGAGTTAGGCAGCCTCGCGGTCGAGCGACTGCCCCAGCACCATCTCGTAGTACAGCCCCCTCCTGTCGACGAGCTCGTCGTGCGTGCCGCGCTCCATGATCTTGCCCTTGGCGAAGACGACGATGAGGTCGGCGTCGCGGATGGTGCTCAGGCGGTGCGCGACGGCGACGGTGGTGCGGCCCGCGGCGGCGCGGTCGAGCGCCTCCTTGACCACCTTCTCCGACTCGGTGTCGAGCGCGCTCGTGGCCTCGTCGAGCAGCAGCAGCCGCGGCTGGCGGACGAGGGCGCGCGCGATGGCGATGCGCTGCCGCTGGCCGCCCGACAGCGAGAGGCCCTGCGCGCCGCACGGCGTGTCGAGCCCCTGCGGCAGCGACGCGACGAAGTCCCACACGTTGGCCGACTTGCACGCCGCGACGGTTTCCGCCTCGGACGGGTCGCCGCCCTCGATGCCGAGGGCGATGTTGTCGCGGATGGAGCCCTGGTAGAGCACGGGCTCCTGCTGCACGAGCGCGATGTCGCGGCGGTAGCGGCAGCGGTCGAGCGTCGCGATGTCGTCGCCGTTGGCGCGCAGCGCGCCCGCGACGGGGTCGTAGAAGCGCTGCAGCAGCGCGATCATGGTCGACTTGCCGCAGCCCGAGGCGCCGACGAGGGCCACCATCTTGCCGGAGCGGATGCTGGCGTCGATGCCGCGGAGGACCTTGACGCGCGGCCGC
Source organism: Tolypocladium endophyticum (assembly GCA_024339985.1). Classification (NCBI taxonomy): domain Eukaryota; kingdom Fungi; phylum Ascomycota; class Sordariomycetes; order Hypocreales; family Ophiocordycipitaceae; genus Tolypocladium; species Tolypocladium endophyticum. The sequence continues at coordinate 36,811 of JALHBW010000004.1, forward strand.
AGGGGGTAGGCGAACTCGACGGCCTCGCAGACCACCTCGGTGCCCTTGGTTGCCTCCTCGCCCGCGGGAGCCTTCTTCTCGCCGGCTGAGTCGTCGCCTCCGTCGCCGCCGAGGTGGCCGTCAAGCGCCGCGTCCTCCATGACGCGGTCGCGGCGCAGGCGGAAGATGTAGTTGATGGCGGTGCGGGCCTTGGTGATGCTCGTCGTGTACTGGAACATCATGGCGGCGGCCTCGCCCGAGAAGACGACGGCGATGAAGACGGTGTAGAACTGCGCGTTGGTGTACTCGCCCGTCGACACGAGCCTGCCGCCGTACCAGAAGCCGAGCGCCATGGCCAGGAACGAGACGCTCTGGCTGAGGGCGTAGAAGAACATCTTCCAGCCGAGCGAGCCGATGGCGGAGCCCGCGATGCCGCGCAGCTGCGCCTCGTAGCGCTCGACGACGGCGCGCTCGAGCGCGAGCGACGACACGGTGCGGATGCCCATGACGGCCTCGGCCGCGACGCCGCTGCTCTTGGCGAACCGGCTCGCCGTGTCGTCCTCGAACTTGAACTCGAGCCGGATGCGCAGGTAGCCCGCGCCGACGAGCACGGGCAGCGCGCCGAGGGCCAGCACGAGGCCCAGCTTCCAGCCGACGGCGATGGCGAGGACGGACGAGCTGAGCAGGTTGATGGCGTTGATGAGCAGCAGCGTGATGTTGAACGACAGCAGCTCCTGGAGGGACGTGGGCTCGGCGGCGAGGCGCGACACGAGCGCTCCGGTCGAGTTCTCGGGGCGGTCGAAGAAGGCCATGTCCTGGCGGAGCGTGTTGTTGAAGATCTCGCCGCGGTAGAACTTCATGACGGTCTGCAGCTTGTCAGCTTTCGTCCCTCTCTCGCGTCGTAGATTCGGAACAAGGGGCGGGATGGAAAAGGGGGGGGAACGCTCACCTGGGCGAGGATATTGGCCAGCCACCCAGCAATCGCGTACACGACGAGATTCGCCAGCGCTACAACAAAGAACATGAGCGAGAAGAAGTTGCCCTTGTCCACGTCGATGGCCTGGAAGGCATCCATGGTCTTGGAGAAGAGGACCGCGAGAGCAGGGTAAGACCCTCCGCCGACGGCGCAGCAGATGATCGTGATGAACATTGGCCACCACAGGGATTTCTGCTCCTTGAGGACGAGGTACAGGCCGTGGAAGAGGCCGTACCGTTCCGTGTCGTGGCCTGGGGACCCGGAGACGGTGGCATTGGTGGACGCTCTCGTCAGGGCCGTGTCGAGGTCCGCGAGTGGCGTGTCTTTGAGCTCCTTGCTGTTCGAGTCATCAGTCTCGTCCTCGTCCTCGTCCCCCGCCTTCTCCGACGCCTTGCCGAGGTCCTGGGCCTGGACGAGCCTCGCGTACGCGCCGCCGCGCTCCAGCAGCTCGGCGTGGGTGCCGCTCTCGACGGTGTCGCCGCGCGCCATGACGACGATGTTGTCGGCGTCGCGGATCGTCGACAGGCGGTGCGCAATCACGACCATGGTGCGGCCGCGGGCGACGTTGTTGAGCGCCGCCTGCACCACCTTTTCCGCGTTGGGGTCGAGCGCGCTGGTGGCCTCGTCGAGCAGCAGGACGCGCGGGTTGGAGATGATGCTTCGCGCGATGACGATGCGCTGCTTCTGGCCGCCGGAGAGGGAGGCGCCGCGCTCTCCTATGGGAGTCTCGTAGCCCTGGACGGTGTGTCAGTGCGGTGCCTTTGTGAGAAGGGGTGTGCGAGGCATACGTTGGGCAGCTCCTCGATGAAGTCGTGGGCAAAGGCGGCCTTGCATGCGTCACGGACGAGGCGCTGCTTGTCCGCGTCGGGCAGCTGGACCATATCGGTGCCCGTGAGCCCGTCGATGACATTTTGGAAGATGGTGCCGCTGAAGAGGGTCGGTTCCTGTTCGCTATTTAGTCGACTTGGGTCGATCGTAAAGAAAGCCCTTCACGACTTACCTGCTGGACCAATCGTATATTGGTCCTCAACCACTGCAGGTTCAGATCCTCTAGGCGGTGCCCGTCGAGCGTCACGGACCCTTCGGAGTACGGATACCACCGCTCCAGGATGCCAAAGATGGTGCTCTTGCCGGACCCGCTGGCACCGACGAGCGCCGTGGTCTTGTCCGCGGGGATGTCCAAGTCAAGGCCGTGCAGCACAGGCACGCCTGGCCTCGACGGGTACGCAAACTTGACGCCGCGCAGCGCAATGTCACCCCGGAAGCCCTCTATGCACTTTCCCTCGCTGGACAGCGAGTCGACGGCCGACTCGCGGTCGATGACGGAGAAGAGGTCCTGCGCCGCGGCCGTGGCCTTGGAGATGGCGATGGTCTGCGGCGCGATCTGCGTGAGGGCCTGGGCGGCCACGAGGACGGCAAAGATGACGGTCACGACGGTGCCCGGCTGCGTGATCTCGCCCGACGCGTACATGCGCATGCCCTGCCAGAAGGCCAGCGCGTAGCCGGCGATGACGCAGAAGAACTCGACGGGGAACAGGATGGCGTACAGCAGCGACTTGCGGCGGCCGACGAGCCGCGCGCGCTCGAGGATGGCGTCGAAGCGGGCCGCGAGCTTGGGGAAGGCCCAGAAGGCGTGGGCGGTGCGGATGGTGGAGAAGGCCTCCTCGGCGAGGCTGCCGCTCTGGCTGTAGATCTCGAACATGCGGTGCTCGAGCGTCGTGTCCTTGGCGACGCAGGCGACGGTGACGATGAGGTTGGCCGGCACGATGGCGAGCACGATGAGCGTCAGCTTCCACTGCACGGCGAAGGCGACGATGAAGGCCGTGACGAAGCTGGCGAGCGCCTGCACGGTGAGCCCGAGCTTCTCCGAGATGCCGTTGTTGATGAGGTTGCCGTTGGTGGTGATCTGGCTCGACAGCGACGACGAGGGCGCGTCGAAGAAGGGTATCTCCTGCCGCAGCGTCTGGCGCACGAAGTCGACGCGCAGCTTCCTGGTGGTGCGGATGGCGGTGACGTTGACGAGGACGGTCCAGGCGTACGTGAGGAGGAACTTTGCGATGAAGAGGTAGACAAAGTAGAGACTTGTCGTCGTCGTCGTCAGCTTGGCTCTTGGACGGTGTTTGGTGGCGGCGATGAGGGGAAAACGCACCTGTAGTGACCGACCTCACTCCTGTACCCGTCTGGCGACAGTGTCCCGGTAACAAAGCCGTTGAAGACGTTGATGAACTTGCCAAAGACGACGTCCATGAGCGGCAGCACCGTGCCCGACGCGATCATGCACAGCAGCGCAACGCCGTTGAGGAACCATCCTTTGGCGTCGTTGTACGTGAAGACGCGCTGTGTCCCCCCAGACCAGTCAGCCACTCGACCTGGTCACCCGCAGGAGTGATGAGAGACTCACGAGGAAATACTTGAAGCTGCCGGAGTCGTCCTTTTTGGACAGCCGCGCCGCCGCCTCGCCCGCGTCGGCAGCGGCCGGCGCCGTGGCGGCGGGAGGCGTCGTCTGCGGATCCATCTATCTGATGCTTGTAAGTGCGGGTCGAGTCGTCTGTCTGCGTGCTTCCATTTGCATTCAGGCTGCGGCGTCGAGATGGTGTTGCGCCGATTATGATTTGCTGCTTTTATTCCGAGACGCAGCCACGAACGGATCGGTGAAATATATAGCACGTCCGGAGGAGAGGGAGTCCCAGGGGCGGAGGAGGAAAAAGCAGAAGAGAGAGGAAACAGGAGCAGGGGACTCAATCCACGGAGCTTGGCAAAAGTGCCCGGCAAATCTGCGCCTCTGCATCGCAGCGATCTTGGCACCCGGCATAACTAAGTGCGTAGCTTATTATGTGGTGCCCGGTGAGACACGAACCATTCGGCAGGCCGGCGACTCTCTGCCGCGAGGGTTCCGGGACCGAGTCTGACACGAATGCGAGCAATGCGATCGGGCCAATCCCTCGAGTGACTCAGCCCTGTTCACGTCCGGGTATACGAATACGCGTACGTAGAGTTATCGAGACGTTGCCCACGGGCGGGACGATGCAAGGCGGCGCCGCCATGCCGGCACGGGTCTAGCGGCGCGTCACCGTTGACCAACTTAAGCTCCATGCTCCGGGTGAGTCCTGATGCGCAGCCTCAAAGTCCGCATCGTCCGCCCAGTCAGGAAGCGTGCTGGGCCTCCGCCGGCGCGCCACCCCTGCCACCCACGCCTCCTCCACACGTTCGGGGTCCGCGCGGCCCGTCGGCGCCCGTATATCGCGGCCACCTCTCGCTGCCACGTCGGTTCGCATCGCAAACGTCACGCCGAGTCGCAGAGAGCCAAGTCCCCGTCCTGAGATCGTCCGCACGGCGTGATAGTCTGCGGAACTGCGTCAGCTCCAGCCTCTGCTTCCCACCCCCCCCGGCCCGCCACCGGAGGCGACACATGGCCCAGCGGCGCTGCGGCCGACCTGCGGAGCAACCACCGAAAGCGGCTGCTGGGTGAATACGTCGCGATCCTTCGCCCGCGTCTCCTCTCCCACGTTTCTCCCCCCCGAAGCGTAGGGCTGCACTGCGTCTCGTGTCTTGGACGGCACTTGGAGCGCAACGATGCAGAGTCCCCAGCAGGGCCAGGCGCTCGCCCCCGCCGTCGCCGACGATCCTGCTCGCAGAGCCGTGAGTCGGCCCCTCCCGTCCCGTCTTGTCTCATCCATGTCGGGCGACACGACCCGAGCGTCTGGGCGTCCGTCGACGGCGCACAGCTTAACTTGACGCTCGTGCTCCCGTCGTCTGCCCTTTTGCGCCTCTGCTTCACTCCGCGACGTGCCGTGAGACAACGCTGACATCACCGCTTCCATCTCACCAGTGCGACCAGTGCCGGCTGCGCAAGGTACGTACCAACACCAACGTCAATCCCCGTGATGCTCGTCGCCTCGACGCATCGGCCCGGGGCATTGTCCCCGGTCAGGACCTTGGCCGAGATGAGCGCAATTGAACCTTTCTCACGGGTCCCATCTTCCCTCACGGACCAAAAGGCTAACCCGTGCCTCGCTCGCCTCCTCGTAATTAGATCCGTTGTGACAAGGACTGGCCGTGCTCAAATTGTCGCACCGCCAAACGGTCCTGCACCTCCACCGGAGCGGGTCAACGGCCCAAGGAACCGCGGCAGCGCGTCCTCATATCCTCGCAATAGTTAGTTTCCATTCCGCTCCTATTCGCTCTGTTGAAATATCCCTCTCATAACCGCTCTCTCATCAATCACATGCATCCCTCATCCCTCCCCTGTCGCGCTTAGACGTCATACCACTCTCTGAAAACACCTCACCTTACTTCGCCTCATCTCACTGTACCGACTCTAACCACCGCCCCGACCTTGTCCTGTGCTGCTCACCCGTCTGTCTGCGTACCGCCAGGTACCACTACAACGGGGTCGGACCTTTTGCTGTTCTCTTGCTGACCGCGACTCCCCAGCGAGAGGAAGATTGACCAGATCGAGTCCCGTCTCGGCAACATCGAGTCCCTCCTCAAAAATATCGCATCCCCCATCGCGCCAGTCGACTTCACCCGCAATGTCAACACGCCCACCACCGGCAGCAGCATACCCACTGCCGCCTCCACCGGCGACTATGAAAGCACCGACGAGGAGTCTGCCTTCGGCGGCGACTCGGGCTTGACGGCGCACACGACCTTTGCCAGCGAGTTCCTCGAGAAGGCCGTCAGGCGCACGTCGCTGCGCGAGGTCAACCCCAAGATGGAGGCCGCCCTCACCAACCTCAGCCAGCTCGTCGAGATGCAGAAGCGCAGGTCCATCAGCCACGGACCTCGCTTCCCGCTGCAGAAGGCCGTCCCTCCTGGCGGCATCTGCAAGCTGCCCATGCCGCCCATGGCCGCCGTCGTGAGCCTGCTCAAGCACGCCAAGGGCAAGTTGCCTCGTTTCTCGTCGTGACATGCCGTATACCCGTTGCTAACGTGGCTCACCAGCCGCGCCGCCAACCCTCTTCACCATCATGTGCTCTCTCGTGGGCCTGTCCGACTTCTCCAGCCTGTGTCGCATGGTGTACTTTGCCACGGATGACTTCTCCGACGCCACCTTCATCATTGTCAACGCAATGCTGTACAACCTGTTCATGGAGCAGGCCTCGCTGGCCACGGACCCGACGGCTCGGGACGAGTACCACGCGTACATGCAGCAGTGTCGTGCCAATCTCGAGACCAGCCTTGCCAACATCCCCCTCTTCCTCTCGGCCAAGGTCGAGAACGTCCAAGCCCTCCTGCTCGGGGTAAGTGTGGACCCAGGACCCTGACCTATCATACCGCATGCGCGTTAACACCGCTGTGTCCCAGGCTCTCTATGCCGTCGACGTCTCACGGCCCTCGGTCGCTTGGCATCTCAGCTGCATGGCTGCTCAGCTCTGCCAGACAGCTGGCTATCACAGATCCGAGGTCCTCAAGCAGGACTCGCCGAACACCGCCAAGCTCAAGCGCATCCTTTTCTGGCACGTCTACACTCTTGACAAGGGTCTAGGCCTTCGCTTGGGTCGCTCACCTGTCATCCACGAGTGTGACATCGACATTCCACGTGTCTTTGAGTTCGACAGCTTCGGGCACCATGAATCGTCGACAATCCCGACGTTGTGGGTCAAGATAAGCCACCTTCAGAGCCGGATATACGAGGAGCTGTAAGATTTTATTCCATTATTCCTGTGATTTGACATCCTTTGCAAGTGACTGACAGCCACACAGATATAGCCCGGCGGCGCTGAAGATACCTCAGGCGGAGCTGGTGGAACGGGCCATGGCGTTGGCCAAGGACTGCCGGAAGCTCGAGGTCGAGGCGGAAGAGTGCCGCGAGCAGGTGTACAACTACCTCCGCGCCGTGAACTCGTCCGACGTCGTCGACATCTTCCTGCGGGGTGACGAAGTCCAGTTCCAAGTCACCCTCACCCTCGTTTACCGCGTCATACCCGCACCCGAAGGCTCCGTCAGCCGCTTCTGCGATGACTGCCTCAAGGTCGCCCGCAAGGCGATGAAGGTCCATCAGCAGTGCGCCGAGCTCACGAAGCAGGGCAGCTACTTCAGATCCATCTACGTGCACTGGTGAGTCTCATGCCACGGCAGCCGACGTGGTGAAACAATGCTGCTGGCCTGATACTGACCTCACCGTCGCAGGAACCTATTGTTGACACCCTTTGCGCCCTTTTTTGTCCTCTTCTGCTACGTGATTGAGACGTCGTCGCTCGACGATCTGAAAGTCCTCCAGGAATTCGTCGCCTCCCTGGACGGGTCCCGCGACGCGTCCGAGACGATCGATAAGTTGTACCGCCTCTGCCAAGTCATGTGCGACGTCGCCAGCCTGTATGTGGAGGCCAAATCGCAGCAGCAGGAGGACCAGACCATGGTCCCCATCGGCGACGAGTTCGAGATGTACCTGAGCCAGCTGGGCTTCATGCCGAGCGAGGACCAAGCCATGGCGCACGCCCAAGACAGTGGCGGGCCGCAACCGTCCAGCGGACGGGTGGCGCAGATAGCGGACTGGTTTTCGGGGAATCGCAACATGATGGGGTTGCTGGAGGAGGACCTGTCGCACATAGAGTCCTACCGGTGGATGCAGCAGCCGAACACCATGTAAGCTACGCAGCCCGCTTGGGCTGGCTCGTAATGAGGATGTACAAAGTCATACAATCGTCGGTGGCTCGTGAATGGCGGTAACGCAGCGGCACAAGCTGCTTGTCCGCTCCAGCGCCTGTGGCAAGCTAGTCCGTGGGAAATCGCGGGTCGTATCGTTCGTAGCCTTCGTCCTCGGTGTCGCTCTCCTCCGACGCCCCCTTTTGCTTCGCAGAGGCAGGTCGCGGGGCCTCGACCTTGGGCGCAGCATCCACGGCTGCCTGGCTCTCCTTGGGCCCGAACGCGCTCTTGAAGCCGCTGCGCTTGAACCCCGGCTTCTTGGATGACGCCGCCGGCCCCTTGTCCTTGTCGCTGAGCTTGATGCTGATCAGGCCGTCCGCCTTGGCCTCGGCCTTCCGCGCACGCGCGGTCGCGTTGGGGTCGCGCACCATGGCCTTCATGTCCTTGAGGCGCTGCTTGTGGGCGTGGTCGTAGCTGCCGAGGTGCGCCTCGTACTCGTTCATGCGCGAGTAGCCCTTGGAGCACAGCGTGCAGTAGAAGGACTTTTGGGCCTCCCGCGCAGCCGAGGTCTGCGGCGCAGGGAGCGTCTGGTGCCTCTGGGACTGTTTAGCGGCCACGCCTCGCGAGTTGCTGAGGACGAAGGGGAGCTTACGGGAGGCATCTTGAAGACTGTAGGCCTCTGTGGTTGGTGAGACGGGGTGCCTTGAGCTTTGGAACCGGCCGGGGCCCCGTGGGCGATGTGGTGAGGTGGTGTTGTATCAGCGTTGGGCTGTGCCTCGAAGTGTTGGAGTTCAGGTGAGGTGGGACACCGAGTACGGAACTTCCAGTTACCTTGCTCCGCAGGGGCCTTGCCAAGCAGTGCCTGAAAATCGGGTCCTGCGCTATAGCGGGTCCGTCCACTAACCTCGCGGGAGTTCACGCTGACCTGCGACCCCTGTCGGCAACGTCACAGAGCTCAACAGCCCCGGATACGCGCCCAACATTGTTGAATCTTCACAGCCGAGGTCGAGTCTTGTTTTCTCGCCGTCCGCTTCATCCTACGCTACGCTCTCGGGATGGAGACACCCGGGCGGCCAGACCGCCGGGACTCCCAGCAGACACTGGCATCGCTACTACAGCTTGACCCGTCCCCCATTGACTCGCCCTCACCGTCCAAAGACGACTCAGAGTTCCAGCTGGGTCCGGACGAGGCCCGCGATGACGACAGCGACATCATCAAGAGCGGCCCGACAGCCGGCGCCCCGGGACTGAGCGGCAACGGCGGCGGCGGCGGCGGTCGCGGGGCCATATTCTACCGTCGGTGATGCTTCCATGAACGTCCCGAACCGTGCGTTGCGCTGACAGTCGTGGCAGTGACGAGGCTTCAGCGGTACTCCAGCTACGCCATGTCCATCTTCACCTCGCTCCACCTCGCCAACGTCTCTCTGATACCCGCCGTGACGCGCTCCGTCGCCGGCTCCGAGACGTACCTCCTCATGACGCGCGAGATCTACCAGACGCCCATGGCCGAGCCGCTGCTGCTGGGGTTGCCCGTGCTGGCGCACGTCGGCTCCGGCGTCGCCCTGCGGCTGCTGAGACGCTGGCAGAACATGAAGAGATACGGTGGCGGCGTGCCCGGCATGTACGCGCTGCACCGGCTGCTGCGGGGAGACGACGCAAAGTCGAGGTCCAAGAGCGGCGGCGGCGTGCGGTTGTGGCCGCCGCTCAGCTACATTTCCATGTCAGGTTACGCGTTCGCCGTCTTCTACTCGGCGCACGCCTTTATGAACCGCGTGCTGCCGTTGGTCGTTGAAGGCGACAGCTCCAACGTCGGGCTCGCCTACGTCGCGCACGGCTTCGCGCGACATCCCATAGTCGCGAGCGTAGCTTACACGGGCCTCATCTTCGTCGGCTGCGGGCACATGGTTTGGGGCATGGCCAAATGGCTCGGCGTGGCCCCGTCGACGAGCGGCTGGCTCGGCAAGGAGAGCGTCGTGGTGGACAAGAAAACCAAGCGGCAGCGCCGGCGCAAGTGGTTGACGATGCACGGCGCGGCTCTGGCCGCCGCGGCCTTGTGGGCAATCGGCGGGCTGGGCGTCGTGGCGCGGGGAGGTCCAGCTGAGGGTTGGGTTGCAACGGTGTACGACAGTTTCTTCGCGAAAGTGGGAATGTGACGAGTAACATGGCGAGATCGCAGAGGCATGGCCGTGTTCCGGCCAGCTGGAAGACATGGCGACGGCGTTTTTTGGCGGGAGCTGGGCGGATGACGTGTGACAACTGATAAAAATTACATTTCGGTTCTTTGTGGGCGTAAAGCGTACGTAGACAAAGCATGGAGCCGGCGGCATCTAATAAGAGACAGGTGGTGATGACTTCGCAGCGGGACTCTTCACGGGGAGCCACCAGCCCGCCCCGGCATCGCGTCGCGCCGAGGAGCCACGGTTCCGCCCGGGGCGCCTCGCAACAAGAAACCCCCTGCGCTGCATCCTGGGTCTTGGGCGCGGGGGGTGGTCTTGGAAGAAGCAAGCGGCCGTCAATGCGTGCGTGCTGGGGCTGGGGCCGTGAAGGCGCAAAAGCAACGCCGGGTCCAGTCGCAACGCCCGGCGCGGCGCGAGGGGATGCAGCCGCCGGAAAGCAAAAGTGACGGATGCTGACGGCCGACGAGGCCGAACATGACCCGTCACAGGCGCGAGGCGCCGACGCTGCACGGAACCTGAGCGCTCGTCTGGCCGAACGGAGAGACAGCTGCAGCGGGTGGCCGACGGCGTCGTCTGGATTCTGCATGTACCGCCCGCATTTTGGGTTCGGTGCGGTGGATGGATCATCGGCACCAGCACATGCAGCACGTACCCAACCTCACCAAACCACCACCACCCTCACCACATCCGCCGTCCGTCATCCACCGTCCGCCTTTTTCCATCGTCCTCCAGCCGTCCTCTTCCTTGCCGCCACCGACTTCTCCTCCTCATCATCCGCCGCCGACTTTGCCCCCTCGCCGTTCCTATCCCGGAGCGCTAGTCTACGTACTGCTCCATATCGACCGTCACGTCCGCAGAGCTGCTCGAGCTGGCCAACAAACGAGCTGTGGCGGCGCAGCCGCGCCCTCTCTCAGAGACGATGCCGGCCAAGCGGCTCCTCCGCCCGAGCGAGAGCGACGACGATGTCGACGCCAAGGACGGCCACCTGCCCGCGAAGCGCCCCCGCGTCTCCGAACCCAGGCCTGGCGTCGAGTCTCGTTCCTGGTCGCCTCCTCCGCCGTCGCACGACGTCATCTCCACGCTGTCCGACGAGCTCCTCGTGCGCATCCTCGCCTACATGGACGAGCAGGCCCTCCTCGCCGTCTCGCCCGTGTCCAAGCGCTTTCACCGCGTCACCGCCGACTCGCAGCTCTGGCGCCCTCACTACTACCGCCGCTTCATCCTTCCCCGTGCCCACCGCATCCCCGGCTTCCGCGCCGGCGCCGCCCGAAGCTCCAGCCGCCTGCACTACGCGGGGCAGAAGTCGATATGGGCGGACGGCGGATGGGGCCGCCGCGGCGGGCTGGTCGACCCCGGGGACGCCGCGGTCGGCATCTCGGACGGTGTGGACTGGAAGAAGCAGTACAAGCTGCGCCACAACTGGGCCCGCGGGAGGTGCGCCGTCGAGGAGGTCCCGGTGCACGAGGTCGAGCGGAGCCCGCCCCCGGAGTGGCAGACGCTGGTCAAGGTCGTCGACGGCCTGGCGGTGACGGCCGACGGCGACTCGGGACTTCGAGCCTGGGACCTCAAGACGAGGAAGATGATTGCCCAGGTGAGTCTCAGGATGGACGAGGGCGCCTTGATCCAGCCGTCATGCCTGGCAGTGGACGACCAGCAGCTGGCCGCGCAGGTGCTGGATATATCGGCTGGCTTTGAAGATGGGACCTTTGGGGTGTGGAGGCTGGACGTGAAGCAGAATTCCCTGGCGCTCTTGTACCGACAGGCCAAGAGCTACTTTGGAGAGCTCGTGGCGATTGCGTACGGGCACCCATACGTACTGACGGCGACGAGGCTGGGCTTCATCTCGCTGTACATGTTTGAAGATTCCGACGACACCCCACAGCATCCCGAGACAACAGCAACTCTAACGCCATGGCCACAAGACAATGTTTCTGCCCCGAAGGCAAAAGTCATCACTGACGCACGTCTCCCGCAGCCGCGTCAACTGACGTCGCTCAAGTCGCACAGCACTCGTGCCCCGCTCGCCTTGTCAATACGGAGGATGGCGGCGTTGGTTGTGGCCTCCATCGCCTACACCTTCGACGCCGTCGGCGGCTGGGCCATCGGCATCCAAGACCTGGACATCAGGGACTCGGGGCTGTCGAGACCAGATGTCGTGAGCTCGAGAGTTGCATATACGCTCCCGACCCAGACGCGCAAGTCGACGACCCCCTCTCCCGATTCGACGCCGGTCCGTGCCGGTTCTTGCTCTCCACCATACGCCTTCAAATCCGAAGAGAGCGGGCCCATCCGGCTGTGCTACAGCCACCCCTACCTGCTCGCCACGTTGCCCGACAACACGCTCGTGCTGCATCTCTGCACCTCGACCTCCTCGTCACTCTCCATCTCGCCAGGAATCCGCCTCTGGGGGCACACTTCGGGCATCTCCGACGCAGAGATCACGCCTCGCGGGAAGGCCGTCAGCGTCAGCACGCGGGGCGACGAGATCCGGGTATGGGAGCTCGAAGGACGGGTCGGCGGGAGCAGCGTCGAGGTGCGGCCCAGGCAGCAGGGTGATGACGTGGACGACGAGGCACAGCGGGAGAGGAGTCCTGGGGTGGCCAAGCAGATTGACTCGGACGACAAGAAGAACTGGGTGGGGTTCGACGACGAGATGGTTGTTGTGCTCAAGGAGGCACGGGACGGGCGCGAGAGCTTGATGGTCTACGACTTTACCTGAGGCTGCATCATGCCGGTACTCTACCCCAAAGGGCTTTTTGTTTCGTCGGCGATGATATGGTGTGCCCGACACACGCGCTCCGTGACGCGTCGCGGATGCATGGGTGCCTCGAGCAGCCAGGCAACGATGCCATTCCCCTCGTCGCTGTCAATGGCACGCCGAGTTAGGCATGTCGGAAGTCTGGCTCTATACGTTGTGTCGCCATATGCCGGTGCCACCCAGCGCTGCCTAGATTCAGGCAGTCATTGGCAAGTGAGAGCTGCCTGTGAACGACAAACCCTGCCACGACCATCGGCGACGAGACCATTGGCATTGATGACAGTGGTTTGAAACGGCGGCTAGAAAAGCAATTGGTCAAAAAGGATTCTTTGGCTAATAGAGCCATAAATGTTCTGCGCACGAGACCTGGCTTACAGGCCTTACAGGTCCCGGACTTTGGTTACAAGGCAGAGACGTGAAAGACATGCACTGATCTTTGGATAGCATGTAATGACGAATATTAATGATATATATTTTAACAAATTCAGACTAAGCTTTTCAAACTTGGCCCAACCTGGTCCGTCACGGTGTTGACGTGCGATGTCGTCCGAGCCTTGGCATCCAGCCCGTAGTTGTCGAGAAAGGCCCCAAATATCTATTCTTCAGCCAGTTGCCGCTGCTGCGCGCACGCTCAACAGACTCTCCTAAATCAACTGTCATAGCTTATCATTCTTACTATCAAGACTCCATACCGTGCTGTCGTAATTAAATCTTTCGCCTGGACCGTACGATACGCTTTATGCGCGCGGAGCAACGTCCCGATGATGTAGTTATCTTGCGCATCGCACCACCACCGGCGGGAAACAAACCCCTGGCTATTCCCCACCCTAAGTAGCGACACCGAAGTTTCACGGGGACATGACTACCTTGGGTATTGGGCGCGAGACGTCCTTAGGGACTATCGCTTAGCTTGTCTAGAGCTGGCCTTGGCTTCATGGATAGCAAAGACTATTTAGTATGCGTTTCTATAGAGAGATAAATAGCGCTGATTCAGCATCTGTGGTTACTAGCAGAATAATGGAACGAGCGACTCGTGTAACATGGATAAGGAAATTATTATTGCGATGCAACAGCCTGCATCAATAATTTTGTTGACTAATTAATAACTTAATCCACTTTCGTTTATGACATAGACAACCATCCCGCACAGCCAGCCCGTTAACCTCGAATTACTGGCCAAAGCCTAGCTAGCCTAACAACCCGATACGCAACGGAGAAGGGTATTACACGCAGCGTGCATAGGACTTTGAAATAGTGCCGAGCATAGCATGCTAGTGTTGTGGCGATGATTGCCTAGATCCTGTTTTTCATTGATCTATTATTATCTAATCGAAGTACCCAAACTTTTGCCTCCTCTTCTCTGCACACGCCTTCATGGAGTAGATAACCTCGTTCGGATCAAAGCTTATTGTAACGGATGCCTATCAGGTATCGTTGGGCTTGCTGTTTCTTAGAAGGTAGGTCAGGCTTGACCGTCGCACAGTATGTCACAAGGGTAGTCCGTTAGAAGGGTTTGAAGACCTCAATCAATAAGCATTGAATGACTTAGTTTGATCACTGAAGATCTGGCCATCTGCTCTGGTAATGACTGTAGTATATGTATTCCTCCAGCTCTTTTTTGGTCCGTGTTATTCAGTGTGATTAGTCTGCTCTGTACTGATCAGACGGATCACACTGATCAAAGTGAGCAGGCTTCCTATTGGTCGGCTTCCTGTTCCTTGTGGCGGTGCATCCGGGCACCGTCCCGACCATTATTCCGTGACCCTGCGTCACCTTGTCTTACCCAGGGCCTCGGAGTAGGCCTCTCTGTTGGTTCGTAACACTTATGCCTTTAGATCTAGATGGTAAGACCTAATGATTGAGTCGGTGTCGTCAATAGCCAGGGGGCGAATGTCCGCCATTTGCTTGATCTTGGCAGTCCTGCGCATAGTGTCAATATCGCCCGTGCAATGAAACATCGCGGAGAAGAGGGGAGATCCGTACACTTCTTTAACTTGATCATCAGAGAACTCCGAGCCCAGGCCTAGCTGCTCGATGCGGGCCTTGACAGCATTCCAGCCTGTAATTCTTGAATTAATGGAGACGTAGCGTGTCACTAAAAGTAGACGTTAACATAGAGGACTCGATAGAAAGGGTGGTGGGCGTGGACGCACTTCCGAAGTCGTGCGGATCGATGATCTCGTAGGTTGATGGGTTAGCAAGAATAGCTGTAACACAGTTAGCGCTGGAAAAGGGGTGACTGCAGCTTCCTCGTCGTACCCTTAGCATGGATGCCAGCCTTGTGAGTGCTTGGTGCGAGTTAGTTAGAACAGAGTCAGGTAACTGTCATTGATCAATGAATAGCTTACAATGCCTATCTCAAGGTTAGCGGGAACAAGAAAAGATGCTTGGACACAGGGGCAAGGTGATAAGGTGAGGTCAGTGATGCAAGGAAAGATGGGCAGAGGTGGCAATGTCCATGAGTGTCGACTGGTGGAGGGGCGGAACGTACGCAGAAGCCCGTCACAGGATTGTTGAACTAGGAACGAGATTAGCTCAACACATCAGAGTTCAGAATGCTCTCCTTGTCCTTACTGGGATATTGACCTGGACCGCATCGGCAACCAGGGTTTCTAAGCTCTTCAATGCCTTGAGATTATACTTCGACTTGACATAGTCCGGTGCTGTTACAACCATCCGGGCCATCAAAGCACCACTGCTCTTAGGGTCAGCGGTTTTGCTGTTCCTCAAGACGGACGGTTGTCCTACTTACAGCGGAGTGATGCCATTGCGTTCGCCGATTCCCAACACGCTGGTATCGACGTGCGTGGCCCCAGCTTCGAGCGCGGAGTGTGCATTTGCAACTGCGCAGCCAGTATCGTCGTGAAAATGGGTCTCTAGGTTGAGGGTTAGCTAAGGGTTTCATGAGTTGGGAGCTAGATGATGGCCAAGGTTACCTATGTCGCAGCCCACACAGCCTATACATATGAGTTAGTTACAGGAGCCTGGAGGTGATATCGGAAGACGCGGGAACTCACCTCTCAGTGTCCTGATCAAGTCGTAGACCATCCGTGGCGTGGCTCCACCAACGGTATCAGCGACACCTCTGGGATCCGTTAGCTAACCGAACGCATGCGACACGATGGAAAACGATGTCCATACACTCGGTCGACACCAGCCTTGTCACAAGCTTGGTAGAGGTGTAGGATATCGACGAGGTCGCTCCTGAAAGAGTCCTCACTTGAAAAGCGGACTTCGACACCCTTGCTGAACTTGAACTTAGCTCTCATTACGGCGGCGTGGGTTAACTTCTCGGTGGCTAGCGAACCTCTTGACATAGTCAATGACCTCCAGGGCAGTGGATTTTATCATATCCATGCTCTTGCCGTGGGAATATTCCCGGAGGAAGCTTGATGTTCCAATAACCTAACATGGCATAAGCAGTTGAGCAATCGAAAGAGTATTAGAGGAGGCTACCAGGTCGACGCCATCCACGCCGCACTCGACTGCCTTCTTCGCATCTTCCATATTACAGCGGACGTGCGTGAGGATCTTGGCCTAGAGATGCATGGTGCTTAGTTATGTGTCCCATTTATTGATAGCGACGACTGCCCCGCTACTCGATCGACACTGTAGTTGAGAACGAACCTTGAGACCAAGTTGACAGATGGCCTTGCAGTCATCATAAGACGCGGCCGAGGCCACTGGAGAAGTGAGCTCGATGTAGTCTACACCGAAGTTATCGCTTTACCAACTGTGTTAGTGTGTGGTTCATCGTATGTTGTGATGCTGTTTACTTACAGTGCTTTGGCGATCTTGATCTTGGTGTCGGTATCGAAGAAGGCGTTGGCAAACTAGTAGCCGATGTGAATATCATAGCAAAAACGTAGGAATTGAGGATTCGTACCTGCTCTCCTTCTCTCAAAGTGCTCTCTAAGATGCAGCGTCAGTCGCTGTAATGCACACGAGGAGGAGGGGAAGTTGCTATACCAATGATTCTAGGGCGTGCGTGTCAGCATCTCGATAGTCCATTAATTTGATTTGAGCTCATACTTGAACCTGCCAACATTGGAAATATAGTCCTGAACAGACTGATACGGGGAAGACGCCGGCTTGCCCTGGGCAGGATAGACGCCGCTGCTTGTCGATGCCGAGGGAGCGGCATTGTCCGTCGTCGAGTTCGCGGCGGGCGGGGCAGCGCCAGCTGCGTCTCCGTTGCAGGTACCGCACATGATATCGACACGCGGGTCTAAGTCGATGGTGTTGTTGTTGGAAAGGGCGTCTTCGGTCCGCGTCGAGGGATGCAGCTTGGGCAGGATAAGTAAGTGATGCTGGAGATCTAAAGTTAAAAAGCTAGACTGTCCGTGACGTGAGTCAAAAGCGATTCCGCTGTCGGCCCGGGTTTTGCGTGGTAGCAGGTGGGGGCACAAAAACCCTACAGATTGAGTCCAATTGGCCAATCTCGTCCGTGACGCATTTGCACAAAGCAGCGTGCATCTGATTCGATGCTCCCATGGCGGCCCACATAAACGTAGGCAGTACTAAACCGCAGGGGTAAAACACCACAGTGGGGTAAGTATTTCGAGCCCTGCAACGACCCATTCTGCCGGAACGGTAGTGGCTCTAGCCATGCAGCCGAGGTCCGATGATGCGCCGTGGTTTTGATGCGCGCGATGATTCATATCAGGTGGTATTTATTCATTTACTTACTTATTTATTTCCAAGATCAGTGCTAACCGAAAACTAGATGGAGATTGTGGTGAGGGCAATGAAAGATTTTAACTTGAACGACCTGAACAGACAATGCATATTTTGAATCCAAGAGCTTTTCCCCCCAGCACAACGTTTATCCTTCGCTACCTTGAATCATGCGCATCTATCGAGCTCCTGCCTCGTTCTGTTAATCACTACTCATCTTGACCGCACTCATCCACGTCCATCAAGTCCTCGCATCCTACGCTATCATCGTCACCGTCCATGTCCGTCAACCCTTCATCGCGAAAGTCATCCTCCGTCAAATCGTCCGCATCCCTCGGAAGAATATCCTGATAGCCTCCAGTGGCAAGGACCTTCCGAAGAATTACTAGATCATGCCCTCCAAATCCATAGTTTAGAAAGATTGTATCCTTTAAGATGTTGCTCTCTCGAAGTGTGCGGGCTACTTCGTGTACATCCATGTTGCTGATGACAGGTCGAGACGATGAGTAAATTCTTGCTGCTGTTTGCCTACTCAAAAACCCTTGAAGTGCATGCAAGTGTCTCGAAGAAGATGCTTTGTCTGCTTTTGCTTCATGGCAGAGCTTTCCAGGATGCTTCAGTGTAGTATTGATCAGAGTCTGGCCATAGACACGATCAATAATCGAGAACTCAAAGAGTTGATGAGAAGCAACAGAAAACTCAGTATCTAGGATCACGAGATCTGATGCCGATCGTAGACCATTTCGGATCTGTTCCACAAGGTCCAGGACAATCTGGTATCTGCTGGGATAGACCCACTGTCTGCTGGCAGAAATCTCTAATGCGGTCTCGAGAGCTGGAAAGTCCTGGTCGCTTTGATTCTGCTGCCATTCTTGGCTAAGTTGACCAAGGTGATGCCAACACATACCGCAGCCAGAGAGCGAATGAGAATTGCAACCCTCAACGCTGCATATTCTATCCTTCGATACTCGATGAGGCTTAATGTGCGATCCGACAAGTTTTCGCAGAAACGTTGCTTTGCTACAGCTGACGCAGCGACCCAAAAGCACCAGATCCTTGCGAGTAGTCGCTTCCTTTCCAAACACCTTAAGATGAGCCGTATCAAGGTCAATTATGGTACTGAAAGGACGCCTCTCAGAGGGCTGTGTATCGATTGTCTGTTCTCCAGGCCCTGCACATCGCAGACCAAGGTTCACAAGCGATACTCGGTCATGCCTCTGATCGACTATCAAGAATTTAGCAGAGTATAGCCTTGAATGCTAGGCAGGTTAAGAACACAAACGTACGCCACACATTGACGTTCCGAAGGTAGATACTTTCATTCGCACTGCAATCATTGTGTTGTATGGTTTTTTTACATATATTTTTGCTCCTCTGCTGTCCACATGCACTCATGTTGTCTTTTGTTCACAATGCTTGTCCATGATAGGTCTTGCAAGCTGAACTTTTGCTTTACATCAGAAAGTCGACCTCATTTTCACGAAGACCTCGCATCGTCCAGTGTCTATCCTGCGCGTTGGATGTCTCCACAGAATCCGACGCCCGTTCAGGTAATCAAAGCAGAATAAGGGTGCTTCTGAAGAGGGTTTGGCTCTGTGAATGTTCATCGCTGCCTGGCAAGAAGTGGAGGCTTGACAGACAGCTCCATGCGAAGCGGCTGAAACCAGGGGAGGCTGCCTGGTCTGTCGCGTCCACCCCTACGCCAAGGCTTATCTTGATTCTGCCTTTTCTCCTGGATCCTCACTGGGCAGGTACTGAACGGGGACTTGTTGCCTTTGTTACTCCAAGCCTAGCGTACAGGCAGGCATTCCTTGATTTTGGCACTGCCTGCTCTGTTCCGAGTGCTCGCTATCGAGTCATTTCTAATGCGACTTCATTCGTCCGCGCATGGACAGGGCTCGTTTCTCCTGGTAGTCGCTCGTTGCTGTGAATCCTTTGTGACCAAGCCAGAAAGCACTCCCATCCTTGCAACTACCTGGCAGCGGCCGCTTAATCCCTGCTTGTTGTTGAAGCCGGAGGGAGCGACCAATTTGTTCGGGCAAGCAAGGACATGAGAACAAATCAACGCAATCCATGCGTGGTTATAATGGACAACATATGCACTCGCATGCAATTTCCCTCGCTCAATGGCTGCTTTCGGCAATCAATGGAAATGCATTTGCAATTGTGCGCGCTTCTACTGCACAATACTATGCACTCTTGAGCACGCTCGCTGATCCAGCATTGTCCCTTTTATGTCGGCTTGGGATCTCAGCTTCGTATTACGAGTCTGCCTACTCATTCCTCAAGCCCTTCCTCAAGCCATAGTACAAAACCGGAACCAAAGGGATGGGCCGGTTCACGGCCGCATGTAGGCTGACCGGCGCGACGGGTACGGCGCCGTTGTGGAGAAGTGCGGCTCGGGGAGCCGCCCGAGCAGCCAAGACACTCCACAACTGTCGCCGTGTGCGACTACGGATGTGGCGTGCTGCAAGGAGCGCGCAGGGGCGCCGGCGGCGTATTCCAATGAGCTGCAAGGCGTCGGATATTCAAGTGCACTTGTTCCAGCGTCGTGATATTGGGGCCCGATCCGGTCGAACAGCCTAGCTGTTGGCCCCCATCTCCTCCGTGCTGATCTTGATCCGCACGTCTGCGTGCGCAGCGACGTTGGTGCCGTGAGAATTACGCCCCGTAAGACAGGCCAAGAGGTCGCAGTAATGGCATCGCAAGCGGCGCCATACAGCCGCAGTGCATGCAGCCGTCCTTGACGCAGGCCGGTTGCTGGTAGGGCCGATGCCACCGTCACCACGTCGAGCTGCACGCCGGGTATCATGTCGGTGAATGCACCGCACCGGCAGCGCGCACGGCGTCTAGCCCGGCTAGCGGAGAATTAATTCACGAACACATGTCTGACGCGCCAGAGCCGTGGTGTCGCAGAGGCATGTGGGTGGCAGCGGTTCATGCACCGGTCCGTCTTCGCCCGCAAGCGCAAGCCCCGTTCGTCGACCTGACCTGTACCATGTGGTGCTCTACCCTGAGCGATGCCAATGGCTCGGCGATAGCGACGCGCGCTGTCTCACAGCAAACGGCGGATGAGACTGTCAAGTGACCAAGGCGATGTCACGTCTACCCCCATGCCCCCGATAAGCCTCAGAGGGAGGAGGGGGCCCGGGCCGTTTGCACGAGCCAGCGCTTGGCTACCGTTTGGACTCGTGGGAGCGTGTTTGCGGCATCTTGCGGTCGAGGTGCGGTAATGGACGAGGGGCGAGGAGCTGGTTGGCCATCCACCAACGCCACCCTCTCCTCACTGCGCTCACCAAGCCCGCAACGTCGCAAGCCAGCGTCCACAGGACCGCAGCGCAAGCAATCCATCCGGTCTGTCCGGCTCGCACCGTCGTCGGCATCCGGCTACCAAGCAGGCCGACGGCGGCACCAAGTTGCAACGTGCGCAGCCATTGCCCTGTAAACTCCGCGCGCAAGTCCGAGCCCGAAGGGACGAGAGCGCGTAATGGACGGCGGATGCGATGGGATTCGGACGGCATGGAATCAATCGCCAATCTCGCATTGCCCCCAACACCGGACTCGTAGGCGCACCCCCTCGTCGCCCATCCACTAACTCCGGGACTGTATCCACGCGGCCCCCTTGGCAGGGCCTGGGCGTGGCCTGTGCTGCGTGCCGCCGCCAAGGCGCGTGAATGACGTCCCTGGCTTCGTCACCCGTTTGCCGCCGCGGTCGCGCGCCCTGCCGCTCAATCGGGGCAATTCGTCTGCGCAGCGGTGCCGCCGCGCTCTCCATCGCTGCGCGACGCCGCGGACGGCGGGAATCCTCGCAATCCGGCCCCAATGTGTGCAGAGGGACGCGGGCGCAGGAAACGGTGACGGGGCGACGGGTGGGCAGGCAGCCGGCAGTTTGGGCTTATCGATAGGCTGCGAGCCTCACCGCACGCCAGCGCCCCGCCACCCCTCTGCTCGCGCGGCGCTAGGCTCGAACCGGCATCGGCACCCTTATTGTTTCGTCGTCTCATTAGCCTGTGACTCACCTCTAGTCTGACTGCGCTTCTACGGAGTACTCCTACGAGCCAGTACGGCTCCTCATGCTCCTGAGCCCCTCTGGCTGGCGTTTCGTCGGCGTGTTGGGCTGCATGTCATGTCAACATGGAACTGGCCGGAAGCAGATGGAGGGCGTGAGCGCAAGGCGTGATGCGGTCACGGGGGCGCGGCGGCGGCGACGAAGCGGCATTGGCCAATGGACGGACAGTCGAGGCCGACTTGTAAGACAAGCCTGTGAGATGCCCAGCTGCCAATTGCGGACGACGAGAGGAGGCCTCTTTGTCAATTGACTTGCCTGCCATTGAACTGCCTGTGTGTTTCGTACGGCGTCGGATATCCGTCCAACCCTTTGCCTTGCGTGCTGGAGTTTCTGGCGCGCGCCGCCTGGTCGGCAGTTTGATTGCCGGTCAAAAGAAGTAGAGGAGATGGGAGCCCATGTGCAACGGACAAAGCAGCCCCCAACAAGGCGTGTGCTTGTAGGAGCACAGTAGGCTCCACGGCCAACCCCTCTCCGCTAACTGGACGCGATGTGGCTCCTGTTGGGGCCTTGGGCAGCGAGGGATGGAGGCAAACGCGCAAAGCACAGCCAGTCGCGGCGTCCTCCCTTTTACCCACCCCGTCACCAAAGCACAAGCTTGTCGTGGCTGCTCGCGTCACCTCAAAGGCCAGAGATGGCAGACAGCCTTATCGCAGCCGCAGCGTCAGATTTGTCACGGTTCGCGGCCGGGAGGGACAGTCGATTCAAGGGCAAACGCGCAGCCAGCGTGTTAGTGAGGCGAGGGGTTTCGGGCGGGTTGGCTCACGACCGCTGCCATCGCATAACCGCCAACGGCCCCTCTCCGGCAAGCCCACCTGCCCCATCGCATCGATTTGCTCTGGGCCCTGTACTCGTAGGCATCGTTACTGGTGGGCGGTGAAAACGGACGGTCCCTGCCAGGCACCCGCCTTGATGTGAGGTGACAGTTGCTCGAGAGGCCACGAAACACAGCCCCAACGCACATCAATTGGGGCCTACATGCGGCCTCGACGCTACGTACGGAGCCTGTACTCCGTACGGAGTAGACGACTCTGGCAGTCCCGAGCTGGCCTTTGTTGGGAGGGGTTTGCGGGGGATTGCATTGCATTGCCCTCTCCGTTCAGCAACCTTGCTGGGGAAAGTGTCTGGCGGCTCGCTTCCCATCGGGCCGCTGTGAATGGCAAAAGTGCGTACTCATACGGGCTGAGGTGTCCCGACCCCCAGTGACGCCGGCGCATCGCACTCTGTACGTGCCAGATCTCATCTGGTCAGCCAATCGTCGTACGAGGTGTCGCACGGCTCCGAGTCTCAAGAGCCGCTGCGACGATATCAAAGTTACAGTACGGGCTCCCAGATAAGGCGATTGCCTTAGACGACAGCCCCGATGGATGTTGGAGCAAGCCGAGCCGCTACCCTACACCTCCTCTCGCTCCCTCGAGCAGGTGCTATCTTTGGGGCGGCCGTTGACTGCCAATCATACCCTCGCTCGGGCCTGGTGTGCCTGATGACCTGGAGCGGGCGAGGGGCAGCTGACTGGCTGGTGGAGGGGGTGCCGTTAGCCGCCGGTGCTGTCTGTCCGTCACCAACAGCGCCAGGCATGAGGTTGGAGAGACTGCTTTGCTTGGACATCGATCCTTGCTCATTGTACTGTACTGGGAACTAACTTAACCATACGGAGTACCTAAATCCAGAGACTGGGAACGCTGTGTGACTGATCGGGTCGCATGGCCTGCTCTTGATTCGCAGCGCATCCGAAAGCAGCGCGCTGTTGCACCGCCGTCCTACTTGGCCTCCTGCGTATCCCCGGCCAACCTCACACAGTATCGTTTCCATCACCTTGGCGCGTTTGCCGTCAGCCCCGACGTAGAGATGCCCAGCTCATCGCATGTCGCCGCTTTGGAGCAGCAGTCACAGGGAGGCATAGGACTGGGGCGTGTCGCATTGGAAGCAGCCCCCGCCGCCTGCCAGCAGGGTACCGACACCGACGTTCCTCAGGCGCCGTTGGGCCATGTCACTGCCTGGCCTACCCTACCCCACCTACCCTTGGCCCCTCCATCACTCACACGCCCTCCTCCGTCTTCTGCTCGTCCTGCGACGGTCTTGTCGCTAATATCTGCCTCCCCCTTTCGTTGCTCTGCTTGCTCGAGGACAAGACAACGTCTGTGCAGCCCCCTTTGGCAACCAACGACCGTCCATTCTTATTTCCATGCAACGGGCTGCGCCTGTTTCCCTCCTTTCACCACTCTCTCTTTCTCCTCCTCCATCCGCCCCGACGATTCGAGTCCCATCAACCTCCACCGGCATCGCGCGACGCGGACCTGCACGCTCTCTCCATCGGCTAACCCTCTGCTGCCTGGGCCCGCTCCGAACGGTGGACTACTAGTCATTATTACGACGAACCGAGACAGACGCGCACTCCGCCTTGAACCGTTGCCGCCTTCCCTCCGCCTCTCGCCATCCAGAATCCCGCGGCTTCAGCTCACACCTGTCAAAAGCCAGCCGTACGGCCACGGCCCAATCACGCCTCCGTTCACCTCTTCGCCCGTGGCAGGGGCGTGTGCCCGCGTGCTGTGTGTGCCTGCGTAAGGTTCCCCAGTCCTGGCCGCCACCTTGGGCTTACGGTACGGGTACGACTTGCTGCCGGGGCGCCCCAGGCTGTCGGTCCCTCCCCCCATCGGGTATCAACGACGCCCGCTCTGCCTGGCCGTTGCGTGCGCTGCAGGCGGTGCGTGTCAGATCAGAGTCATCGACGCACCAGCCGTCGTGGCCTGACGCTCAAAAGGGCGCAATTGCCCGCACAGACGTCGCTGCTCGCGCTCTTCGGTTTCCCAATTGCAACGGGCCCTCTTCCAATTGCAAACGAGCGCCGTCAATTGCGCAACGCTACACGACTGGCGCCCGCTGACGGCATTTCCACAATCGATTGACTCACTGGCAGTGGCGGGATTGAGCCCCTCCAATTCAGCGCGCTCAGACAATACCGCCATCGGATCCAGCCACCCCCCTCCTCCACGCCTCTGCAATCACCCCCAGCGGTCGCCCCCAGCGGTCACCACCAGCTGTCCACCGCCACGGCCGCCTTCACCCATCGCTGCGGCAAACATAAATCTACCCGACTCCCGGTTCGCCCCTCGCCCTCGCCCTCCACCGCTTGTGTTTCTCCGACTCTGGCCTTTCCTAGACGCTCGTACCCGGCCTGTGAATTTAGTTTCGGATCTGTGGGCTATATCTCCGCCCGGCTGTTGCCTGCGGATTAGCAGCGCACTTCCGTCTGCCTTTCGCCACCCCCGACGCGTCAGTCCGCCCAAACCATACCGGGATGGCTGACAAACCCTCCTCTGGTCACCCGCAGCCTTCCACCACCTTCGACAAGAACCATAAAACTACCACAACTCAATCCTCTCCGTTCCCTTTCTCCTCTTCTGTGTTTTCCTACTTTCATCAACGGCATTCGGCAGTCCCAATGGCAGCCAATCCTCGCCCAAACGAACAGCCGCAGCGCTCAATGGCGCCGCCGCCGGTGCCAGCTCCCGCAATGGAGGCGAAGAAGCTTGATATCAACAGTCTGATGTCGCCCCCCGACGCCGTGCTCGACAGCTTCAGTCACAACACGCCTGGCGTGCACAGGTCCATGGGGAAGGTGGACGGTGGCAATGGGCGACCGGTCTCCGCGCAGCAGCCGCTGCCCATGTCGCCTCCAGTCTCGCCTTACAGCAAACCCATCCCGACCGCGACCGCAGCTCCGCCCTCGCCACCGTCGAGCCAGCAGATCCGAGATCCCCTCCTGTACCCGAGCGACGAGCACTCGCCGCAGAGCCCTCCTCAGGCGCCCCTTTTCGCCCCCGCCGAGCTCGAGCACCGGCGCATCGTCGACGAGCACGTGCGGGCTCGCTCCGAGAGCATCTTTGCGGGCCTCACCCCGCCGCGGCGCGAGGACTACGAGCTGGCTTTGACTTTCCGCTCCCAGGTCATGAAGCATTATACTTCGGACCGCAAGGCGTGGCTGCGCAAGGAGCGTGCGCTTCTCGAGGCTGACCGGCGGGCCGGAGCCCAGCGATACCATGCCATCATGCCAGCCAAGCCCATCGCGGCCAAGCCTGCGAAGTCTCGAGTGTCTAAGACCCAGGCCGCCCCACGGCAGCAGATCCGCAACACTTCGGCATCCGCCACACCCGCGAGACCCGCGAGACCCGCCGGCCGCATTAGCGCCACGCCGGAACCGACACGTCGGATCGTCGCACCCAACCGCGAGGACAAGGATTTCGACACCCTCCCCAACTACTGCCCGCCGCTGGACTCGCTCCCCAACCGGTCCAACAGCCTCAAGGTGGATTGGAAGGGCCAGCCGATTGATCTCAGCAACGACCCCAACGCGCACCTCCTGCATCCCGACGAGGTCACGCTCGCTGGCAACCTTCGGCTGGACTGCGCCACGTACCTGACGAGCAAGCGACGCATCTTCGAGCGCCGCCTGCAGTGCCTCCGCACCGGCAAAGAGTTTCGCAAGACGGATGCTCAGCAGGCCTGCAAGATCGACGTCAACAAGGCCTCGAAGCTCTGGACTGCCTTTGACAGGGTCGGCTGGCTCGACGCGGGCTGGGTGCGACGCTTTTTGTGAGAGCCCGACGTCCGTGTCTCTCCTCGAGACGGTCCTCTACGAACCCTGCGCGCACGTACACACACACACACACACACACACACCACTCTTTCTACGTTCACGTTACGACTTATGAACGACATCTCTACTCACGAATTTGACGCTTACGAGACGCTCACGTCAGTCGCATGCAACGACTCGATCTGCATGCCTTTATTTCTTCAGTATGATATGGCCGCCCCGCCATCGCGTCGGCTGCGCCGGTCTCGGCCTCTCGATCGGGCACATTGTCCATCTTGGACTTTTCTAATTTCGGTATTTTTTTCTTTTCCATTTCCTACGGCACAATCGGCACTACATAGCATCACGACACGGACGGCACATTTTCGGCAATTCCATACACCAGAGCATAGGGATTCTCACCATGCGATACCCGGAGTGCAACACGGATGACCCCACTCGCGACCAGTCTTCCCACTCCACGTTTTCATTGATTATCATTGTCTTTCTCGGGCTTCGTTGCCTTTCCAGCTGACATGATCTCTCCGAGACGGTCACGCTGCCGCTGGTTCACCTGGCATGTTTTGGGATATGCATGTTTCGGCGTTATGTTGATTGAGTCCTCGCATGTGGTGATTTGAGTTATCACCCAGGACCACTGGCAACTGGTTGGATGAAGGAATGAGACTGCAGCGGGACCATCCCTCGAGGATAGGGTCCCCTGGCAGGTCGAGGAAGTCTTTTCGATACCCTGGTCCCCGCGATGGACATACCCGGAGAGGCCGCCGCGGCACAACCCGCCGGCCGATGCGTTTCATTTCATTTCCTTTTGGCTTGTGAGGTGGGAGTGGGATAGGTAGTCAGTATTGCATCTGGGCCGTGGATGCTAGGATGGGACAATGCAATTTCTTGATCCGTCCCCGAGACATGAGCTGGCATAGTTGGTCAAACGCACCAGTGACTGCAGGGCGCCGATTGACGTATGGGGAGTGAGATGGAGCCAGTGCCACGGTACAGAGAGTGTCGACCCTGACAAGACCGGGGTTCGCGATCCGTGCTACTGCGCTGCACGTCACTGTCGCTCTCCCGCGCCCGGTCCCGCATGCCGACAGGGGCGCCCATGAGCTGGGAACCATCCCATGTCTGGGTCACTGACTGGGGTGTCTCCGGTGGACCCCCTAACCTTGGTGCGTGCTCCGGGTAGGGGTCCAAGAGCGCAGTCGTTCCCAGCGATGGCGCGGGTTGGGATTGCAGTCGCGTATGATCAGGGCACTGCGGGAATTCCCGAAGCTTGACAAAGGACGGAGGTTTCGACTGGTTGATGGTGGGACGATGGATGGGTTGGACGTTGCGCTCGGTCGCGGAGATGTTAGCCTCGAGAGTAGTGGCTTTGCATGACTTGAAATTGTTTAATTTAGAGACTGTCTACGCAAGGAAACCTGAAATATTGTGATTTTCACTGCTTTACGCGCGTGGGGCGATGCACTGGATTCTAACTGTGCTTGATTTGACTGGAATTTCTGTGAATGCAACTACCTACTGCTTCCGTCGCCATGCTCATGCTTGAACCAAAATGTGGGTGTCCAACCAAACTCTTTGTTGATTATGTTGTACAAGGTTATCTATATATGCTCAAATCACATGGTCTTGTCTATTATGCTGTAGTAAATGGCCGCTCAAAATGCCTCGTCAAAGAAAGCGCTGGGAAAGAATCGCTGCCGCAAATGTCAGAGCCCCCACAAGCGGGCTCACGCTCGATGTGCACGAAGCGTTCTTGGTAGGCGAGCTCTTGGCCGACGACTCGGTTGGCGTCGATGGCGTGCTTGTTTGTTCTCGGAATATTCCCTTCGACGACGTCGGCGAGGCGGTGCTCGATGGCCCCGTGCTCGACGATGTTGCCGAGGATGATGATGAAGTCGAGCTCTCCGGCCCGCCGTCCTTGAAGAAGGGCTTGATGATGCACTCCTTCATCAGCTTGTTGTCGGTGTAGTTGCCGGAGGTGCCCGTGGGCGTCAGGGTCATGACGTAGCCGTCAGCGGAGAAGGAACCAGCGCCCCAGCCCACGAAGCCCACGAAGACGTCGTCGTTCTCGGCGATGAAGGTGTTTTGCTTGCAGAACTTGTCCATGCAGGTGTCGTCCATGGACGCGCCCGTCTCCGAGATCATGGCCTGGCGCTTGTTCTCCTTCAGCCACTTGGCGATCGTCGTGAACCCCTCGACGTTGTCCGTCGTGCACTCGCTGTGCGTGCCGCTGTTGTTGATGTCCAGGTACTGGTGCAGGTCCAGGAGCAGGTTGTCGGTCGAGCCGTCGGGGTTCGTGATGTTGGAGACGGCCGCGGCGCTGCCGGTCGAGACGAACGTCGACGCCGCGCTGAAGTTGGTCCCCGGCAGCAGGATCAGCTGCGTCTTCGCGCCGGCCTTGCGGATGGCGGTGACTGCTTTCTGCAGTGATTGCGCGAACAGCTTGATGTCTAGGTCGTGGGGCTCGTTCATCAAGCCGAAGACGACCTTGTCCTCTTTTGCGAATTTCGTGGCAATCTGCCCCCAGATGTCGGCGAAGTCGTCGTCCGTCGGCCCGCCTGGAGTTCCGATGACGTTGCCTTGCCCCTTGGCGTCGCTGCTCCACCGAGCAAAGTTGTGCAGGTCAATTAAACAGTAAGCACCTGTATCTAAACAGGTCTGCACAAGCTTCTCGTAGTAGCCGAACTTCTTGTCGTCCAGCTTGCCGCCGAGCTTGCCGTCGAGGGCGTACTGCCAGGTTATGGCTGGTCCGGGTTAGCACAGCGAGCGCAGAGCTTGTTCGACCCAGGAGAACTCACGAAGACGGAAAATGTTCATCTTGTCGTCCTCGACAAAGTGCTTCATCTGTCCCTCGCCATCGCCGCCTCCGAACGAGTCCAGCGGGAAGCTCTTCGTATCTGAGGGACAGAAACCCTGTTGAACACATTAGCGGACTGGATTGCGCTTCGAGTTGGACGACGGAATCTCACGTTGATGTCACAACCGAAGTCGATGCCCGGAATGGCAACTCCCTGAGACACGGGTTAGCTGGTCCGCACGTAGTGGATTGTTGCGCTGAGGTCATCACGGACAATGTACTTTAGCGAACCCCTTGCGCCGGCGACGAGCGCCAGGCCCGCCACGAGACGGGAAACCGCACGCATGTTGTCAGGTGCCTGGCGACGAGTCCTCCAGCGCCGCGGGAGCAGAATTTATGAAGCAGAGCAGTCAAGTCGCACGATGGAGGCGGTTCTTTAAAAACTCGGGCCCGTGGCACCATGTGGGCCGCGTCACGACTCAGACTCAGCCGCGATGACAGCGGCGGATGGAGCGGGTTAGCCCAGGAACACGACCGCCCAACAGCCCAGATGTTCGTTTTCGGGCTATCCTGAGGCTGAGCCTCAGCTGGGCCATTCCTTTAATTGCAGCGCTTTGGGCCAACGGCCGTGGTTCGTCAGCGGGCCGGGCGGTTCGTATTCGAAAATAACCTAGAGAACTCCGTGTTCGAAACAGCGCTAAGGCGGAGGCGGGCCTAGAGAGTCCCTGCTGATCAGCTTGGCGGTCCTCGTGTTGTCGTTTTCTCGTAAATATAAGAAAAATATGACGCCAAGTCGCTTTTGCATCACGGCCCCTCGTACTTGTCCAAAGGTTCGCGCAAGGCCAACGTCGTTGGTGTCCTGCGTCTTCAATGAACTCGACCTCGAAGTTCACCAGGCCTTCCGTAATTGTGCGGAACCGGACCCAACCAGCTTCGATGGGGTGTGAGTTGTAATAATATCATCTTGCGATGTTTGCTGCACGGCTCGCATGGCCCCGAAATTGGCGAAATCCATCGCACTCGGGGAAATCATGACGAGTTCACCAACTTCTACAGCGGCATGGAGCCGTGCATCGCTGGCAGACGTAAAATCCCCTATGACGATGCCGCAGCCCGCTTACGAATGGGCGGTGGTCGTGAGGTCGGCGCATGCCCCTGGAGCGGAGGATCACGACAGGACCGCGCCATGTCGCCAGACGTGAGCGCAGCCGCAGCAGCGATTGAATAACCAATATCTTCATCGCGGTCTATGCGCGGTGTAAGTTACAAGTTATGTCTTGTTTCACCGCATCTCATCGATCGACTCTGTCTCAGTCGGCTTATCCACCGGTTGCCGAACGTGGGTCCGCGACTCCCCAACGCCAGAGTCGCCCATTCGTCATTGCAGACACAATCACATGCAAGCACTCGTCGGCGGCATCTACCCTGTGTTGTTGACGTCGTTCGTCACGACTCGCCACTGGAAACATGGCATCACCTAGAAGATCGTCGCGTGTCTTTCGACGCATTCCGTGCATCTTTTTTTCCTTCACTCTACCTAGATGAACCTCGCGCACCCTTCCAAGTCCTTGGTATCATGATGCTTCGTCCCCCTGAAACGCCACCACCAGAACATACTTCGACCAAGCAGCCACGACGCCAGCCATGCTCAGGGGCAAGCCTCGCGATGTCGAGGAGGCCTTAAACTCTCACAGCACCGGCCCGACCCTGCTTCCCGCCCCCGTCGCCCACGCCGTCAGCCTCGCCACGCGCTCCACCAGCCTTGCCATCCGCGTCGGCACCCTCGTCGGCACCTACAGCCTCGATGCCGCGCGCTTCACCACCCTCTCGAGCCTGGAGCTCGCGCGCGGTGTCGTCGAGGGCGTGCTGAGCCGCGCCGCGAGCGACAGCCTCGCCCATTCCAGCTCGCAGCTCGCCGTCGCCGATGCCGAGACGGTGCTCGAGCGCAGCCTCGAGAGCCTGCACTATGCCGTGTCGCAGGTCGTCTTCTGGACCGCCGCGAGCTTCCGCCTCACGGGCACGACCATCGCCGCCGCGTCCGACATGACCCAGCTCGTGCTGTCGTCGCTCGACCAGCTCTTCGGCTCGACGGACTCGTCCCGCGCGGTGGCCAGCATCGTCACGCTCGTGCGCCGCGAGTTCAACAACCCGGCCACGGGCGAGCGTCGCGAACGAGTCGGCGTGGTGGACCTCGTCCTCGCGCTGGGGGCGCTGGCCTACCTTCAGCAGGCCTGTCGGCGGTCGCCCGCCGAGGAGCAGCGCCGGCAGGCGTATGAGGAGATCATCTGGGACGTCGTCGTGCTCAACGACGGCGAGCGGATCGACGTCGAGGACACTGGCGGTGCTTCGTCGGGTACCATAACGACTGCTGAAATCGTCGAGACGGGACACGACCGGCAGGATGTGCAAGATGACGAGGCTGTCTTGGCGCGCATGAAGAGCCAAATCGTCTCCTCCTTATCTCCGGGGACGACAGTGTCCATCTCTAATTCTGTATCTTCTGTCCAGACAATCACGGTCGACGTCGAGGGGCCGAACCTACCGTCACTGCCCACGCCGCCTGGAGCCGAGATAGTCGAGACAAGAGGACCATCGTCTGCCTCAGGAAATCGCCGCCCGTGGACGCCCCGAGGGCACAATAGGGATTCATCATATCGGGTGGTGTACCGAATCGAGCGAAACAAGTTCCGGTCGACGGCGTTTCGCAGCGAAGACGAGGGGTCTGAGCCAGCAGTGGTGGAATTGGCCGACGATGGGCCACTCAGTCCCCAACAAATCGGGCAAACATCCGCGCCATACGAAGGCCCTCCGGCCTTCAGTCGTTCGTCTCCAGCGTCGCTATCCGGTATGACGCCCGTCGAGGACAGCGCCGTCTTGGACACTCCTCCAGGGTCAGGGCCGCCGACCCCAGGTGCATCCGCTGTCAGAGTGTCCGAGGAGCTCGACATCGTCGGCGGCAGCAAGCCTCGTCGACCCTCACAGCCGCTTGACGCGCCGCCTGCGGAGCCCGCAGCAAACCAGAAGAAGCAGCGTTTGCCGCTCGCCGGCACAGGCTCGCGTGACAATGTGCGACCATCACCGGAAATCAGCAAGCAACCCCTCTCCAAGAAGAAGAAAAGAGAGCCAAGCTTGCCATCGAAATCTACCGACAAGAGAAGCGGCTTGAGGCAGGCGCTCAAGGGCGGGGGCCAGTCCCTATCGAACATCTGGAACAAGGAGTCTTCGTCAACAGAATCCAGCCGTGCTCCCAACAAGCCCAAGCCGCAATGGAGAACACCCAGCGGCGGCAGCAACCCATCCGATGTGACCAACGGCAAACCGACGTCCTCCGTTGCGCGGAGTCACAACCAGCAAACACAGAACAGCCTGGCCGCCCGGCGATCCCTTCACACCCCTGAACTGGTGCGGCGTCCCAGCTCACGCGCCAGCTACGTGTCCATCCACGAGCGCCGCCGCGACTCCACAGTGTCCCAGACAGACACCTACTCGATAGACTACAATGGCGAGATGAGGCCTGCCTCGCCGTCGATTGTGAGAACCGACTACGCGGCGCACGAGTCGACGACGAGACCGCGGAGTGGCGTTTACTCGGTCACATCTGTGCCTCCTTCGCCCCAAAAGGGCCATCGCAAAACAAACTCCTACGCTCCCAGCCTCTATAGCCTCGCCACAAACGACTCGCAGACCTCCCTGATCCTGAAGTCCTACTACCAGAAGAGCTCCTACAACGCCGCCGACGCGCTCAGCACCCTACGCCGTGAGGGATTCGTCGATGGCATGTTTCCCACCGGCCACCTGCTTCCCAACATCACCCGCTACATGCGCTTCTCCTCGGCGTGCTACGGCTCCCACTTCCTCAAGTTCATGGGCATCTCGACGGAGCTGCCCACGCTCGGCGTCTGGGACGGCACGCACCACGACGTGCGCCACTTCGCGCACCACACCGAGTCGGAGGCGGGCAACATCCTGCTCGCGTCCTTCGTCGACCCCCAGGGCGGCGCCGACGCGTCCGGCGCGACGGGCACCGGCGTGCCCCTGGTGCACTATATCTCGCTCGACCACGAGGCCAAGGCCGTGGTCCTGGCCTGCCGCGGCACCCTGGGCTTCGAGGACGTCATGGCAGACATGGCCTGCGACTACGACGACATGACCTGGCGCGGGCGGCGGTACAAGGTCCACAAGGGCATCCACGCCTCGGCGCGGCGGCTGCTCTACGGCGACGACGGCCGCGTGCTCGTCACCATCAAGGAGGCCCTGATCGAGTTCCCCGACTACGGGCTCGTGCTGTGCGGGCACTCGCTGGGCGCTGCCGTGACGTCCCTGCTGGCCGTGATGCTCGCGCAGCCGAATCCCGACGGACCTGGCTTCGTCATCTCCGCCGAACCTCACGTCCGGCTGCTGAGAACTGCCTCGGCCGCCGCCACCTCGACCGCGGACACTCGCAACGGCGACATCCGGCTCCCGTCCGGCCGCCGCATACACGTGTACGCCTACGGCCCGCCCGGCGTCATGTCCCCGCCGCTGCGCAAGATCACCCGCGGGCTCATCACCAGCGTCGTCCACGGCAACGACCTCGTGCCCCATCTCTCGCTCGGCCTGCTGCACGACCTGCAG
The DNA here is from genome assembly GCA_024339985.1 of Tolypocladium endophyticum. NCBI lineage: Eukaryota > Fungi > Ascomycota > Sordariomycetes > Hypocreales > Ophiocordycipitaceae > Tolypocladium > Tolypocladium endophyticum. The sequence continues at coordinate 70,040 of JALHBW010000004.1, forward strand.
GCGCTCGCGCTCGCCTTCAAGACCGACGACGGCACCCGCACGCGCGCCGAGATCCGCGCCCGCATGTGGCGCCTCCTGCAGGCCGGCCTCGCCGACAAGTGGCACACGACGGCCGTGCCGCCGACGTCGCGCGAGGCCGACGAGCAGTGGGTGCTGCCGGCGCTGGGCGCCCTGCGCCAGAGCATGACCAACGCGCGGCTCGTGCCCCCCGGCGAGGTCTTCGCCATCGAGAGCACGCGCGTGCTACGGCGGGACGCGTTCGTCGCGCGCGACGACGACGGGCCCGTCGGGCGGCCGGCGCAGCGGGTGGTGCTCAAGTACGTGCGCGACGTCGAGGCGCGCTTCGGCGAGGTGCGCTTCGGCACGGGCATGCTGACGGACCACAGCCCGGGGAGGTACGAGGACGCGCTGAACAAGCTGCGCCTGGGTGTCGTGGATTGATGAAGGGCTCCCTGTACTCATACGAATGATGATGCCTCTTCTTTGTTTCAAGGGAACACGACATATATCAAGTATGGATGAAATAGATGTAGACCAAGCACGGAAAAAAGAAATCATGACGAACGAGTAACGAATTCCTTGGAGGTCAAATTGGCTTGGCCCAATGCGTGATTATTTCCGTATGTCAGTCTGTCGCTGCCGTCTTGACCCCTGGTCATAGAAAGTCTCCTTTGCCACAACAGACCGCTGGTAGTCCACTCTCGCCCTCCGCTCGCAGTCTCGAGATAGGCTAGACGTCATGCCCCGAGTGTGCATCAGACAACAAAGGCTCCGTGCCCGTCGTCGTTGAATGGAAGTGCGCTCAGGGCCAGCCGCTTGCTTGAGTGACGGTGAGGCTCTGCTTCTGCAAGAACTTGAATTCTTCACTGGTCTGAGCCGTTAGCTCGGTCAAATGGAGCCTGAAAGCTCGCCTTCAAGCAGTGCGAAGTGGAGCGTAGCTCACCATTCAGAAGTGTTGCTGGCATAAGTAGATGTTCTCCTCAAACGATGTAAAAATTGTGCCGGTTCACTGACGGTCTTGAATGGCAGGTAATAGTCTCGTCATCCGATTCTTCAGCCTTCCGAAATCATGAAGCCAAGGCTACCGCGCGGTTGGGTTGAATCCACGGCCTGGCAGCACGTCGGATCTGACTCGGTATTGGTCTCCGGCTTGAGTGGGAGCAAAGAGAGGCTTCAAAAGTCCTGGATGCCCGTCTCCCCTTGCCTTGGACGCACGTCGGCATCACTCCCAGCCGCCCAGCTCGGCTCCTCGTCCTCATACCACTGCTCCTCGGCCTCTCGCCTGGCCAAGACATCCAGCTCCTCGTCGTCATCCACTTCACCGTAGTCGAACTCTTCGTCGCCGCCACGGATGAAGCGCTCCTTGAGGAACTCGTGCCACAGTTCGCTACCGTGCTCTTTACTCGAGGCAGGGCCGTCCCAGGGATCGTCGATGCCTCGCAGGAGTGGTGCGGTGGCGTGTCCGCCGTTGGTGCCGTTGGTGGGGTTGAGATTTGACTCGACGTTGGCGTCGGAGGTAGAGCTGGGGTTCGAATCGAGGTTGGATAGACGCTGCTCTCCGCGAGCCAGGTCTGCTTCCAGGGTGCGGCCGAATCCTTTCATCTTGCCCTCGTCTTGGCGCTCTTTGGCAGTCTGGAATCGCTTCACAAGACGCTCGTACAGGATGGGATCTACGGGCGAAAGTACTTCAGTAGGCATGTCCTGACTTCGATAGCCGAAGCATGTAGCATTGCATCGACCTCATTCACATGTCTTATGCCAGAGAAGGGAACATACCCGCGAGCTCGTGCTCCAAGTTCTCAAAGTAGGACGGGTTACGTTCAAGCCACTCCCGCCGGCGGTTCTGGCTGCGGATCCCTGCCAGCCTGCTGGGCGATTTGGGCTGTCGGGGGACCGGCTTCTCAAGGTCCTCGCCAGGTGTGGCATCAATATCCATTTCAGCCATGACGACGAGCGGTCGACTCTTCACGAGGCGATGAGAGATGTCGTCTGCAGTGGTGCCGGTGAGAATGTTAAGTGTATGGTCGTGACGTTAGCATTAGCCTTGTCCAGTGGCGGGGCGAATCACGGTGGGCTGCGAGCCTCTGCAACTTCAGAGGTTGGAAGACATTCACCACGACCTTCATACAATTGCACAGTACCGCTTCGATGCGAATACGGAAAAGTCTCATCATCTTTGTGCTTGAATTGATCACGTCATGCGCACAAGCCTCCGAGCCTGAAGCTGGCACCAAAGAAGCGATTCCTCGTTCACGGCGAAGCCAGCCATCAAGCTAGATGCGCATTTGCGACGGCCTCCCTACACATATAAGACCTGTGAAAGGATCCTGCGAACTGGAAGCCGGCCGCGGCTGCTCACGCGTCTTCCAATCTTCGCCTCGTCACTCGAGAGCCAATGGAAAGGCCGCCGGGCGCCTCGGTGCTGTGAGCGGTACCCAGTATTGAGTCCCAGCGCGGCGCGTGACGCTAATGAGATATTGCAGGGGCAGCGCGCGATCGAGATGCAGCGCCGAGGCAGACATACGAGTACGAGTAGAGACAGGATCTCACCTCACCCTTCTGCGGCGAGTCATTATGGATAATCGAAACCACCCCTGCCTCCTTTTTTTCCCTCTTCTCCCCTGAGGCCAACTACGCGTACTCAAGAAATGTGTCCGTACCCGCACAGCAAGCTGGCCAGCTGAGCAGGGTCGTACGAGCAGAGTTAAATACCTTGCGAGAAAAGCAAGCTTTAGGCTCATATTAGCGGTCCAGATTAGTAGTCTTGCGGGATCATAGATTGACGGACGGAACGATGCAGGTACTCGTATTATTATAGTCGGCAGCCGGATCCCATATCGGCCCCGTTGCTGAGCAATGGTTAATTTGCTGCGTCCACGCAGCCTCCGCGCCAGCAGCTGCACGCTCCTCACCCATCAGGCCGCAATGCAGCCCTCGTCTTGCGGGCAGGTCGCCGGCCCGCTGTGAACAGAACTTTCTCCTCCTGCCAAACGCTCGATGGCGTCGGAAATCGCGTCGCGCATCAAGGCGCGGCTGTCGCGGCGGCGGCGCTCGGCAGCGCCGTCGCTGGCCTCGTCGACCAACGAGGCCCCGTCGCTGCAGCACCACGAGTCCTCGTCGCTGAGCTTCCCGCAGCGGCCCGGCCTGGCGAGCCGCGGCATGAGTCGGATGAGTCGCACGAGCACCTACGACGTCGTCGACGACAGCGCGTGCCTGCGCTCCCTCGCGCCCTCGGCTGCTGCCACCGACGACGGCCGCGGCCTCGACAGCAGCCACGGCTCAGTGGCCGCCGCCGCCGCTACGGCGCCCTCTCCAGCGCCCTCTCCAGCGCCCTCTCCAGCGCCTGCTCGGGCCCACCCGCAGCGCTCTCACAGCCATCACGCGGACGGGGACCTGACTAAGGCCCCGCAAACAGGACGCGATCTGCAAACGGAGCCTCACGTCGTCGAGCATCGAGCTTCACCCTCACCTTCGCCCTCCCCAGCACCGCGGCCATTAGAGACCGCTCCCGCGTCCGCCCAACCACCACTGCAATCGGTGTCGCCTCCTCCGCCTCCGACAACCTTTCCGCTCGCCGGCGGCTCCGCCCTGCGCAGCATCCACGAGTTCTCCATCCCTGCGGCGGCGGCTCGCGCACCCGTCGATGCCAGCGACGACCCGGGCCCCGATCCATTGCACCCGCACCATGGCAACGACCACGACCGACTGAGCGTAGCGTCTTCCTCTGCCGTTGTTGCACCGACGCCCGTCGCGCCGTCGACCCCCGCCCTCGGTGCTCCGTCGTCGGCGAAGACACCGGTTTCCGCTACCCTCGAAGCGCCTGAGCTTCCGCGGCGTCAGAGCCTCTTCGCGAGCCGCCAGACGAGCCTCATCAGGACGCTCCTCCACAACCAGGCGAACGAGAGCGCGGACGCAGGTCCGAGGCCCTCCATTGACGTCAATATGGTGACTCGCAAGATCTGGGTGAGGCGGCCCCACGCCTCGGCCACCACCATCACCATCAACGAGGAGGACCTCGTCGACGACGTCCGTGACATGATCCTGCGCAAGTACGCCAACTCGCTTGGTCGCACTTTCGACTCGCCCGATCTCAACATCCGCATCTGTCCGAGGGACCAGGACAAGGAGCGAGTCTTGGGCCCTGAGGAAACCATGGCCAGGACGCTGGATCGATACTTTCCAGGCGGCCAGACGGTCGACGAAGCGCTCGTCATCGACATTCCACGGCGCACCCCAAAGGCGTCCCCAAGAGCACCGCTTCCCCCCGGCGCCACCACGACATACTACTTGGCAGACGACTTGCGACCCTCCGAGACTGGGGAAGGATACTTTCCTCCTGTCGTGGCCGTACCGTCACCCCATCTTCCGCATGCCGTCCCAGCGCCGACTAATGGCACAGTCTCGCACTCAATTTCCGTCCTTGGCACCGGCCACATCCCGCCGATACCTTCGCCCGGCAGCACCAGACCGCGCGCGCACAGAGAACGATCGGACAGGCCGAGGCTGGTCAGAGGACACACGGCGTCCCCGACCATAATAAACGGGCAGCCGCCGGGGTCGGCGGGCACCAATGCCAGCCATGGCCACGGTTCTCAGCATTTCCCCACGCGGGTAGCTCATTCGCGGACTCATTCCAGCTCCTCGGAGCACCAACCCGGCCTGTCGACGGCCAAGATGTCCAAGCCCAAGTCGCCAGGCCCTGCGCCTGAGCCGTCGCCCGCGCGGATCGCCACCCCTCCGCCCCGAACTGCCTCTCCGCGATCGTCCAGCGTCAGGCCGAAAAAGACCAAGAAGATCAGCGAACACTCGCACTCGAACCTGACGCCCAACGTACTCAACAACACCGTCCCCTCCATCAGCGTGCTCATCGTCGAGGACAACCCCATCAACCTGAAGCTGCTCGAAGCATTCGTGAAGCGGCTCAAGGTGAGGTGGCAGACGGCCATGAACGGGCGGGATGCCGTCAAGAAGTGGAGGACCGGCGGCTTCCACCTTGTCCTCATGGACATCCAGCTGCCTATCATGAATGGTCTGGACGCCACCAAGGAGATTCGGAGACTGGAGAGGGTCAACTCGATCGGCGTCTTCTCGTCGTCGCCGAGCAGCGTGCCGGAGGACACGGAACTCAATGAACAGGATCGCCTGGAGAACAAGTCCTTGTTCAAGAGCCCCGTCATCATCGTCGCGCTGACTGCCAGCTCTCTGCAGAGCGACAGGCACGAAGCCTTGGCCGCCGGTTGCAATGACTTCCTGACCAAGGTTGGTCGACCATTCCCCACGCGTCTGTGACCTCGCTAACTTTGCTGCAGCCCGTCAATTTCGTATGGCTCGAGCGCAAGGTGATGGAATGGGGATGCATGCAGGCCCTAATCGACTTTGACGGCTGGCGCAAGTGGAAGGACTTTGCGCAGCAGGCCGAGGAGCAGACGGAGGCGAGCAAGAAGTTGGAGAAGGCAAAGGCGAAGGCGAAGGCGAAGAAGAGCCGCTCCCTTCTGTCGTCGGCGTGATTGTAGTTGCAACCTGGCACGCGAGTCGACAAAGGCCGCCCAGTTTTGATATTCACTCGGTGAATATTGCTACTTGTACATGAGCTATAGCGAACCCTGATTTTGAAGTTTGGGAAGAATACGGCCTCAGACGATACCAGCAACGCATGTATCTGGGGCTTGAACTTAATATCGTGCATTACAATGAATATACTGAATATCCAAACGTACTCTTTTCTCGATTTCGTGACTGTCGTATGGTCCTGTCGAAACAGTTAGCAGATTGAGTTAACACGATGAGGGACGGCATGGTGCAAATGCACAATCACAGCAAGAACACAAGCATTGGCATTCTCAGGACCACCATTTTGATGTACTTGAATGAATGTATTATTACTCAAATTTTAACCCTTTTCTCGTCGCCCTCCGAGTCGACAATCTAGCCGCATCAATGATTTCCGACATGTCGAGCGGAGGACCTTGTGCACCTACCCTACAGCCGTCGGCTACAACGTCTCGCTCAAGACCGGCCCGCAAAAACTAATACTCCGGAGCCCTGCCGGAAAAAAAGCCCACCCCAAAAGCTCGTCGTATGCTTTCCTCAACCTTGCAAGCTACAATCGAAGTCACGACAATTCGTTCGTCCGAGCCATTGGCGGATGATGCAGGGCGTCACAACCGGGATCTATCGAAGATAGCCGATTGCAACGGAGATGGCTCCCAGAATACGCGCGTCGGTGTCGCTGGCGACCGACCTGGCGCTGCCCTCGCACGGCCAGATGGCGCCCCTGGCGCGCGCCTTCAGCACGACGCCGTGCCGCGAGAAGATGAGTCGCGCGCGGCAGCAGATGTACCAATGGATCAAGTCGCGCGCCGGTCGGGAGCTCGCCGAGGGCGGCTCCGGCCCGCGGTACCTGGGCCCGTTCCAGGACCAGCCCTTCCCGCAGAACCCGCTGTTCCGCAGCCAGCCCGTGCTGGACGAGCAGACGCGGGAGCTCATCTGGGAGAGGGTGACGCAGCGCGGCGAATCACTCAAGGCCGTGTCGGCCGAGATGCACGTCGACGTGCGGAGAGTGGCTGCGGTGGTGCGGTTAAAGGAGGTGGAGAAGCAGTGGCAGAAAGACGTGAGTGCACCCTTGTCGCTTGACACCTGACTCCGATATGCTATGATGAGACTCCATTATTATTTTTTTCGATTAGTCTTTAAGACACAAATTCATGGTTACAACATTTTGTTACTGATTTGCTCCACTCTCCATTACGCTGGCGAAAGAATCTGGCGGAACCGCGCTGACAGCCGCATCGCAGGGCAAGAAACTGGCCATTCCCTACGCCAAGGCTGTCATGAGCATGCTGCCGAAGACGTCGTTTCGCGAGGGCGAACAGAACGTACCACACGAGCCAGTCAACGAGGTGCACGTGCACAAGCTGACGATGCAACAACTCTTCGTGCCCGTGTCCGAATCGCGGCACTTTACGCGCGAGGACGCCGCCAAGGCGTTCCACGAGAAGATGCTCTCGGCGGACGCGCGGTCGCCGCAACCGAAGCTCATCGCCATGGAGCGGGAGATCCTGAACGGAAAGAGTCGTGAGGAGAGCATGGACAAATTCAGAGACGTCACGCAGAGAGAGGAAGATGCCGTGGCGCGGAGGATCGTCAAGCAGCAAGAAAAGGAGGAGAAGATGACGACGAGGGTGGAGACGGACCGGTACGAGTTCCGCTTCAAGGAGGTCAACGCCGACGATGCAGGCCGAGACGGAAAGTCGAGGAGGGCCACCGGGTGGCGGTACGGCGCGCCGTTTGACGACCGCAAGCGGGGCGTCGTCAAGATCCCGACGTCTGTTCCTTGAGCGCTTTTTGCCTGGAGAGGTTACCTTGTACGATGTAGATGAGCGGGACGGAGCCTGTTGTACAATAATACCAAGGGGCATGTACAATGCTGTATTAGACAATCTATAACGTCTATCAAATCACAGCGCCGATGAAGCTGGCGCTTGGGTATCAGCTCCGAGGTTGCGTCGGATCCCAGCAATCTCCTCCTCCGACAGCCCGCACACGTTCACGACATAGCCCTCGACGGAGCCGTACTCCTCGCGCAGCACCTTGAGGGTCGCCAGCATGCTCTCCGGTCTGTGCACGCCGCCGTTAGCAACACTCGTCCCTCCCAGGGGTCCCCATTCAACGAATAGACGGGGCAACATACTTGCAACTCAGCATCCGCTCTGCCGCCTCGGTATCGCCATTCAGCGCCGGCGCCTCCCTCAGCCGGGCGACGATGTGCGGGCGCTCGCTGCGCAGGCCCTCCTCGGTGAGGGCGTACTCGCGCGCGACCGTGTCGTCGTCGACGCCGCACAGGGAGAGCAGGATGGCGCACAGGACGCCGGTGCGGTCCTTGCCGGCGGTGCAGTGGACGAGGCACGGCCCGGCGCCGCGCCGCGCGACGTGCCGCAGCACCGGGGCGAAGGCGGGCCCGCCGGCGCGCAGGATGGCGCGGTACGCCTGCACGAAGCCGGCGACGGTGTCGGTCGACGAGTAGGCGGCGTAGCGCAGCGCGACGGCCTCGGGCGTGTAGTCGTCGCGCGCGAAGACGGGCACGTGCAGCCGCGTCACGCCCGCGGGCGGCTCGACGACGACGAGAGCGCGCGCCAGCTCCGTCTCGGAGCGCAGGTCGAAGACGACGGCGATGCGCAGCGCGCGCAGGGCCGCCGGCGACGCGGGCGCGGGCGCCGCCGACCGGTACACGAGGCGCGGCGTCAGCTGCGGCGTCAGCGACGTCAGGTCCCGCAGGTTCGGCAGCGACGCGGCGTGCGCGGAGAGGTCCATGGTGTTTTTTGGGCCTTGTGCAGCCTGCGGTGGGTGAGGCCGACGAGGGTGGTGAGGATGCGGCGGCGCGCGGTCGGTGGCGTGACGAGCGGTGGCGGTGGTGTTGAGGTGCCTCTGCTGCTGGGTGGTGGTGGAGCGAGCGAGCCGAGGTACGGACCGGCGCGGAGACGGACACGGAGGTCGGCGCGGGAGGGGCCGCGGAGGCTGTAGCGACGGACACCAACGTCCACTTCCACCGTCAATTGCTGCTTCGACAGTCGACCATTGAGTGCGGCGCGAGCACTTTTGAGACTAATCTTTGTTTGTCTCTTCCGTCCTTCCCCGTCCGATGTCACGCCGCGGTAGGTAGCCACCATCGCCTCGGGTAAACCCTCATGCCGCACCAACAAACGACCACCACATCGCGCTCTGCACCGCCCCGACGCCCGTGTCCTGCCCGAGCAGCCACCACGCAAGGCAAGCTAAGCGCGATCGCGCTCGTAGGGCTGAAGCAACCGTCCCGACCAGGATGCCAGGTCGCACGGCCACGGGCTGCGGGCTGCGGTGGAGGGGACCCCTGGACGCAACCGTGTGGCTGCCTGCGGCGTCAGACACGCTCAAGGCAACAACCGCAACCCACCCCACCGCCGACCGCGGATTGGCATCAATTGACAGCTGTTTGCTTTTTTTCTCCGTGCAATTGGTAGCCTCGTGACCTTGTGACGTGCCTTTCTACACTTCCCGACCAACACCGCGGAGGCTGAGTCACACACGACTTTGTGCACTTCGGAAGGCTGCAAAGCCAGACTCAACGAAGCAAAACACCAACACCACAGGCGGCGTCGTGACCGTCAAAGCAGAACGTTCCATCTATTCGTGCATGCACCAAACATTGCTGTCGTGTCTATTCTATTGTATCATCCCAAGCATGCCAGTACAGTCCCAAAAATCACAACCCATTGTCCGTGTTTGTGGTCGTACAGTCTGCTCTTCCGTTGCGCCGTAGAGTTGCGAAAGGCCGTGAGTCGCGTTAAGAGCCGCCCGATCAATCCAGTATCCAGTCGTATTTCAGGCCACCATAACTGTGGTGGCGTCTGACAACAAGACTATCCGCTCGCCGAGTAGCTGCAGTTTCCGCAGCGATAGTTCTGGCAGTTCGGGCAGCTCGCGTCGAGGGTGACCGAGAACCATCCGCCGTCGCAGCGGCACTGTTGAGGAAGTCAGCCCATCAGATGCATCGTCACGAGGGATGGAGATGACATACGCATTGCCAGTAGCTCGCCCTGGAGTAGTCGGCCAGAGAAAGGCCCTTAGAGGTAGTGCCGCACATTTTGTGATGGAAGAAAGAGGTCAGGTGCGAAGAGTGACTCTTGCGGTTTGCTTGTGACTAGGGTGAGTTGCAAACTCGAGTGGTTGTAGTTTACGAATGTAGCTTGAATGTGAACAACATGAAGCAAGATGAGGAATCAAGGAGAAAACCGAAGCCTTATAAGGCCAGCACTCGGTGTCCGCTTCGCCCATTCTTCGACAACTTCAGGACCAAGACGGCTCGTCTTTTCACGGTCAACGTCACTCGAGACGGGGCAGTGCGGTGCCTCATGCCAGACGCCTAGCAATGAGCCCTGGAGTAGGCAGAAACTCGGCTGATGGGCCCCGTGAAGCCCATCATCTGGGACAGCCATTGGCCGCCTTCAATTGAGTCAAACTTCGGTAGCAGATGCGCCCCGTTTCCAGATAACACGTCCTGACTCAACGGCCCCCAACGTAGGCATCACCGGGAGAGAGCCGGCCAGTAGACGGCGGGCGTCGTCGGATGGAGACGACCGAAGGGCTCGCGGGGGAACGAAGGCACTTCCCCTAGGCGACAGCGCCAAGCCGAGAACAGACCCAGACATGGCGCTTGAGACCCAGTGTGCCAGGGCAAGGGGCGCGGCTCTTGCCTGGGGCTCTCGGTGACTGCCGCTTGCGCGGTCACGGGTGCGGCGATGCGATAAAGACTCGGGCCTCTCCAAAGTCACGGGGCGACGGCGGCTGTGTACGAGGTTGTCGCAGGCGCACTAGCGCCAGGCGTCGACCTGTGCTTCTCGGTCTGCGAGCCGGCTCCTCATTCGCCCATGGTCGGCGCGGCCTCTCCCGGTAAGCTCGCCGGTCGTGGCGGGCGAACGGCAGCCTTGGCCTCGCGGACCAAAGCGTGCTAGGCTTTGCCCTGCTTATGAGGTGTTAGTCCGGTTCGAACTTCAAGGACTCAATGGAGGGGCATTTCCAATTGAATGGAAAGGTGGCTGAGCAGTTCTGGCTGGGCACCCAGCTCCAGGCAGGGATGGGTCCGATCCAGGGCGGCAGGTCGCGGACCCAGCTCTCGGTCGCAGAGGGGCGGGGCGGCCAATCCATCGTCTCGCGGGCTCAACTTACAACGTCGGCTTCGAGCTTCTTTATGCATCGCTTTGGGCATCGCCGGACGGTGTCTCGGGGGGGCGCTGGAGACGGGGTGAGGGCCGATCGTCACGATGAAAACAGCCATCATGTGATTGGCTTCATCGAGCAAATGGCGGCAGTTGCGGCCCTGTTTGGCCTGCCTGGCGGCAAGAACGCTTCTGACGTCACGAGCGCCAAACAGGCTCAAAGTGAAATTGGCCTCAGACGTCAAAGCAGCCATGGTCGACGCCCGCGCGCGCGGACCTGATTGACGCTGCCACGCCGTCTTCTGCTTCTCCTCTGCACGGAATCCGAACAACTCACGAACACGAACACTGCTGCTGCACTCGCCCTCTGGTGTAGCTGCGCGCGCGTAACTGGCTACTCCAGCGACACCATCGAACCACGGTCAACATGGGGCTCCTCACCACGACGACCGGCTACTTCATCTTCAGCGCCTTGCACTTCGGGTGCCTCGCGCTCGCACTGACCGTATGCGGCCTCTACGGCAAGGACCTCAACGCCGCAAGGCAAGTGGACAAATATGCCGACTCCAAATGGGTGAGCGCCGAAGTCGCCGACCAGCCAGAGGCACCCCTTGAGACTGACGCAGGTCGCAGGTGTACGCCGTCGTCGTCGGTGCCATGTCAGCAGTGACGTGTGTCGTCTACTTCATCCCCTTTGTCCTGCGTAAGGCGGGCATCATCGCCGCGGCTTGGAGCTTCGTCCTCTTCATTCTGTGGATCGCCGTCTTTGGCGTCTTCGGCGCGGTACGTGAACTTGGAGGCAGAGCGCGGGGGATGGAATACTGACGTCAGGTCGCTTGTAGCTGTACATCCATACCAACTCCCACGGCGATAGCGGCATCGAGCGCATGAAGAGCGCCGTCTGGGTCGACTTGGCCAATGCCATTCTCTGGCTCATCTCGTTCCTGGGACTGACGGGCTACTGGTGGAAGCACCGCGACTCGCGCTCGCAGTTCACCGGGCGCGCACACGTGTAGTCACCCGAAGCGTTCTGGATTTCGCCGAGGAGCAGGACAACAGGGAGCAGCGGAGGCGTGTTTAACATGGCGTTCTTGATCATCCTCGAGATGACGATTCCCTTGTTGTGAGTCCTTCTGGGATATTCCGTGATTTTTTTTTGTTGGTGGAGCGGACTGTGCTGTACAGGAGAATGCAGGCGTTTAGGGCCATGGATAATTGCAGAAAGAGGAGGAGAGCAGGCCGTCGGAGTTATGCCGTCAGTACACGCACGAGATACCTCTTTTGTTAGAACCGTAATAATACCTAATGCTTTTTCACGAGTCCTGAAGGCATCCCGGAAGGCTTGGCAGCCGTGTGCCGAGACGTTAATCTCGGTCCTTGCCCCTTTTGGTTCCGCTTTCCGCCTGAAGATCTCGTGCGCCTCGTGTCGGCGGCCGCTCATGCAGGCGGGCCAAAGGAGCAGCAGATCGTCGACGCAGCGAAGACCATCTTACACCGGTCGCGACGCGGCTGCGGCGCTTCTCTGAAAGGCGGTAGTGACGTAAAAGGCGGCCCCTGGAACGGCACCTTTCTCAATCTGACGCGCTAGTATAACCACAAGCGGTCGAACTTCACCAAGGAAGAATGAACGTCGGCAAAAAGGTGCGGTCAGTGGGAAGATTCACTCCACCTTTCCACTGTTAAGCATGTTGGCCCAAGACCACTGAGCACGTCATCTGAAGAGAGGGCGACTGCAAGCGAGGTTGATAGCGTATGTGACACGAGCCGCAAGCCTATCAAACCCTGACCCACGCCGGGTGGTGATGGTCTGCCTCGGAAACGTCCAACACTCAGTTTCGCATCTCCGGCATGCTCGCTTGTCACATTGGGGTCCGTTTATGCACGGGATTGCGCACAGGTGAATCTGCGCCACGGCAGCGTAGACATCGCTGAGCCGACTGGTGATAGGGTCGTCATTCATCGAGGCCCCACGTCTTGGGAGGACTGCATGAGTGCCAAGGTGCCGCGGGCAGCGGCGGCAGAGCCGGATGCGATATCAGAGTTGCCAAACATGATGTTTGCTGTCCATTTTTTTCTTTGAAACAAGCGGGGGTTCGCTTTGCACAGCATATGAGTGCCCCGATGTTTTTTAAGTAGGTGCTTACAAAAAGACTGGAGCGACGTGAGCTTGCACTTCGAAATCTGCGCGCGGACGGAGGTTGTGTCCGGTGCGCGCGCTCCAGTGGCCCGCTTTGAGGTTGGGATGCACTGGATCTGCAGTGGTGGCGAGGCAGAGACGTGCGACGTGCAGCGACCATCTCGCTGCAGCCAGCACATGCACAATTCGATTAGGCGAGCCTATGGCAGGCTCGTATCGACGCCGCGGCCGTTGTGGTTGGCGTCCCAGGCAAGGGGGAGTCAAAAATGGCGAGACACCAAATTGCCCACATACTAATTCTGAGGCCAACTGACATTACAAGCCTCCCTTAACTGGGTATATAACCTACGGTTTATACGATAGATTACGTAGCTAGCTTTTCTTCAATAAATAATCCAAGATATCTAGCTAAATCTACTACTATAAGTACGATATACTAAAGAAAGCCCGTATTAAAGGCGCTATTGCGTATACGTAGTACCTTAAGCACCGGTACGGTACTAATATTAGCTATAACGATATCTTCAAAGTCTAAGTTAGCAGGGCCCGTAGCTGCAGTTCACCATTTTGCTGCCGTTGACGTCTTCGCTGTGGCTAGTTCTCGGCTACAGCTGACCATTTTGCTGCCGTTAACGTCTTCGCTGCAGTTGGTTCTCGGCTGCAGTTAACCACTTCGCTGTCGTTAATCCCTTCGCTGTAATTGGGCCGGCTACACCATCCGCCCACACCAACAGTTGGACTCTTCGCCGCAGTTGGTTCTCGGCTGCAGTTGACCACTTTGCTGCCGTTTAACTCTTCGCTGCAGTTGGTTTTTGGTTACATCGTTCACCTCTTCGCTGCAGTCGGTCCTCGGCCGCAGTTACTTTTCGGCTATTGTTGGTTTCTCAGCTCCAATTGGCTGTATTAGCTGGGTTGCCTGCGGAAGCTACTGTCGATTGCCTTGAATTCTCTATAGCTGCAGATGAATGGAGCCAGTAATCAATCGCGGATAATATTGGCATGGCAACATAACGTCATGATGAACTTTTGCTGCCCAGTCTCACGTAGTAAAACCTCCTCCTACTTGTCTACTCCTTTGTTACTACAGGTCGGTAGTGTAACGGGTTAGCACTGTATGCACAGATGCTACCAATATTAATTTAATCCCGATCTATATGGAGGCAAGCTTAGAGAGGTACGTGCCGCTTCTTTATGTGTGCCGTCTGGTGCGACAAGGGATCCGCACGTCGGGCGGCTGCCGAACTCAAGCCCTCCCCCCTGCCCGCCTGTAGGTCTCGTCCGGCGCCGTCAGGCCACTGGCTGCGCCGCATCTCTAGCTCCTGAGGGTGCCTTGAATCCCGTTTTGAATACTCTCCTAATGATAATCTATGGCTCCTACCTAAAACTCTATTTGCGGGCTGGGCCGCTTGTTACAGATCATCCAAGTTGACGGAGGGGGAAATAACGCGGCAACAATAGCGTCTCATTTTCCTCAGATATTTCTCGATCAGGTGTAAAACAATCCTTCTTGAAACCTTACAGTAACAAATGAAAACAGACCTTCTGTATCAGCCCATAGCGCGAACTGTTGTTTTCAATGTGTCTCTTTCGTCTTTTCGGCCCTGACGGATCTCCATTCAACGCATAACGAGAGTAAGACTGTCAAGCACGTCAATCCCAGAGCGAGGTAGAACACTTCTGCCAGGGTGTCGCTGTACGAATCCAATACCTCATCTCGGAATTCTGGCGGTGCTGCGTCGATGATACCAAGAATACCTTCGTTCAGTATATCGGTTAGATTAAGGCTTGGGACCCGATGGCCGACATTGCGTATAAGGCGGTTCACAAACACATTTTGTGACATAGAGAGGGCCACTATTCCGCCAATTCGTTGCGTAAAACTCAGTGTGACAAGCGCCATAGGAACATCAGGCTCTGGCAGCACTATCTGTATAGCTGTGAAGGGCTGTTGGAAGGCCAGTCCGCACCCAATGGCACGGAGAACTTGATACCCTATCCATTGGCCTGCCGATGTCTGCGGATCAAAAGTAGTTATGAGACCCATGCCGATGGTCATGATGATACTACCAAAAATCATGATGGGGCTGTAATAGCCGACTAATGTCGTCATCGGGCCCGCGACTAGGATGGCAGCGGCAAATGATACGGCTGTGGGAAGGTAGTGAAGGCCTGAGCCGAGTGTCGTTTGCCCACGAACAGCCTGGAAGTAGATTGGCAACTTTGCGCAAGGTAAGCCACATTGAAAATAGTTGGGACTTTGGGACAAACTTACATAGTAGGATACGACAAGGAGTGCGGCGGAGTTGCAGAATGTGTAAGCGCTCGAGAGTGCCACGGTTCGTTGGCGCAGTACACTGAGAGGAAACATGCTGTTGGACCCCGCCCTGCGCTCGATGGCAATGAACACAAACAGCAGCCCGCCAGCAAGCCCTAGCAATAATATGATTCTCCAATTATCCCATGCGTATGCCGACCCAGCCCACTGGAGGCCAAGAATGAGGCACACCAGTGCTGGCATAGACACTGCAAAGCCCGCCAAGTCGAGGCGGCGGAGCTTTTCTGTGCGACCGAGCTCGGCGTTTTTTGGTCGTTGGAGATCATGAACGAAGAAGAAGATGGACAAGCAGCAAGCCACAGGGATTGGGATGATGATGTAGAAGCTTACTCGCCAGTTGGATGCGTGTGCGATTGCACCACTGATAGTGGGCCCCAGAGCAAGGGCAATACATTCCATTCCGCCAGAGACGGCTTGATATATTGGCCGATGTTTTAATGACGTTGTTTTGGCAACTATGCTACACCAGAACATGTCAGTGCAGTCAGCATGGCCAGGGCTAGGTAGGATACGTACATGCTGCTCCCGGCAAAGACGCCCGCAGACCCTAAGCCGCTCAGAGCGCGTCCAACGATGAAGGAAGCAGACGATGGCGCCGTTGCACAAATGACAGAGCCTAAGGCGAAGACAAGAAAGGACAGCTGAAGTACGGTTTTCATGGAGTAGTACGAATACAACTGGCCAAATATGAGGATGGTTGCACAAGACGCAAGCAGACTTAGGATTCGTGCAGGTGTCAGTATTTTGGAGAGGGTACCTAATCATGGAGTGAATGTCGGGATACATACTACGCAGTGCCGTACCATCCAACTTCATTGATAGTCTTGAACTCGGCGGTAATCACGGGCGTCAGAGTAGACACGCAGCTGGTGTCCTAGTGTCGAACATCTTGTTAGCATATCGGAAAGCATCGCAAAGCCGAACCTGGGTCGTATCTTCACGTACATAGCCAACAAAGAAATCTCCCAGCACTATGCATAGAAACAAAATAACGAATTTTATGCCCTTGGGACGCCCTGAGTTTTCAGCATCTTGTTCAACGTTATTGACATCTCGCCCGCTGTTTGGCGACAAGTCCTGTAACCTAGTAGATATAGACTCGCCTTCTTCTAGCTCGGCAGGAACAATGGGTCGAGGTAAGGCGTGCAAAGAAGAGACACGTCTTGTCTCAGGCTTCATTTTCGGATCGCGCTTGAAGAGCATTATGTGCAGATAAACGCGAACTTTACTCAGGGTGGTGTAAAAGGAAAGTCAGCTGGCGAATGTTAGGGAAGAAAGGTTGTAAAGGTACGGGGCGGACCGGGGAGAGGCAATGAGCGAGTACCCTTCCAAGACTTGATGAAAACCCTACATTTCCATTACCCGCATGCGCGCTGCAGGCTGGGTCTGCCGGGGCCTTTTGTTCGGGTAGGTTAGATGGAAAGTCCTTATGCATGCCTAATGCACTATAATCAAGCACGTGTGTACGCCTTTAGCGATGCATCTCGGTAGCTAATAGGTAGAGCATGCAGGGTTGTTACGACCACGACCAACAGGCTACGGGATAGACCGGGCGCTGTAGGCACTTTGTTGAGGGCAACGGAACACACCAAAGGCCGAGAGCAACGACTGCTGTTGTAAGCTAGATAAAAGGGCCCAGACGTCGAAGGCAATCGTATAAATAAGATGTAAGGCATGAATGGCCTTGTTGTAAAGATCACATGGAAAAACGTCTCACGGGACTGAGAATCGAGAGGCTACGAAGGCCATCTCAGCAAGAGTGGGAGGGTAACAAATCCCTTAATTGAACTACGAAGAGCTCGTGAAAAGTGTAAAGCGCATGTCGAAGCATCTGATCTCAGGGATCTCAATGCTTCTTATATGTCCACATCCTCCCATTCCTCCTTTGGGCCTGACTCAGCAACTTGTGGGTTCAGGGTCTGCTGGGCTGCCCTGACAAACCAAGCAGCCCGGATCTATCGCCAATTGAGAACACGTAGCAAGGGCCTTTGGCAGCCGTATGCTTATTGCCTTGCCGCAGCCGGCAAGACCTTGTTGAGACCGCTGTTGAGACTTGGGACCTGCTAGAACAAGATTCAATTAACCGCTAGGTTGACTCGATGCCTGACCGCTTTAAAGCTGTTCTTGAAGCAGACGGGAAAATAACTGCTTTTTGATCGTACGAATAGCTTCAAATTGACTGCCTTATTGCCCTGATGTGCCGTGTGCGTGTGTGTGGGGCATTTTGGTGTCTCGCCATTTTTGACTCCCCCTTGCCAGGGTTCCCAAGGGCGCTGCAGCAGGCGCCGCAACGGGGATCCTCGACAACACGTCGCAGGCTAAACGGCCGCAGAGATGACGATGTCGCGCCGTGCCCGGGCCAATGGACCGTCTCTCGTTGGTCTTGGCCTTGCTGACCGCAGCTTTGCCAGGGACCAACCGTGCCGGGCTCCATCCGTCGGCTTCGGCAAAGGGGACGGCCTAGCGTGCGCAGAGGAGCAGGGTCCTCGCCATGACGGCACCGTACAAACACGGCATTGTCGAAGTCGTCTGCTCGAAGACAAAGTCTCATGATGCAAAGTACACTGCTATGCCGAGGGACCCATGCCAGGGCCCACCCGCCCAAGGGACGGACTGTGCACAGGGCACCCAGTGCGCTCGGCGCGCGGCTCACGGGGGCGCCACGGCAGGGTCGGGCGGTGTCTGCTGCCGCTGCCAGGCGCGCATCAGTGGGGACGCCGAGCCTGAGGTGCCCACTGCGTCGCCCACTGAGCACCGTACGTACGGACTACTCGTACTGCAGCTTCGCCAGGCTCAGGTAGGCCGGTACACGCTACACAGCCTCCTGGCACCAGTTTTCTCGTACTTGTACAGCCGCCACTGGCCCTTGCATGCCTGACATTAGGGTATCGCCATCTCAAGGGTTCTTTATCTCATGAGCCCTCGTCACCTCCCCCAACCCGCGCCCGCACTCTGTTCCTTTCTTCTTATCATCAAATGCTATCATCAAAAGCTCCAGCACTGTCTCTGGAAATCTTACTTTTCCATTTCAGCCCTCCGTGCACAACCTCCAGCCGACGCCGCGCGCCTGAGTCTCAGCGCTCTGCCAGCTGACAAACCTGTCGAGCATTCCGACGACTGCGTTATCTTCCGCCTCCTCGCTGTTTCGAGGTCCGACACCGAATCACTCGAGGGGACCTCTATGTTGCGTTCACAGCCTCTATGGCCTGACGTGGCGTGAGTCGAAGACGCAGCATTGTACGAAATACCGACAACCCTCTTGCAACCGCCTCCACTACATTTCGCCCCGTTCATCATCACCAGACACCACCGTCTCCACCGACGCAGGCGAAGCCACCGGTAAATACGAACCGCCAACGAAAACACGCGGCATCGACATGGCCAGCTTCGCGCGCTCCTTCAAACCCCCGACCGCATACCTCTCACCCCGCAGACGCCCCGGGATGCCCGGTCGCACCCTCTCCAGCTCGTCGGAGCTGTCTCTAGCGTCCAACGCTTCCGATGATGCCATAGACCGCCCGGTCTTGTCGGCTCCGGGCACGCCCTCCGCCACACCAGCACCGGAAGAGGGTGCGTCGGCCAGAAGTAAGTAAACAGAACTGCATTGCCCTTGATTCCCTATCCCGAGCCCCTGGGCTTTTTCAATTCCATGGGGGCTTTTTGTATTCGACACGAACGATCCACTCTGGATGGACTGGCGCAGCCTCGGGACAGGGCGGCTAGCCCGTCTCGACGGAAGTGCGGCAACTCCACACCTCTCTGATCATCGTCATCGTCGTCCCTTCATTTGCCCTCCCCAGCAACAGCCTTTGGCTTCGCGGGGTGCAGCGACGGCAGCAAACTGCAGCCACCAATAGCGGCATCAACGGGATCACTACTCCGCATGTGGGGTTTGTCACGCTGCACCACGCGACGAGCAACCCCTGGATCCGAGCAGCTCGTCGTCATTTCCGCTGCATTCCGCGTCCTTGGCGGTGACCGTTTCGATGGTCTCTCATTGACATGTATCAAGCGATAAGTTGCTGACCGCCTCACGTTTCTAGACAGCCCAATCTCCTCTCCTCGCTCTGCTCATAGCCATCCCATCACCATCGAGCTTCCCAAGAGAACCAAGAAGCTCAACACCACGTCCCTTTACACGCCCCCCGAGCCCCTCTCCGCGCGGGGCGACCTCCCAGGGTAAGACCCACCCGAACCCGCTGACGTCGTCAGAATTTCCGCGTGGAACGTGCGTATAAATGGGTTGCGTGGGCTTCCGCTAACAAACCCTTCCAGAGGATATTTCCCCATGCACGAGGATCCCAAGGGTCGCATCCACCGCCCTCACCCCTTTCACCCCGACACGGGCTTCTCTCGACACCTGCACGGCGATTCCGCTACGTGGCAGCCAGATCGCATGCAGCACCCGCCGACCTCGCATCCCGCCGCCAAGCCCTCCATGGCGCAAAATATGCCCGTCTCGTCGTACCTTGCGCCGGGGTTCCACGACAGCCCTCTGCCGCTGGGCAAGTACTATCCATCCAACTACGAAAAGCACCAGCAGCACCAGCAGCCGCAATCCACTCAGGAACAGACGAACACGCGTCCCTCGGTGTCCGACACCCTGCTCTCGTCTGCCAAGTCCGACCCGCAGATGCCACACCGCGTGACGCCATCGCCTCGCCCCGATGTTTCCGAGGTGGAGGCGCGGCGCAGGATGAAGCAGTATCAGCGCGACATGATTGCGCAAGCTGCCCTGGCCCTCGGCAACTCCGCGAGGATGGGCAAGCCCGGCGCGCGCGTCTCGCTCAACGGAGTGCCTCTTAAGGACGAGACATTCCCGAGAGCGTCACCGTATAAGCCCGCCTCCCCTCGACTCGACCCGCTGGGAAGCCCCGGCCCTGTCACTCCCATGGAGCTCGAGGCGAGCGGCGATGGCTATCTCGACAAAGGAAAGAGGGCCCAGGAGCAGAGGCCCAACGAGAACCTGAAACCTCCTGGCGCTGGCTACACTGCGCATTCCATGTGATGGGTGCGTGCAGTTGAACACCGTCGGCGTGTTTTATCCTTGCAACCGCGTTCTTCATTATCGAGTCAGCGTTTTTTCCGCCATGGCATTTTCACAGCAGGACGCATATCTTATCCAGGTCGGTACTCTAGCGCAGAGTACCCAGGATTATGGCATGGAGTTTGGGCGCAGGCCATGAGGGGAATGGCTGCGATTGTAGTATGATACCCTTGATAGAGAGCGAGGACAAGAAATTGATTGCCCTCACATTTACTGGTGCAAGTTTTGAAGTGAACTATGACAGACATCTGAGTCCCACGTAGCGTAGATGGGGCCAATCCTGGCCCACTCGCATCCGGAGCGTACTTGGATCACTTGTAATTGTGCATCTGGCAAATCGCTACACTTTTGCACACGATTGAAACCTGTCAATGAGTGGTAGGCATTTTGGACGCAGTGCCGAACAGATCAGTTGAGTGAGTGGCTGTGAACCATCAGCGCCACAGCACGTGAGTTGGCGTCGCGTTTGAATCACACTAGCTTCCGTCGCGTCGCCGCGCGGGGAGCTCACGTTCAGTTGCCTTGAAGCGGCGTCTCATGTGCACGACACTATTCCCGCTAAAAATCGTCAAGTAATTGTTGAGAAGCTCTCCCAGAGACATGCTGCCACAGACACCATGTCCTACGCCGTGAAGAGGGCGCCGGGGCCAGGCTCCTCCGAGCCAGACGCGCCACCGACGGCCTCTGTGCTCGACTTCATCTGCCTCTTCACGCACGACCTGCGGCGCAAGCAGAAGCGATGGCAGGACGGGCGACTCAAGTACCACACATTCAACAAGCGAGTGATGGTGTATGATGACCGGGGCAACTTCATCGGCGACGCACATTGGCAGGATGGCGGAGACCTGGCCGAGGGAGACGAGCTGGAGCTGGACCGCGGCGCCGCGATCGTGCAGGTTGCCGAATGCACAGGGTCTCGCGAGCAGGACCTGACCGAACTGCTGGACAAGCGGGCTCGGGAAGTTGAGAAGCGGCGAGCCATGGCGGCAGCGAGAACGCCCGCTGCTCGGACCGTTCCGAACACAGCAGCCCAGAGACTCGACAGCCAGGCGTCGGTACACCTGCAGAGGAACCACCGCGCGCTGAGTTCCATTGTCCCACAAAGCCCGGGACCGATAGGGCGTGCGGCGATCCCGAACCACTCCCCATTTGAGGCGCGACTGGCGAGGTCCGGGGAAGAGAGGGAAGCGAAGAGGAGGCGCATGGACACATCGCCGCCGAGTAAGGCGGGGTATGCGCGGAGTTTGTTTGGGGCGACTTTGACGCTGTCGCAGTCTCGAATCGGGGGAACGGTGACTGCGAAGGCTACGGCGCTGCGAGAGAAGACGAACGTGCAGGAGAGGCGCGGCGAAGACAACAAGGGAAAGCATGAGGTCGAAAGGAATGACGATCTCATCATGTTGGATGGGCCGCCGAGAGCCGCGGTGACGACGACAAAGCCGGCACGTATTACGACGACGCCTGAAATGGAGACGACCTCGGCCGTAAAGGGACCAGAAGCAACATTCTCCAAAACGGCAAAAGCGGCAGTCAGCGCCAAGAAGACCACCGCGAAGGGGCAGCGACAGCCTATATCTGAAGAGCACCATGAGGTTGAACAAACGGGGAGGTCGCTGCCAGTCGCTCCTAGAATGCCCAAAGAGCAAAATACAATCGATGAGAGCGATGAGAGCCCCAAGCCTACGACGAAAGACCGAAGGCCACCTTCACCAAAGCGAAGGGTGAGCAAAGAGAAAACACGCGCTGAAGAGAGCGAGGCTCGAGAACACCAGGAGCGAGTCAAGGAGCCAAGGATGTGCAAGACGGCACTGCCAGCTCACGAAGAGAAGCCCCCGCAACAGCAAAGCAGAGGCGGAAACGAATCCGAGCCGCTCACAAGGGCAGAGCCGCGGACAGAATTACGGATACGGGCGCGGAAAAAGAGAGGACTGCTCATGGTGTCTGAGAAAAAGCTGCAGCAGCAGCAAGGACAGCCGGAGAGACGATCCGAAACGCCATGCTCTAGTGAAGCTAGCGTTCATGTTCAGACCGGAATAATTCCAAGACGACTGGACACAGACCGGCAAACCAGGAGAGGAAGGGAACTGGATGAACTCGAAGACATGGAGAGGGCTCTCAAACCACCATCACCAGAGCCTCCGAGCCATATTGAACCTGTTATGGAGTCTAGTAGCGAGAGCGACACGCTGCCTGTCAATATTCGACGGAACAGCAAAAGATCAAAGACACGCGCCAGAGATCCTGATCCGGACATTGAAAGCGACGACTCGGCCCCCGCCCGCAAGCCTCGGCGCCGAAGGAGCGTAACGCATCTCACAAGTGATGAGGAGTCGGACGTTCCGCCGTCGCCGCCAAGGAAGAGAGCTACCAGAGGAAAGAAACGTAACGATCAATCCGTGATAGAGCAGACGGAGGAACCAGGCCCCTCGAGGCCGCGGCTCGCCAAACTGGCGAGGAGGAGCCTTAAGAGTAGGGAGATTATCGGATTCATACCGCCCGCCGGGGCTGAGCTGGTGCCGGCTCCATTTGCAATGGCGACGGGCCGCATTGGCCCTCAGGCACATGCCGTCGTCCGTGCTGCTGAAGCGCCTCCAGCCGATTCTGGAGCTACTTCACACGACGCGAGGGCACATGGTACCACGGCGATGAAGAGAGGATGCAGCCCGGTAGCAGCTACGCGATTCTTGGAGGAAGTTTGCGATGCGGTCGACGAAGCACTTGAGAATTCAAATGCTGTACCTATGAGGCTACGTTCCGCTGCTGCTCCTATGATTGATCCGGGGACTTATTCGGACACTTCCAAGGAGGTTACGATTGATCCGGGGATCCATTCAGGCACTTCCAAGGAGCACGTCAACCTGGAGTCAGCAAATACACCCGGCCTCTCATCTGCTTCGTCGTTGGGCTCACAGTCAGGAAGCGCACCGATGAAGCCAGCCGCAGCAAGCGACGCCCAATGCTCACATGCACCAACAGGTCCCACGGCGGCGACGACAGCAAAGGACCCCTCCCCCGCACCACCCCCAGTCACCACCTCTGACACTGCACCAAAGCGGATCATCAGCAACCCGGCCACACGCGGCAAAAAGGCGGCGACCAAGCAGCACGCCGCCGGGCAGCCGCCGCAGAGCCTCGTGCCTATGGAGCCGGCAGCACCGGTGCGCGCACCAGTGCTGCGCGCAACCCCGATGGCGCCCGCCGAGCCAAAGAAGCAAAGTGCAAACTTGCCAGGATTCAGCACGGCGAACGGTGGAGCGTGGAGCAGGCACGCAGAGGATTTGCTTGGGATGAGCCGGCCGACGAGGGGGAAGCGGTAGCATCGGGTGCGTTGGATTTGTCGGGGACTAGAGTAGGTTCCTGTTTTTCAGCGGCTGCCACGGTGCGTATTCTTACGGTGGACTTCTGGCGGCAATGCGGAGTAGGGACTTCTGGGCCGGATCGAGGGAGGAAAGCGAAATCGTCATGGTTTTCGGACACTTTGAGATGTGCAACGTCGGCATTGGGTATGTCGCTGCTCGCCGGAGGCTCATAGGGCTGACGGCGATGGGTAACTTGATCCCAAAACGGTCGAGTACAACCACCCCTTCCAGCAAGAGCTCGACGTCTCCATGCTATTTGTGAACGAGAACGAGCGAGCCGGGAGCGGACTTAGCCTCTCGTATCTGAAACCGTCTGTCAACGTCAGCCCGCACTTTCGTATTCTGTGCTGGTGGCACCTCAGCTCTGCTGCGTCCGAGGATCCTTTGCGGAAGACGACCCCCACATGCAGACTTGCCGCCATCTGGACTCGGAGCAGAAGCAGTAGCCCGCCCCGACGAACATAATGTCAGTCACAGGCCCACACCTCTTGTGGAAAGTCGCGTGGGATGGGGCGAGGAATAATTATATAGTCTCCAGCGGCTAAACTAGGCTCGCGGGACTGATCGTTGGCCGTCCGTTCACAACGGTCATCTCGGCCGTGGCTTTTCTTCAGATCCGGCCAAGGGAGATGCTGACAACACCGCCTCGATCTGGAACGAGATGCCGGGGTTGAACTTGGCGGTATCTTGTCAGGCCCCGACAGCCAGCGATCGACAGCTGATGCAGAGAAAAAAAGGTCACCCTGGGGCATGTACTTGGCGGCCGCTGGAGTCTGGGGTAAGGCCGCAGGTCACTCGCGCGACGTCGCCCGACTTCATCGTGGCGGGCAGGAGCGATTGAGTCACCCATGCATGCGGCGCATTGGCCAATCAGCGGGCGCTGCGCACGCCGAAAGCCCAGGGCAGGTGGTGCAGCGGACGGGGCGCGCCGGCCAATGGCGAGGCGCCATTAGGGTTAGGGGCGCGCCTGATTGGCCTGCCGGGCCCGGGCGCCCTCAGCGCGCTACGCCCGATTGAGCACGCCGAAGGAGTCAGCGCCCTCCACCCGCTGCGCCATGTCGCGGACCCGGGGGCTTCAAAGTGAAATACCGTCCATGACTCCCTCCCGGATGCGCCTGAGGCTTCCTCTGGATCTCTCGTTTCTCTCAAATCTTCCCGTCTTACATTGGCTTCGTCGACTCTGCCTCGAGCCGCCCAGTGTTCCTTTGCTGCCCCCCCTTCCCTCCGACTTGAGGCCCGTCACATCCTCAAGCTTCGGCTTTCCCTCATTCTCTCATTCTCCTGCCGCAGCTCGCCGGACTCGTCACTACTGTCCTGGCCACATACACCTCCAAGAAAATAAAAAAGTAAATCACAAGTCGGTGGGAAAATCTCATCCATACTGTAAGTCCGGTGCAGGCGTTTGCCGACTTGGATGAAAGCCCTTTCCTTGACTGTTGGCTCTAATGCGGCCTTGCAGCCCCTCATCGCGCGTCGGAACTGGCCGGCCCTCACTTCTCCCACCCACCCTGGATCACCGCATTCTCCCATCCTCAGGTTTCAACAGCGTAATGGCGGCCTCTTCCTCTCAGTCCAGCCTCCCCCAGGGTTTCTCCGTCTACCAGCCTGCTCTCGGCGCCCAGCTGCAGTTCTTCCCTGCTCTCGGCTCCAAGCAGCTCGATGACCTGATCAACGCCTACGTCCCCGGCTTTGCCGCTGTCAGCGAGAAGCGCGCCAACATCTCGGTCGACTTCCTCGAGTTCGCCCAGCTGACAGGCCAGACATTCAAGTTCTACCCCGTCTACAATGCCGCTTCCGCTGCTGCATCTCCCGCGGCCGCAAGCCCTTCCATGGACTCGACCAGCTCCTCCTTGAACGTCTCTCCCGTCACGTCCAGTTGGGACTGGAGCGCAACCGCTTCCGTCTCGTCGCGCTCGTCGACCCAGCGCCGGCGGCACTCCAAGGCCACCAGCCCCTCCTCGCGTCACCAGACTGTCACCGACTTCTCCAGCCTGCCTGGCATGAAGATCCTGACCAAGGACGGCGTCGACGTCACCAACTCGGCGTCCCGCGGCTCCAAGACCAAGGAGCAGCGCGACCACGCCCACCTCATGCGCATCATCAAGGCCTGCGACAGCTGCAAGCGCAAGAAGATCCGCTGCGACCCCAGCCACAAGAAGCGAGCCGCTGCCCAGGCTTCTGCCCAGCCGGCGGCGAGCGCAGTTGCTGGTCCCAAGCCCAGCAAGAAGCAGAGGACGCTGCCTCAGGCTCAGCCACCTCCTCCACAAATATCAAGCGGCATACAACCTTCTGCACTCGCTGTGGATGATTTTGCCTCCTTCTCCAGCTCCTTCGACCTCGACTCCTCTTTCGACTTCTCTGGCCTCGAGGCCCTGAATGCAGCTGCACTTACTTCTGACCCATGGGACGAGTTTGTACAGTTCCCTCCTATGGATGTCACGGACGATTACGACTTCTCGCTCGACCCAGACAACCTGTTCCCCTCTCAATCCTCTGCCACCTCGTCATCGGCGTCGCCTTTCAAGGTACTCACGCCGCAGTCGCAGGAGGAACCTGTAGCGCCTCCTGGCGAGGAGAATGTGGGCGAAGAGATTTGGCAATCGAGGTCTCCGCAATACCCCTTCCTCGACCAATCTGGCTCGTCCAGCAGTGATTACGCCGACTTCAACCTCTTCTCGCCACAGTCGAGCTTCTCAGAGGACGATCGCATGCTCCGTGTCAGCTCCTCATCCTCTAACCTGCCTGGTCTCGACGAGCCACTGGTTTCCGAGTATGCACCTCAGGGCCATGATGTACTGGGCAGGGGTGATGTTGCAGTCGGCAGCTGGGATGCCGCAATTGCGTCGGTAGAAGCGTCACAGCTGAGTTCCGGTGACGATGTTGGCGGTATCCAGTATTATGATCCAGGTGTTCCTGGACTCGAGCCAGCCGATCACGTCGATTCGTCTGGCGTCGGAGGGACGTCGATTCCCGCACCAACCCCGAGCGGCCAAGTCGTCATTTGTTGTGCCCCAGGCACCGTGATCCTTACCCCAGAAGGTCCCGGCAGCGGCATCCTTGAGAACGTACGTCCACCACGATCCTCTTACTTCAAAATGATACAGCGACTAACTTGGAAAAAGGTGACAACTAGCCTCAATGCTTCTGGCTCCGAATTGACCCCGTCAGCCGCGAGTGTACGTGTTCCCGCAATTGTCATTCATGCCGCACGGCGACTAACTTGGAAAAAGGAACCACCAGCTCACCTGGACTCTCAACCCGGACGCATTACCGCGCGCGCCGAGAATCGCAGTGTATGCTTGCCCGCTACCCTTTCGCGTGGGGAGTTGCGACTAACTTGGAAAAAGGAATCCCCAGCCGTTGCCGTTCCGGATTACTTGGCTCCGGCAGCCACAAGTGCTCACAGGCACGATCAGGCCTCTCTGAACGTATGTCGACTTGATCCATTCGCTGCGGGGTGGTATAATCTAATTCGACCCCAGGTGCTCTTCCAAGGAGACGTTCGCGTACAACCAGGCCGACAACGTTCTGAACGTGCAACGTCCGAAGAAACCGAGTCTGCTATCGGCGGCGAGCGGGTAGTGCGCTCTCACGTCGCTCCCAGGACCGTATCTGTTGATATGCTGGTCGACGAATCTCCTGGGATCCCCAGTACTGGTCGTCGTGAAGCACGCAGCACCGCGGCATCACCCGAAAACCTCCAGATTAGGCCGGTCGACTCTGTCGTCAGTCTTGGCAGCCAGAACCTCCCTGCTTCTCAACAGCCCCTCGAAAGGATGGAACCATTGTCGGTACCGTATCCTATCGAGGGCGCGGTTTGGCGCAACGTCCTTCCTTCAGATCACTGTGCCACAAGCTCTGCGACGCCCAGTCGCATTCACGGTTCTGAAACGTTGGATATCCGTACTGCACTGAACGCCTCGTCGTCACTGCAGAGTTCTCTGAACTCGGCGGTAATCGACGGACGTTTCAACGCTACGGTCGGTACGGTCGGTACGGTCGCTACGGTCGCTACGGTCTCTACGGACGGTACGGTCGCTACGGAGAGTTGCGGCAAGTCTGCGGCCATCGGCGTACTCTGGACCTCTATCGCTGCGGTCATGCTGTCAGCCTTTGTGCTGTATATGCAAAGTGCGTTGATATCCGTCTCGACGTCGGCGCGCATGCCTTCGGCGTACGTACTCGGCGCCATGTTGGTCTTCGCCTCAAAAGCGACGACCAGCGGCACAGGCGCACCTACTTCACCGGCCGCTACGTCGAGCCAAACGAAGCAACGATCACCATGGATCAATGTCAACTCGTCCAGGTCTTTCGATGCCTCGACTTCTACCCACGGCCTTCTAGGACAAACACTGGCAGCTGTGTGCGGCCATGTGTCTCGGTCCGTTCCACGGGGAATTGCTGGAGCGTTGCCGCTCACGGCATAATTGCAGAGTTAAGAGTGCTTGGCGAAAAGGCACAGCTATTTGTGGCGAATTGTTTTGATGATACCCATTGCTTTTGCGTTGTTCGCGCTGCGAACTAGATAGTGTTAGAGTATCAAGGCGGCGTCGTGACGGATACACCTAACTCTGTTCTCTGTAGAACATAGAAGACAATTCATGTCGTGTATTTTTATTACTTGCATCACGACAAATTGGAGTCGTGTCTACGTGTGAAGCTAAACTTGTAAAGACTGAAGGTAGTGATTCCGAACGAGTGAGGAGCCTGGCCGTTTGGGTGGAAGCGATGAGTTACTGAGTGTGGGTGGGGACGTTGCAACGGTCATGTGACGACAAACTTCAGTTTGAAGCGGCGCTTTGTCAGGACGAAGAGAAGTCTTGATGCTCGAGAGATAATAACCGAGAACAGACAGAAGATACTTTTTCTTCCGGCTTTTTCTATTTTGTTTTGGAGGGGGAAAAAATCATTGAACGGTGTTGTTTGATCCTGTGGCGGCGGCGTTTCCCGGCGAATAAAATTTGCCATTGGCGTGGTGAGAGCCAATTCATCACCTCGACGATTCAACGAAGGCGCTGCCGGCCTGGTACACTCAGGCGGACAAGGTCGAAGTGCTATAGGTGGCAAATGACGACTGGAACAGACTGATTGAGTAAATAGAGGCGGTCAGGGCGGCAACGAGGGGGAACAGGCGACTGGGCAGGTTCAGTCACAGTTGAGGGGCCTGAAAGGGCACCGGGCGAGAGGCTGGGACCGCATCGCTCCAGAGAGAACAAAGAGCGAAGCCAGTGAGCGATTCGCGATCGGTCCTCGGAGAAGGAGGAGCCGAGGAGTCAAAGGAAACCACCCCTCACAGCAGGCGCGCTGCAGCGGTCACCATGGCGGGCTGCGCGCACGTCCTGGCAGCTGCCCGGAGGGCCATTCACAAGCTGTTCAACGCAGCGCCGAAAGACGACCAAGGAGCCAAGAGGGACAGCCCGCACACCGCACCAGACGCACCCCCGTCAGCACACGCAGCCGCCGAGGAGAGCTCGAAACGAAGGAGGACGCACAGCAGCAGCCTCGACCGGACCGCCATGCGTGACTTCGCGGCGGACAACGACAAGGAGAACGTGCCGCCTGCGAGCGGCGCGGCTGCTCCCGGCTCTCTGGAGCTGCTGGAGCCCGTGGGCCTCGAGCAGCACGACGCGCTGGCCAAGAAGGAGTCTGTGGTTGAGGAGGATCCTGAGGCTGTGAGGGTGAGGGAGGAGAACTTGCGCTTCATCGGTGAGGCTCTCGAGATGGTATGCTTTCTCCCTTTCTGTTTCCTTCCGTCCCCTCGAGAGATGGAAGTGCTCTTGAGATGATCCATCTTCCTCTTTTCTGCTTCCTTCCGTCCTCTCGAGAGATGGAAATGCCATCTCAGGCTGGTGAAAACGCGCTTTACTGACGACGTGCAGGCCCGCCTCGCCCTCCGTACCAACGAGACGCCCGTCGGCTGCGTCCTCGTGCGCAACGGCACCATCATTGCCAAGGGCATGAATGCCACCAACGTCACCCGCAACGGCACCCGCCACGCCGAGCTCATGGCCATCTCCGCGCTGCTCTCCGTCGCGGGCAAAAGCGGGCCCAAGACGACGTGCCTCAAGTCCAAGCAGTCGCTCCAGGCTGCCGAGGACTCCTCATCCAGATCGTCGACGGAGTCGCAGCGCCCCGACCAGGGCAACGAGGACGGCAGCAAGGGCCACCTGTTCCCGTACGGGCAGAAGTTCATGACCGAGGAACGGGTGAGCCCCGACGTCATCAGGGAGAGCGTGCTCTACGTCACGGTCGAGCCGTGCGTCATGTGCGCGTCGCTGCTGCGCCAGTTCGGCATCCGCAAGGTCTACTTTGGCGCCGTCAACGACAAGTTCGGCGGCACGGGCGGCGTCTTCAGCGTCCACGCCAACTCGCTGCCCATCGAGCCCGACGGCACGACGGCGTCGGCACACCCCATCCCGCGGCAGCAGTCCCAGCTTCCCGATAGCAGCGGCACGCTGGGCATGTCCTACCCGCCTGGGGGCGGCGACGGCGGTAACGTCGAGCGCGGGTACGAGATTGAGGGCGGCTGGGGGCGCGACGAGGCCGTGGCTCTGCTACGCCGATTCTATGTCCAAGAGAATGGAAGAGGTACGTCCGAAGACTCTTTTCATTCAAGCTACAAAACGTATGCTAACTTCTCCACAGCGCCTGTGCCACGGAAGAAGGAGGGCCGCGCCGCCCGCCTCGCCGCCATGATGGAGAAAGACTGCAACGTGTCGTCCACGTCGGTGCTCGACGGCGAACAGGGCGATGCCGTCGCCAGCGAAGCGTCCAAGGGCCCGGCCAACGCCCTCAAGGAAAACATGGTGCCAGACGACGGCGCCCGCGACGAGGACAAGTCGAACTACGACGACGACGCGGACTACCTGGAGGGCGAGGCGCGCAAGGGGGCCTTTGTGACTGCGAACTTGGGACTTTAGACGTGTCGTTGAGGTCGGTGGGCATATTGTGTCGGGAGGGAGATGCTGTCGCGGCGGCGTATGGGCTTTGCTGATTTCGGGAGAGGGATATACCCTTGATGCTGCTCACTAGAATGGTCACGGCGCATGACCTGGTAGAACAATGCTTTCACACTGAGATCTGAACCTGAGCTGGCTGCCTTGAGGCTTGTGACGTTGGTGTTCCCGTTTGTAGAGTCAATTTGGTTGACCAGGGGGTTCTTCCATCATGCGACTTACGCGTCCATCTAATAGAAACCTGTACTCTAGTCGTAGTGCATGGCAGTTTTCTCCAACCGCAGATACCATTCTGCTGGGCCACACGCCACTCTCCGACGTCTCCATGCGTTGAAACTGAGCGATGGGTAGCTCTCACGGATATTGGAACGAAACGTGCACGACCATCAGGCAGCACTGCTCTAACGTGGCGAAACGCAAACTCACACAACCACGAAAAGCACAAGTGTGGAATGTTGTCCATAGCCTTCATTCTCTAGCTGAATTATTTTCGCCCATGCTCCCTGTTGCTCTCTGCCTGTTGAAGGCTTGCCATACCAGCGGTTCCTGGTCGGTCCTCAATGCTGATGCCTGTTGAAGGCTCGCCATACCAGCTGCCCCTGGCTAATTGTCCATCCCCCGAAACTGACCGTAAAATGACGCCTTCTGAACCTCAACGCGTTTCTTTGACGCCGTGTCGATAAAATTGAAATGAAAGGAAAAGTCCCAGTAACTTTGCTCGGCGTCCCGTGTAACTTTGCTCCGCCCAGCTCCAGCGCTGTCGACTTGACTTCATTGTCGCCTGATTCAGTGGTGACTCTTTGTCCCACCTCCCGCTCATATCCTTCCCTCTGTCGTTTTCGATTTTGCTTTCGTCGCTTCGTTCCATGAGATCGTCTTGGCCACTAGGTTTCCTGAAATGGCGTGTCGCGTCGATACTGCCACTTTTTCTCGCTTGTGTGGATGCGCTGATAGCCCAAGACGCCCTCCACGAGGGAGAAGACTAGAGGAAGGCCATCAACAAAACCGACAACAGCCGTCGATGTGTAGGAAGTCGTTTCCCATGTGACACCCTCGCGGACGAGGCCACCATCCTCAACAATATCGAAAGGGGTATTAACGTTCCAAATTCTATATTCGTCGTGCTCGAGTTCTCGCGTCCCATCCTCAGTGTAGCGAGAACGAATCGACTTCTTCAAGTAGCCAACTATAAAGTCTAAAGTAGGGGAGTGGCCGCACTGTATACAGATATACTGAGAAGCATCCTCGACGCGGTGCGAGATGACGAGATGGTAGGGCGGACGAAGCATCAGCTCCTTGGCTGTGCAAACGGAGTCCGCACTGGGCATGACGCTGCCTGATTGCTCCGGCTTCGAGCCAACGGCAGTGGCTGAGTGAGTCGCGGGCGTGACAGAAGCTGCCGATCCGTGCAAGTGAATGTTGTTGACAGTGGACGTTTGTTCTGGCTTCGGAGCTCGCGCTTCGGAGGTCACTGAAGCGCTGGTGGAAGTTCCAAGTGAGGTGTTGGAAGTCGAAGCATCGGTGTCAATGGTGCCATCACTGTTTTCCGCCTCCGTGGCTGACGACTTTGCCAGAATGGCGAAGGCTTGCCTTGTGAAGATTGGACCAAGGCGTGCCGAACGATGGATGGGCCGAGTTTTGGGTAGCGCAACGATGAACGAGTGGCCGTTCCATGAAAGCGAAGCAAACTCGCAGTCTTGGACCTGTGGAGATGATGAATATCCAAGTCAGCCTTTTTCGCAGGAATAAGATGCGTATCTGGTTCATACTTGCCTTGACATCCAGAAACACCTTTTTTCCCTTTACAAAATTGGTCCATTTGGTCTGCCATTCCTCCTCCTCGGCTTGATGTTGCGCCACGACATCATGTAGCGCCTCCACTGCTCTATTGAGAGGCTCGACCACCCCGGCAACGGCAGCATCAGCGTCGGCATAGAGTGGACGCAGCTCACGAACAAGCTGTAACCATTGGGGGTTCGATGAAATCTCAAAGCCTGATATAAGTCTGAAGGGTCCCTTTCCATCAATGGGCATGTCACGGTACAACCAGTGGCGGCGAATAGCCTCGCGAGTATCCGCAGAACTGCCATTCAAGATTAGTGACTTTACAATGGAGACGAAGCCGAGATAGCGAGGGAGTTGAAAGACATTGGAAAATCTTACAGCGGAGGTTGAAGAGTTTTAGGCATCGCAACTGTTTCTTCGTGCAAGGTTGATTGAATGTCTGTGAGCTCAACAGGTTGAAAGGGCGGCGGGATCAGAGATGTATGGTGGAGTGGAGTGGAGTGAGAGTGTTGTAGGATTGAGAAGCAGAGAGAAAGTGAAGGTGCCTTAGGGTTGAGAAGTAAAGAGGAAGAGAGAATGCCTGAGGTTTGAGAAACAGATCAAAGGGTGTGAAGGTGAAGGAAAAGGCTGTGGGCGTTCCAGACGATGGGGCAAGAGCGATGCGATCGAAATGAGGAAGCATGAATCACAACGCTGCGTAGCAATAAAGTTACTGATTTAGCCATCTTATCGAAAATGCTGCTTTCCTCCTCATGAGCCTTGTGCCAACGTGCAGCTTCACCGCCCTGCGTCTCCTCTTCGTGGCCACCATGTCGTACTTGATGCTTCAAAGACGAAGCAGCTCGAAGCACAAGAAGTGATGGATGATAATGCAACAAGGCCTGGCCTACATGCCCATTCGATTTGAACTGCCCCTCATCAACAAACTGATTCTACTGTTGATGTGTACATTAGATCAAGGCCGAGTTTCTCCAGCCAGAGGACAGCGGCAGTCCGGTTTGCGCATGAGGGAGTATGAGCGAAGCGCTTCTTTACAAGGGAAATTTGGGTGTGCACAGCGATAGTGGCCTGAGTGTCCCTCTCAATTCTCAGAGGTAAGAGTTCTTGAATCTCCCCTCAAGCTTCACTGTGGAATTTTCTTACGGAAGGTAAAGTGCGAAGCGCGGCGCGGATCCCGCGAGACGACGATTTCGTCGCGTGAAGTCTGGATTACCTCGGTTCATGAGCTGCACGCCCTCTGCGCTTGGTGAAGACGGGTGAGCCAAGACCATTGTCACAGCCAGTTTGACAGTCGTTTTGCGCAGCTGAATGGCTACCTGGCCCATGCGGGCTTGCCTTCCCTCTGCGTGTTGATGTTTCGAGAATATTTCATCTCATGCGATAATTCCCCTGTCCTTGCTACTAAACTCCACATCGTTGAAACTCCCGACACCCGCAGTTTGACAGTTCGTCCCTACATGGCAACACGAGA
Organism: Tolypocladium endophyticum; assembly: GCA_024339985.1. Taxonomy (NCBI): domain Eukaryota; kingdom Fungi; phylum Ascomycota; class Sordariomycetes; order Hypocreales; family Ophiocordycipitaceae; genus Tolypocladium; species Tolypocladium endophyticum. The sequence continues at coordinate 103,821 of JALHBW010000004.1, forward strand.
TTCCAGACGAAGTAAGCGCAAAGTCCGAGACTACTTCGTTTACCCGCCAATGTTAGCCCAAGTGCGTTTCGGCAATCACCTGTAACGCTACTCGAAACAAGGCCTGCAGTAAGCGTCTTACTGCGGTGGAAGGAACCCCATGGTCAAGGGTGCCCCATGGTCGCCGCACCTTCAGCCGCTGTCAGATCTGGCGCTAAGGGGAAGATCAACCCCAGAGTGACTCCCGTTCTGAACATACGATGAAAATTCGAGCCGTCGTTCCAACCCATTGTCGCTAGAGTGGATTTGGTGCATCGCCAAAACCCAGGGCGACGTGCGCGGGGACCCTCGTTTCTTCAGCCGCTGGTTCGGAGTTTCGTTCGACCCCTTGTTTCATAACACGACGTGTGTCCGAAGTCACCTCTCATTAAGACGTGACGGAATGCACTGGACGATGCTGACGCCTCAGTATATTAAGCCGACTCTCTCGACAAGAATGCGACTTCATGTCTCATTTCAACCAGAGCATTGAATGCTACGCTTTCCCTCATTCCCATTCAACCTTGAATTACATTAACTCTCTCTTCTTTGACTTTGTTCGGCCCCGCGACTGGCTTCGTCGGGATTAACATTCTTTTCTGACTTGGATATTGAGCTAACCTTCAAACACCAATTCTTACGATTGCACCCGCTGCACCTTGCGCTTCCTTACGACCATGAAGTCCATACTGGCACCGGCAATCTCTGCCCTTCTCTTTGGAGCCGTTTCAGGCTCGCCACTTGGCCAGTCCCCCCGAGCCGCTGGTGGCTCCTCCAACAACATCCAGAAGTTTACTGGCACTCTGGGCGGTCCTCCACCACCTGTTGTATCGTCTGCCGCAGAACGACCCTTCTCGGTCAAGGGTGATACGTTCCTCAATGCCGGCGCGGCTTTGACTCGCTCGTGTGATGTCCAGCACAACGCTTGCGCCAACGCTGCCAACTCTGGCGAGCTCGACGGAGGTGTCGGCCAGTGCGACGAGCAGAACGAGGCTTGCAAAGCGGCCAACAACGCGGGCAGCGACGAGCCCAACAACAACGACGACGACGACGACGACGACGACAACGGGAACGCCCCCAACAACAACGACGGGAGCAACGCACCTGGCAACGATGCCGGTGGCAACAAGCCTCCAGGCTCCGGAAATGGGAATCAGGCTGGCAACTTTGGATCCTGCTCCAACCCAAGCATCAAGTTCGCCGAGGGCCTTGACGGTCGTAACCAGGCGGCTTTCGCTCCGAACAACGCGGCCGACTTCAATCACGGGTCGGCCCTGAACATCAAGGTCGTTGCAGACTTCATTTGTGGCCAGCTGAAAGACAAGTGCAAGGCCAGTGGCGCAACTGTCGCTAAATGTGCGGACGCCTCGGCGGCTGCTCAGAAGCAGGCTGGCCAAGCGTCGGCTGATACTTTCAATGGCATCTTGGGCGCGTAGTAACAAAGTTGACGGACTTAGATGACTCCAACGACATTCAAATATACCACATCTCGAAACCTTAAAAGTTATGCCTTAACATTCATTTGCTAAGCTTTGCATGCGTCGGGAAGATTAGAAGTGTGCCGTGCGAATCGTTGCTCTGGCCGCCCTCTGTTGCTTAATCTAGGCTCCATCAAAGCCGATCGCCCAAGCTACGAGCATGAATTTGTTGAAGAGTTCCCGGCGTTTTTAGTGTTGACACCGAGGACACGAAGGTGGCGATGTGCAATGTCAAGCTGGCTGGTGGCGGCGTTCGGTCCATTCCATACTCGCGTTATCCGCCGTTTGTCAGCTAAAGATGGCGCTGAAAGGTACCTTAGCCTTACCCCATCCAAACAAGCCATGTGGCCGCCTGATTAGCAATCGTACTTGGGGATTATGACGATGTATCGATGAGTCTCAAGTATAAAGAGACATGCGAGCCTTTAACTCTAGACATGGCAATGCAGGCGACGTGCCGCTGACACAGTCGCAATTGTGATATCCTCTACTCTATCATCATGACCTTCAAGCCGGAGCCATACGATCCCAGCACCACCGCCGACTGGCTCGTCTGCACCGCCTGTGGCACTCAATTTCCCACGGCGGATCGTAGCGCCGTCAAAACATGTCACGTCTGTGACGATCCGCGGCAGTTCCTGCCGCCTTCGGGCCAGGCATTCACAACGCTCACTGAGCTGAAGAAGACGCACCGCAACGAGTTCACCACGTACGCGCCTGACCCGCGCCTGACGTTCATCGCCACGACACCTAAGTTTGCCATCGGCGAGCGATCTATCCTGATTCGTACGCCTGCGGGCAACATCCTCTGGGACTGCATCACGCTGCTGGACGAGGAGACGATTACGCGCGTCAACGAGCTCGGCGGGTTGAAGGCCATTGTCATCAGCCATCCGCACTACTACACGACGCATGTGCAGTGGGCGCGCGCCTTCAAGTGCCCCGTGTACATTGCGGCCGAGGACAAGTCATGGACGACGATGGACTCGGCACATCAAGTCCTCGTCACCGACACGGAGACGCACGTTGAAGGCACCGGTGTTGCGGCCATCAAGCTAGGCGGGCACTTTCCCGGCTCTCTGGTCCTGCTCTTCGACGGGCGTCTCTTCATCGCAGACACGCTGGTGACGACGCCATCCGGGCTGGGGAAGTGGCACGTCGACGCCACCGGCGCGTCGCGGGCGAAGCCGCCTGGCCTGAATACCTTTTCCTTCCTATGGAGCATACCGAACATGATCCCGCTGAGCGTGGATGAGATGGCGCGCATGTGGAAGATCCTCAAGCCGTACAAATTTGGAGCGACGCATGGAGCGTTCATGGGCATGGACATCGAGGATGAGCTGGTGAAGCAACGCGTTCTGGATAGCATGCAGATTCAGACGAAGTACATGGGGTACGAGAAGCACGCTTTCATGAGCGAGACGCTGTAGCAGCCCCGGGAGCGAGGGAAGAGCATATCACGAACCATGAAGACTACTGAGAATCTATGCTGCTCCATAACTCTCTTAATATTACACACTCTCATGTCTGCAGAGACATGAAGAGGGGGGATGTAAAACAAACTGGGCTCAGAGCTCTATCGTGCGTTCTAATAATACAGGGAATTAGGGAAAGGTGCTTCAAGCCTTGGAATCACGATCGAATTCCTGAATCGTCGCCTCCGGGACGAGCTGCGTAATGATATCATCCAGGTGTCCCCCGATGGAGAAATGGTTGCCGTCATACTCCTGCAAGTCGCAGTGCTGCAGGTGTTCGGCCATGTACCGGATCATGCTTATCGGAGCATTCGCGTCGCGCGTGCCGTGCCAGACCTGGACCTTGTCGTAGCTCACGTCCTCGAACTCGAAGCCCCAATCGCTGGTGAGGAGGAGCGCTTCCTGCACACAGGCGTCGGCGCCCTGTGCGAAGCCCGAAAACGCCAGTTCGAGGAACTCTAGTGTTTCTTTCCTTGCCGCCTCCTCGTCTCGGGGCTTTGACTCGTCCCTTGGCGCCACGTACTTCTCAAGCAGCTTCAGTCCGGGACCGGTGCTGAGGGCGCTTCTCGTCAAGCCGATGAGGAAATTCGTCAGCGCCACCATGCCTCCGGGCCATATCTTCACAGCGTGGTGAGCGACCTTTGCGGACACGAGCAAGTCGCGAGTGCCACCCTTCCACGGCGAGGCGCTGGCCATCATGCCGACTGCGGACAGCATGTCGTGCGGCAGCGCGTGGGCACATGCCAGGGCGTACGGGCCGCCTCCAGAGCCGCCGAGGACAGCGAACCGGTGCAGGCCAAGGTGTGATGACAGGGCTTTGATGTCGGCTGGCCAGTCCGTGATGCGCCGCTTGGGCTGAAATGTCGAGAGCCCGTAGCCGGGCCGGTCAGGAGCGATGACGCGCAGGTTCATTTCTCGTGCGCGCGTCTCCAACCCGCGAGCCTCGAGGCGCGATGCCGGAAAGCCGTGGAAGAAGAACATGGGATAGCCATTCTCGGCTCCCAGCTCAGCGAAGCCGAGGGTGCGTCCATCCGGGAGCCGCAACGTCTGATCGAGACGAGAGCTGTCAGAGCTGGCGCTGGTGCTAGTGCTGGCGCGCCTGCATGGCCGTTGCCAAGGGCTCGGGCGCGGTGCAGTCGACCGCAGGCAGGCTGTCGCGGTTGACGTGAAGCGTTTCATCAGTGTGTGTGACGCCCGCTGGCTGGCGAAGCGAGGTAGGCGGTGTGCAGGATGAGGGAATAGGGATGCGGCGATGAGCGTGAAGGCGTGCGAAAGGCTGTGTCTGCCTCGTGGTATGTTGGTTCGATTGATTTGGCCTGCACTCGGGCCGCATGGTGGTTTGAGACAAAACCCCACTGCAGCAGCAGCCGCTGTACGACGAGGGCTGTGTGACAGTGGCGGGTGATGCTGGTAACGGCCGCCGCATGGCCCTCATCTTGCATCATATGAAATTAACGTCTTCGCTCTCCGATCATGAGGTTGCACCGAGGCCATTGTCAAACATTGGCTGCTCATTCTATCGGGGCCAGATCGCCTCCTTCAATGCCATCTCACGATTCACTGCACTCTTGAGGCACCTGCAACAGCACGCTGTTCGCGCAACAATAGCACTGAGCAATCACAAAGGTTGAACAATGCGAGGACGAGGCAAAAGACTGTATTCCAATTTGGGGTTATGAGCAGGCTACTCGAATGACACAGAATGTGAAGCGGCCGCAACATGATCAACGAGGCCTCCAACTACCCAGCCGCCCATCGCCTCTACCAGAACCGGACGACATCCGGGCAGATGCTCTCGCCGCCGTAAGAGGTCCAGATGGCCTGCTCCTTGACCGGGGTCCCGGTATGAGCGGCGTTGACCATGTGTCCGGCCCGCATGAAGATGCCGACGTGGACGACCTTGTTGGCGCAGTCGCCGCCGGTGGCCCAGAAGAGCATGTCGCCGGCCTTGGCGTCCTTGCGCGGGAGTCGCTTGCCCATCTTCGAGTGGTACTGCTCTTGCGCAGTGCGAGCTGTTCCATAGTCAGCAAACATGCTTCAACGCCCGCTCCAAGGAGTGGCCGTACGAATGGTCTTCTTCTCAGCCTTGCACACGGCGTACTGGGTGAGGCCTGCAGTCCTTGGTGAGTATTCGCGTGGAGAGTTGCTCGACGTGTTCAAGCCGCACCTGAGCAATCGAAGCCGCCCTTGGACGGACCGTTGCAACCGCCGCCGCCCCAGACGTAGGGAAGGCCTTCTTCCTTCACAGCAGCGGCGACAATACCCGATCCGCTGCGCTTATCAAGGGCTGCCGGCTCCTCGGGAGTGGTAGGCACGGCGTGGGCGCCAACGGCGAGAAGAATGCTGACGATGAAGAACTTCATTTTTGCTGGTAGGATGAATATTTGAAGGGAAGTATTGAGAGACACTTGGATAGAGATCTGGAATGCGCTGTGCCAAGACAATTTCTGAGGACCTTCAGGAGAATAGCTTCCTTCTTATACTTGTCCCCGAACGGGCTTGCTCTTGTTCAAACAATAAGCATTGTGCCTGAATTGTCACCGAACTTTCAGCTGAATGCCTGGTTGTGATCCCATCGTGATCAACTTCGGCAGTTTTTGCCTGGCTCAGGCTCAGCTGGAAGAATAAAATGGGCCTTCTACACCTCTTGGCTCCGGTTCCTGCATAGCTGCAGGAGTAAGAAGGCAGCCTGGGCGAGTAAGCTCGCCACTCGAGGTGGCACTTGGTGCTCCGCATAGCATGATGCTAGTCTGCTGGATGTAACCCTGTGGTAGATCCGCTAAACCAAGCTTCGAAATTCCACCTGCCGCTTGCGCATAGCGCACTGAAAACAGGCATCTAGGCTGACACGGGGCTAATCAGGGCAATGCAATTGGCAATGGTAAGACGGCAAAAGTTGATGCCGTCTTATTGTAATTCGGGGAGACGATTGGTTTTCATTAATGACGCTGTTGAGAGTGAAGGCTATGTATGCATCGCATTGCTATCCTAGCAAGACTTCGTGGCTTCGCACTGCTAACCACAATAGAACAGAGCGGAATCGCCACCAAGAGTGCATTGGGACGCCGCAAAAAGTGATTTCACATGCTGTCCTCTTCTCCTCAATTTAGTTTCAAATGCTCTTTCCAAACATCTTCATCTCGCATTTTCCGCCATTTCCAACTTCCACAGTTGCCAGTCGAGACAAGAGGCAGTGATGAGCAACGAAAAGCACCCATTATTCAACTCTGCTGTAAATTTGAGCTAACATCTTATCTAGGTTTGTGATAAAGTCGTTGGCGAGACAGACGGTAGATAGACGGTACTTTGACCAGGCGACAAAGCAAACAGAGGATGTTATCATTTGACAGAGCAGATACAAGTCTTGATATACCAAGCAGCTGGCATATTCCGCACCTGAAGTCGTGAAGAATGACACAAAAGGCCTCTGATTATATGAATGTGAATTGAGATAGATCAGAGATTGCCAACGGATTGTAAATCTGGGTTCAAATCATCCAAATGGCACTGCGTGAATCATTACTTCGCTTTAGATGAGCTGTTGAACCGTATCTCGAGGGCAGCCACGGCTTGCCAATATTTTAATCTTAGCATTCATGACATTGGTCATTAGAATATGAAGGACGTGAATGGTGCAACCATCAATATGATTGCTGTTTTGCAGGTACCAAGACGAGCCACAGCGACTTCGGGTCCAGAACCAATGTCGCATCTTGCTGAACCTGCAAAGCTGCGATATGCACCTCCAATGCCTTCAATTGTCCATCCGCACCGTCTGTCTTTGCCCCTCGAGCCAGCTGAAGGAACGTATTGGTAGACATGCCCAGATACTTGGCCAATCCGCTCGTATCCACGAGCTGGGCCTGCAGCCCCCGAGCGGAAAGCCACTTCTTATTCGCAACCATGGCATAGGCCGTTGCGCGCTCAAAGGGGGTCTGTGGCTTCTTCACAATGGCGCCTACCAAGGACCCTGGAAGCTGCGTGACGGCGCCGGCAGCTCCAAGTGCAGTGCCCACTGGAATCGAAATGAGACCGCCGATGACACCAAAAGCCGCGCCGACAATGTTGCCGCGTTTGGCGTTGTCCGAGATGTCCTTACCCACGGCCTTGGCGTGCGACGCGACGCCTTTACCGAAGCTCTTGGGGCCTTCGCTCAGGTGCTTGGCCATGTCGCCGGCGTGGCTCACGGCGCGGTCGGACACCTTGGCCGTTAGGAAACCCGACATGGCTTCCAGAAACGAGCGCCAGGTGCCTTCCGTGACTCCATGGCTGAGTAGGACGGGCGGGTACGCAGAGACGAACGGCGATGCAGGGTCCGGCACGACCTGGGGGATGGCGATGAGGCGCTGCTGTTCCGCGGCGCCTGGGCTCGAGCTCGCTGGCGCCTCGTACGGCGGAAGCTCGTCGTTCGGCGGGAAGTTGAAGGGATCCGATACCGTTGGGACCAGGCCTGTCGTCGATGCAGACTCCTCATACGCGGGGGCTGGATCCGCCGGGGGAGGATTCGAAGCCGATGCGGGCCCGGCCTCCGCCCGCTTGCCAGCGAGGACGCCGGTATCTTGCGGCTCTTTTTTGTCGTCGCCCATGGCTGTACTGTGCCATAAACGAAAAAGAAGGCTAACTGACGACAAATTGCCGTGATCTATGCGATTTTTGTGAGTTCAGCAGAGCCGCGTAATGCGCTTATGGTAGCTTAGGCCTTCGGTCGAACCCCGGCCGATATGATGTCAGCTCGTCCGTCTAACTGCGCCTTCTGCTCGGGAGTTTGGCAAGATTCGGCCTGATGTTCACATACAGCAGCCTGCGCCGAAGTAAGTCATTTTGTTCTCCTTCTATCCTTGTTTCTACGAGAGTAGTCGAGACTGTTACGTTGACAAGACGGTACAATTGTGGCTCTAGCCCGCCACGACCACGGCCAAATACTAGTACTGGCCGCATGGTTGACTCGTAATCACAACGAGCCCATATACCAACAATTCAAAAGAACGTCTAGAATTTATAAGTCGGCTGTGAAAAAAAAAGGCTATGATGTTGATTGAGCTTATTAAGTACATCTGGATGTGAGGCGATGATGTGTCAAGGCTGTGCTCCTAACAACTCGCATTATGTAGTCGCTGCCGGAGCCTCTTTGGTCACAGGTAGCTGGCCGATAGCGCAGTTTGTAGTGTACTTATCCATGATGTCAAACGACATGTTGTTTCCACCACAGATGACCAGGACAACAACGCTGTCCTTGCTGAAGCCCGGCACCAGCTCCCGGAGCCGTCCGTTGTAGCACATCGCAGGACAGATGCCGCAGGCCAGCTCCACGAGATACCGCTCCTCGTCGGCAAATCGCCGACAGGCAGAAATGGCCTCGGAGTCGGACAACACGACAGTTGATACCGACTCACGCAGGGCGTATGTGAGCGCTGTCTTACATACCCTCCTGGCGCCGAGACTCGTTGCGAGGCTGGTGATGGATGGCAATGTTACCAGTTCTTTCTTGGCTACGGCCTGGGACAGCGAATCCGCGCCGAGGGTCTCGACAGCGATGACCCTCGTGTGCGGCATTTGCAGCTCATCCAGTCCCTGCATGACGCCGCTGAACAATCCGCCGCCGCCGACGCTGCAGACAATGGCATCGACATCACCCATCGAGCACCTCGTCCTGTTGCCAGAGAGAGGATAGTGCTTCGTCGCCTCGCCAATCTGCTGCGCAATCTCGCGACAGATGCCTGCGTTGCCATCCCAGACCTCGGGCGCATCAAATGGGGGAACGTAAATGGCGGCTTCCCCTTTCGCGCGAGCCCCTTCCATGACCGTCTGCGTCAGGTGGTCATTCGCCTCCTGCCACGATGCTCCCCACTGGATGACACTGGACGCGCCGGCCTGCCGCAGCTTAGCGATGATGAACTCGGTCGTCGACAGCGGCACCACGACGGTGGCCTGGCACCCCAGCGTGACGGCTGCGGGGACGCACGCGAGGCCTGCGTTGCCCGCCGACGAGCTGTAGAAGTGCGGCTTTGCGTGCGTCCCGCAGACGGCCTGGAGTTCCCTGAGCTTGGCGAGCATGAAGTTGCCGATGCCGCGGGACTTGAACGAGCCCGAGGGCTGTAAATTCTCCAGCTTAAGGAACACATTGCTTTCCAATGACACACATTAGCTGACTTAGATGTTTTGGGCGCACCCTGGAATGATTGGACGCACCAGCCAGCTGCATGCGAGAGTGCGACCGACTTCACCAGTGGGGTTTCAACCCACGGCACCTTGGCGTCGGGGGGCTCGATTGCCATCTTTTCGGCGAGGGCGTTGGCCAATGGTGGCTGGATGCAGAGAGGAAGGGAAAACTGGGCTTGAAGGAATTGGGGCAGGAGAACTGAAGTGCTTTCTATTAAGTTCATACGACAATAGATGGTTCTGGAAAGGTGGTCATGGCGAGACGGTTGTTGAAGCGGAAAAACCGCGGTGGCTGCGAGCCGCTATCCACCGTTCGTTGGCATTTCGCGCCCTTCGTTGTCGTCGTCCCACAAGATGCTCCACCGTAGTCTGTTCGGCACAGTTGCGCAGCGAGGTGGGAGCGTGGCTCTCCTATGATCATTTTGCGGCGACTCGAGCTTTTATTTTTCACAATCTACCCTCTTTTCAGAAACCGCCTCTATCTGGTGAGTCAAGTACACCTATTGAACGCGGAGTCCAAGTCCCATCTCTGCCGTCCACTCAATTGTCCAAGCCGGGGCAGCTCTCGGAGGTCTCAGAGGTAATGTGCTTGTAAGGCGACGGGTCCGTCCAGATGAGATCGAAGTGGTCCGAGGGGTAGTTGTCGACGCCCTTGGCTCCCAGCGCCTTGGCGAGGTTGTTGAGGCGTTTATGCTCCCAGCTTCAATTTCACGTCAGTAACGGACGCACGTACGCCTTCAATGCCCCCGGGGAAAAACGAACCAGATGAGGATGTTTCCGCTGCCCTTGTAATCGTGGACCGCATCCGCGACGCAGTCGCTATCGTCTCGGTCACACGATGTGTCGACTTTCAGGCCGAGGTCGCCGGCTAGCGGCGTCACGGTGTCGAGGGGGCGTTGACGGGAACCGTCTACACCGGCGTCAGCTCCTCATTCACAGCACGAACGCGATTCCTTACCTTCGCCGGGCGTCTGCGCCATGATGTGGCCGATGTTGTACTGCGTACCCCTTCCAAAAACCTTCCGCAGACACTGAGCGCGCAGCTTGCCCTTGGCGCTGAGGGTCTGATCGTCGTCATTGTCGGGCTTCTCTCCGTGACGGATGAAATAGACAGTGGGCTTGGCGGCCGCCAGCGCGGCGCCGGTGACGAGCAGGAATGTAATGAGCTTCATTTCAACTTTGATACGCGCAGTGTCACGATCCTCCGTCGTAGTGCGAGGAAAGGCTCTTCTCTTATATTCCTCCCCTGGACGTCTGCATCAGCGAGCGTCACACAGCTCACGGCTTCGGTGTCCGAACAGCGCAGTTTGTACGACAGTTGACGAATCCCGGCGTTAGTGCAACCGAGTCGTTAAAGCACACTTGATCCAGAAATGACAGTGGTATTCTGCTGCAGCAAGTGTGTCGCCAATATGGTCGCTGCGTGTATACACGTGGACCCGTCAACAAGCTTCGTCGCGCGCCACCCTCCACGGGTGGCAGAGCCTTTTATGTCCTGCACCAGTATTCGCCACTAATCTCATTTGGCCACCGATCCTCCGTCCCGTGAGGCATAAGCACGGGCCGGCAGCTCAAGATCGCTCAGCTGCCTGCTCTAGCGCCAAAGACCCTTTAACAGCAGCGCGTGAGACGAAAAGGCTCCGGAACCCGTGGTGCTGACGCCGTCGGCCTTTGCGGCCCGACAGGATCACAGCAGCACTAAAGTATGACGGGAGAGCAGCATCTGCTTTAAAGCCGCGCTGATTTGCTCTTGGATGCCACGGCCTGGCCGGGTCATAGGGAATGACCCTTGACGTCGAGCTCTTGAGTGGAGAGGTTCTCACGGCAATGTGCCGCGTTCCCGTGGCGAGTCCTTGAATGGCTACGCTGCCCTCCCCTAGGTCGATTGAGGAAGGACAAGTGACGCCGCTGACGCGCTGTGCCCACAGGGTAGCCTCCTCCGCAGATCCTGGCTGAATCCGCCAAATAGACATAGGAGAACAAGAGAACCAGACACACCGTCGTACGGACTGAAAATAGAAGTGAAGCTGCTCTGTGGGTTCGATAACTCCTAGATGTGACTCTGACGTCAGCTGTAAATAGCAACATATGCCGGCTGGCAGCCCTCTTCTAGGGTGATTTGGCACTGGACGCATTCAGTTGACAATACACCTTGAACTGTTCACAATTGGGAGCACTCACGAGACGTCCGTCGGGTTGCAATACCACTTATTGCATGATCAGTCTGTACGGTAAAGGCAGGTGCGGCTCGAACATTACCTCGTTTCTCAGGGAAGTGTGAGCGCTCCCTCAGCGGCCGTCACTATCACCACCATCGGCAATGCCGACGAAGACCGTCGACATCATCGAGCGGCGTGTCGAGTTCATCGTAGGCGAGGACCGTCACAAGCGCCCCCTGCAGGAGATCCTTACGTCCCTCGGCCCATCGTCGTTTTCGCCAACATTAAGCGCAGCTGAGATGTCGTCCGCACATGACATCTGAGTTAGTCAATGGGCTACTCGGCGTCACCCTTTACGGCTCCAGAAGGGGTTGGCACCCTCATCGCCCGAGGAGCTGAGGCGGCACGAGGCTGCGAAATCGAAGTACATGAGACCCTGAAACCCTGGATCAGTTACCCCACGGGGACGGTTGCACAGGCCTAATTCCCCACCTTTGAGCCCCTTCGTTTATCTGACGTCTCCGCGTTCAGGGTTCCACCATCGCTCGCTTGCATGCAGTGCGGACGTGACTGTATGTAAGGCAATCCGTTTATTGGGTTTTCACAGAAAATCGCAACTGATTTTCCCGCGACCTCAATATTCTTGGCGATGTTGCTAGCTGTTTTATGGCTACTCCTCGCACGAACGCCACTGTGTTACAAGCGACGATCATACAAATGCTCCACGTTGCTCTGAAGGTGCACATCCTCACCACCACAAAAATGTCTGGAATTATTGCAAAACATACTTTGCTCTTAGTGACGTCGCGTTGTGTGGTGAGAGGGGCATAGATGTACCTACTGTGCCAAACATTCGGGGGGTTGCAGCCAAAGCTGCAAAAACTGGGCTTTCAATACCACCTGATGAACGCTCGTCATTGTGGGCTCGTTTCTAGACGTCTTAGCCGATAAACGTGAGACAGGTTTTGAATTATCCACCGAAACATGAACAAAGAACTAGGCGCCGATTCTTGATCAACACTTAACACAGCACGCCCACGACCTCAAGCACCTTCTCAAAACTGTCCTTTTAAAGTAAGGGTCCTGATATTTCGAGATGCTGAGTACGCTAGTTCAACGGCGCACTGACCGTCCTCATCTCTCACTCAGGATCCAGGGTGATAACATTGAACTGAGAATGGAAATAGCGTCGCATGCAATACTATGTTGGTGAAAAGGTGCTGCTGCTCCTCTATCAATGGCGGTATCCAAATCGCAAAGTTTGGGCACACCTTTGCATACTGTCAAGTGCATTGTGCTGAGTTCAAGGTGTAGCCGACTGAGACATGCATGTTGAGAGTCTGGAACAGCATGAGCCTGATGGACGCGGATCACGCACCCCCTGCTTATGAAACCGAGCACGTGAATAAATCCTTGGTCGCTTTTCGCTCTTGGTAGAACATTTCAAACTCTCGTTCACTGCAGCACCCGACCGGGGCGGCAAGTAAATCTCGCCTCGATGCGAGCTCCTTGACAATGAACTTCATTGTCCTCTTCACGCTATTTTGCGTTGTTGGCTCGGCTACGCCCGTGTTCACCACAAAGGTAAGACTTATCGCTCATCAGGAGCAAGCCAGCTCTGAGCCAATTTGAGTAACATAACTGTTTTGCTACTTTCCCGAACGCTAGGCGCCGGTGCTGATGCTTTCTAGCCGTTGCGTGGGCACACCTTTGACGACTTGGTTGGCTCCCTTATCGGCGGCCTGTTCAACAAAGGCACTTACGTCACAACACAACTGCAGGACATCTCCCAAGATTTCCACGATCTCATTCGCACCGGCGTTGGCGGCTAAAAATGAGGACCATAGGGTCCGACTATCATACATTACCTATGTACATTTGTAGTTCAGCAGCGTCAGGGGCTTCCGTCAAAAGAGGCGATATTCTACGGTACTGAGGGCAGGATTTTGGCCAAACGTTCAGCATTTCGGATACCCTTTCATTGATAGAAATAACTCTTTAAACCCTTGTGCAGAATTTATGAGTACAGCACAGCATTTTTTTCAACAAGAACCCCATTTGGCCTCCGTGGTTCTTAGACTGGCGGGATGCAATGGCTATTGGCTGGAAATAACTCCACGAAGGTCAGCGGACGGTCATTCAAAATTATGTCAATAGTCCACTACAGAGTAGAAACACATGCATGCTCAAGCAAACAGCTTATTTTCACTAACAGGACTCCAAAGCTAATGAGGCGACTTAGGTACTTGGAGGCAACGTGTCTGTGTTTACCTATTTCTCGGTTCTAACTCTGCTTCTTTAACCACGTCACCGGCTACTTGTTGCTCTATTTCCTCGTCCTCCTGAATTATGGTTTCTTCCCTTTCTGTTTCGGCGGCGATACCTGGAATGTCTAGCGATGCGATTTTGACATGCTTGGCCTTGATAATTGCGGTTAGGTAATCACCGGTATCACCAAAACCCTCCATCATGCCGAGATTGGATTGGAAGAACTCGACATCTCGCAGCATACTGCAAAGATGCCAGGTTAGAACGTCTTTCTACAGCTGCTTGGGGGTATGCAATGTAACCATAGACAATGAATCTTACCTGTCCCGGCCCAATTCCGTCAGAGGACCAGTCTCCTGAAAAGCTTGGCCGAACTGGACCTTGTAGCTGAGAAAAGCCTGTGCCATGACCATACTCACGGTTTCTGTTGGCATTGTCTTGGTCAGGATGCGGTGCAACGACTTCGTATCCTTGGCCAAAGTCGCCATGTATGGATGTACATCCTTCTGAACATCCTCCCAGTCAATGTTTTTCAAAGCCTTGACGTGTGAGCCGGCCAGACGACTCATGATTTGGACCACCCTGTCATGCATGCGATTCTGATGCTCTTGGTAGAGATCCTGGACCTCGTCGAATTCTACGACACGCAAGGCGGTCGCACCACCTCCATCATGACGTCGAACAAACTCCCGGACACAGGTGATTAGGGTTGCGATAAATGCCAACGATTGCGATGCGAGAGCAAGGTGCTTCGAGGCGATGTTCTTCAATCCTGCAGACTGTCTGGCTCCTGCGTCCAAGACAAGTCGTGTGCAGCATGCGTTGAAATGACGGAGATAGGATACCAATGATGTCGAGATCTCAGTAGCCATCGATGGCATGCCAGAGATCAATTGCAAGAAGTGGAATAAGCCGTTCATGCAGAGGATTGCAGAGCTGGGAAGCACAAACATTTGCTCGTTAATGCACGCACTTCTCTTGGTCCTGGCTTTGCTGCCGTCGCTAGGTTGCGAGTCACCAGCCCCGCTGGGCTCAGGATGACCATCGGAACATGGAATCCAAGTCTTCAAATCGTCTGACCATTCTGCTGGGTCTGTTTTACTGCAGGACAGGATCCGGCTGAGCATTGCTGTGTCATTTTCTGAAAAGTCCCTTGCTTCCCATTTGTCGGATTCCATGCCCTGCGTGAGCGTTCGCCTTTCCGCCTCGCCGTGCTGCTCGATAAAGTCTTTGATTTGCCCATTAACTACAGTCTTGAAGGCTGTACCGCTCCGCCCAGAGATTGATTCACACTCGTTGACAAAGCCGAGATTCAGAGAGAAATATCGGAGGAACCAGGCTCGCGATAGATGCGTACTCTGCTCTGAGCGAACTCGGAGGACCTTAACGATCCGATCCTGCGCGATATCCACTGCTTCACCCAAAAGTCCTGGTAGGTCTATCGCTTGATAGAGTTCTTGCGTCTGGCGTGCGGCCATGGAGGACTCGTAATCCAATGAGCTGGTAACGTCAAGCAGCAATTTGACTTGTGTCGTCAACCTCCTCATTGTTTCCGTGACGCTGACATAAATCTCAATCAGCATTGCTTCAGCATCGCCGGGCTCGAGGGCTCGTAAGTTTCGAGCGAGCATGGACGATTTTTGTTGTTGAGACAACCGTGTTCCTCCTGCCATAGTTGACGAAGACACTATTGACTCGTTGTCGTCATCACTTGCGCTGGGTAGTGGCCGCCGGACGAGACTGCGAATCTCTTTCAGGGCAGCCTCTCTATAGGCGGTCGCAGCAATCGTGAGGTGCTTCGCTCGGTGTAGGCCAGCCAAGGTCTCCTGCAGCTCGGACCGAAGACCGTCGCTTGAGTTCAAGTAGGATGGAGGGACTGATTGCTCCTGTGTATGAGCGCCCCGAGGCAGCACAAAAGCACCGGTCCAGCGTATGAGAACCTCCTGCGTAGAGACAGCCTCAGAGTGGCGTCGGAGGTCGCCCGTAAGAAGACTCAGATACTGTGTTTCGTAAGCTTTGCCAATGAGGAATCGCAAAGTTGCCAAATCGTCATGAATGCCTTGCAACGCTGCTGCACCTCTGAGATCGCGAAGCTGAAGATTCTGTCCGTCTATCCTGCACGGTATCTTTGAGAAACCTGGCTCTCCTGAAATGAGCTTCTCGAGAGATGTTATGCTTTCTGAAGCCTGGTCGATATCGCCATTGTCAATGAGGGACTCGCAGGCGGCAAGGCTATCCACAATATGTTTTAGTTGCAGGATTGCATCCTGCAGGTGCTGAAGATTTTCCCATCGTTGTCGCTTCTGGACAATCTGCAGCCCATTGATGGCAACCTCTTGATTCAGGACATCGAGCTCGTTTCTCAGAGCTTTGATTCTCTTCACGGAATCGGCGGCTTCTGCGTGGAGCTCCCGCAGAGAGCCCAGTGCCGTGAAGAAGGACGTGGAAGCCGCTGAAATGGAAGCTATGAGATGCATCTCCACTGTGTCGATATACCAAGATAGCTTTTCTTGTAGTATCGCATTGGTTGCCAGGGCTTTCCGTGGTACCACAGCACTTGCATTTGCTGGAGCCTTCTCTTTATCCACTGTCCTTGGTCGCGGTGGAACAACCTCAGACCGTTCTGTGACCACGTCAAATGTGCGAGGGTTTTCCAGGTGGAAGTCTGCGTCGAAATAGACAGAGGGAATAGTCGTCAATGGTGGTGGGCCTTGCGTCGCTCGTCTTGCAAATTCTGAACCCCATCTTCGAATTGTACCAGGACCTTCGACTTCCATCGGCAAAGACGATGAGATGGAGGATACAGAGCTTTTTCTTGTAGCAGGTGGCCGCTTTCCCGGCCGCAGGCTGCCGTCATGGAGGACGACGGCAAAGTCGTCGGCTTGACCGCTCCTTTTGTGGAATATATCTGCGGCTTCATCCTCGCCCCCTTCGATTCTTCGCAATTGTTCGTGAAATGCGCTGAAATGGGCTAAATAGGGCTTGAATTCGGATTCGTCAACATGCTCGATATTCGTCAGCGTCACGGGTGGGATATCGCGTGCGGTTGGAGGCATCGCGTGCGGTTGTTGCTGGAGCAGCGTAAATGTGCATGCATGAAGGATTCGCAGCTTCGATCCAGAGTGTTGATGGGTGTGGCCGTGGCAGAGCGAGAATGCAGTGCCAATGTCGGTTTCACCATTCTGCCAGCGCAGTCGTCAGGTAGGCACCGACGGGAGCCCCAAGGCGCACGGGAGCCCGGGAGCTACCTATTACCCGTGCAACCGTGGCTGCATTCATCCACGGGCTAGACATGGCTGTTATGTGCGGGAACCCCGTAGGCACAGGACTGGGCGTGTGCATCGAAACAAGCTGGGTGGTGCCGTTAGGTAAGCTCTGGCCGCCACCACTGGAGCAACCACTAAAACTGGTAACGAAGGTAATAAACCACTAACTTATACATAATATTTGCGTGTGTACGAGTAGTAGAACTCATACATAATTGCGCCCGGTAGATTCTGTGCAACTAGAGTCGGACGAAGTGAGTGTCTGGCGCCGTCGATTGTTTCCCCACTGGGCGCCCTGTCCACTGCGTACGAGGTTTCTTTTTCTTTCGCTTGGATGTAGATTGGCGTATAGCAAAGGCCGAGGTCACGTAAAGTTACCATTATGGCCATTAGCAGGTCTTTCAAAGCGGTGATGGGAGGGGATGAGAAGATAAAGTCCAAAATGATCGCCCACATCATGCGGTAGACGACTCGCGCTGGCGCCGGCCCAAGCAACTTTCAGATTACATCCAATTGGGGGACCCCGATGATATCTCGTGCAGAAGGAAAGAGAAGGAACGGTTGCGACAACGAGCAAGTCAGGTGTACCTTTCGAGAGACGGCAGCGGGCGACGGAACATTGATGTTGCCTGGGCCAGAGTCACGTCGGAGAAAGCCGGGTCGACGGAGGCGAGGACGCGCCCAGTCGGTGCGGCCACCCTCTGTGGAAGCAGCAGCGTGTTGAGGACTACAAGATTAACTTTTGTGTTCAGATTTCTAAGCTACAACTTATCTAATAGACCAACGTCTGATCGGCAGGCCGTTGGAGGCCGCCCTCATAACATCTATACCTTATAACTTCGGGTTGTAGGGGTCGGCGCGCTTCCGGAGGAGCATCCATCAACTTACTGCAGTGTTTCCCACCTTGCAGCAGTATCTATCTCACTCGCGCGAGTCACGGATGACTTAGAATGAACAGCTAAGAAGGCCATTGCAGCAGATGAGCGCCACCCCCAGAATTATTGCAAATGTCGCGAGCACTGGGTCCGGCGGGGGCCGTCATAGTGATGGTGCCAGCACAACCAAGTAGGGCGCACTCGGATATTTCACGACAGTGAGAGGATTAATGGTATAATATCCAGTACCATGGACATTGCTCTGGCGAATGGTTGCTAAGAGCCATGACTACCATCATTCTAACGAGGGAACTCTACCTTCACGCATGTCCTGACTCTGTCTGCGGCCTAAATTACACATGAATGCCGCTTAGGATGTGTGGAGAGATTCGAAGCCAGTCACAATACCATGCCTTGATCGACGCTTATTGTTATAATGTTAAACGTTTGCGCTAAATGCATGCCCCCGGAGAATCTTGATGCCATAACTGGAATCGTCTGGAGGTTGAACCTTCTTGAAGGAAATTATGAAAAACTACTCGCGATTGGCCAAGCATACTTCCTAAGTAGTAGCAAATCTTGGACCCCTAACAAGGCTCCATTACACCTATCGCCATTAATAAGCTGTCCATTAATTATCTACCGGACGCTAAACGTAGCTGTTCACGTAACGCGCTCTGTGGGAAATCCTTAACCGGAGGCTCTGCAACCCTAGTCGTACCATCGGGGTAATTCGTCGTAAAGCCGTCGTAGCTTACCACGACAGTGCAATCCCAGTGACGCTCGTTATGGAACGTCCCAGTCTTATACTGGCGCTGCGTAAAGGCTTGTATGTGAAAGTTTACGATCGTAACCCGGCGGATAACACCTTTCTCAGCGACCTTGTTGCTGTACCCACCAGCGCTAACGAATGCCGTCCCAGGGTACTGAGACTGGTTCTTGCCTTCTGAAGTGTTAGACGCTTGCAACAGAGACATATGTAAGGCCGTTAATAGACAGTATCTCACCTTCCTGGGCAAATATACCATTGTACAGATCGACGCTTACGGCATCCATATTCGGCTGAACGCCGCGATGCACATGAGTGTAGTTTCCGGTGATTGGGACGGTTTCAGCCTGGTTTACATAAGTAGTGAATTACAATGGCTGTTCCAAGAGTCTCACCATGGCTTTAATGTTCAATAATTGCCAATTCAGTCGGTGTGAAAGAGGAAAAGCTGAGGCAACTTATGGAATTGATACTGCGATTTCCCGCCCTTAAATACACAAACCTTACAGTCATTGGATACCACGGCCTCCAGTCAATAGAACGGCTAACAGGCTCAGCCGTCGGTCGTTATCGAACGCCACATCAAGGGATTCTTCAGCTCGCCACCTCTTAACCAGTATGAGCCATGATCGCTGTCAAAGTATTTTGAAGGCGGTTGTATTCAAAAAAAGCTCCTTGAAATAGATAGTGCAGCCACAGCCCTGGTCTTGGCGTCTTGTCTTTCCTCGGTCTAGACTCCTCAAAATATCTCATGGCGCAAACCTCCATTCTGACGTAGCTAAAAGAACCGTTTAGAGTGGAGTGCGAAGCAGCCAAGTCCTTGTGGACTCAGCCTCGTGGGCCCAACATCACCGACGTTAGGTGGCCATCTGTCCTGGAGGGCAAATGAGCGTGGCCCTCCGCCATCCCATTATGTGACATGTCAACTCGACCTCGTCCTCCCTTTACTTTGACCGGATGATTTGAGTTTGGAGGCCGTCTCCACTAATGCGACATCGGCCGTGCGGCTGAGGTGGCTAACCCACGGTGAACAGCTAGTGGTCGTGGGCTCTGCGGTCGATCCTGGGCCGCCTGTTTATCCAAACAATCAGGTTGGGGGCTCGTGCTTGCACGGAAGCTGAAGGTTGCATTGCCCGTCGAAAGATCATTCGGATCAGAGGAAGATTCGAGTCGGTTTATTATTGTGACCTCGTCTTGCTGCATGTCGAATTTACCCCAGGCGCCACCACCCCGCGTTTCTTATCAACGCTCTAAGTTGATTCTAATTCTGCCACAATCGCACCTCTTTAGGTCGACCCTGGCCCGCTTAGTGCGCCATAAATTCACTTAGAGCGAGTCCGACAGGTAGGCAGAACGGGCGGGGTCAGGACACTCAGGGCACAAGGCCTTATCCTTGAGGCCAGACCCATCGGGTGTACGATGGTCTGCCACCTCTATCGGTTGATGTATCGATAGAATACCCATCTGGTGCGATTGTCGCGCTGGTTTCTGCTGGTAGCCCTGCCTATGGCCCATCCTGACGCTTTGTTGATTCTTGCGTTACGGTCACTGGGGTGTGTCGAGCATATATGCTTCGGAACCTAGGATCTTGCCTTACTATGTATTCGCTGAAATAAAGATGTTCCCAAAATAAAACGTCGTGGAGGTCTACGAGGCCGGCTGCAATTTCGGGTTAGTGCTTCGGTTCCGCTGGGATGGCGCTCCTAAGCGGCGTACTAGTGAGGTCGTGGATGACCCGTTACAGGAGCACTACAGGAGCACCAAGCAAGGTCGTGGACATGGCGTGAGGATCAATGTACTGGAGAGCATTTGCTTTAATAATCACTTGATCTCTGTAATAGGTCGATCATAACAATAGGTAGACGGTCTAGGTAGACGGTTGGGTTGGAGCAAAGGTGCCACTGAATCAACGATAAGACTAAATTTAAGCTTGAGGCCTCAAGCTTTCTGCGGAGGGCCTAACGAAAAAGCACCGAACCTCTGAAGACCACGTGACCTGTTACCTTGAGCCTGGTGGCCGAACACGCCGGCCTTACTCAAGAATATAAACTAATGAAGCAGCGACGATTATTGCTGCAGCAACATCGCCGAGCAAGAACGAACGCTCTGTACGCGTAAGTCTGTCTGTAAAGATGACGAGAGCTTCTCAGTCTCGGCTCATTTTTTGCCTTTATGAAAATCTGTTACAGCGGCAGGCTTTCCTACTACATAGGTAGTGTCGACTCGTTGAGAATGGAAAGCATGCGCATCGTCGATACAGGCGAGGATACAGCACATGCTTCGCTGTTGGTGAATTGGCTCTCGTAACTAACAGAGTCAACGCTTTGTTACAACTCGAACTGGTCCTACAACCCAATGCAAATACCCTTCCCTGTAGTTTAATGCTGTCTACCACTCCAAACGATCGTCACAAACAAGGTTGACGTCAAAGTTCTCTTGGCCCTTCCACACATTCAACGCCGAGTTGCGAGCAGAGACGATGCTTCGCAAGTCGGAGATCATGCCACCAGGACCGCTGGCAAACACCAGCGTGCCGCCTGATATTGTTGTTCCAACAAAATCGTCAACGAGTCTGCGCAGGTCCGGGTGTCTGTTGCCTCCCGTCCCCTCTTCACCAATCTTTTGAACTGAAGAATTGTCGCTGGAGGCGCAAGCATAATCTGAGGGGCATGCATCGTCTGAGCACGACGAGCCCATGATGGCGGCGCTCTTTCGGTTCTTTTCCACATTCTCCTCTGAGCTCTCGACATCTCTGGTCGCGAATAGTCGTATCCTCAGATTTAAGTCTTTTTGCGCATGGCGTAAGGAGTCCATCTCTCCGCGCACCCAGTCCACGTTGCTGGAGTGTCTCATCACCCATATTAGTTCCACGTTGCGATCTGGCACTGATCTTTGCCGCCTGAGCTCAAGAAGGACTGGCAAAACGTACGCAATGCCAGTACCTCCCGCAACGCAAAGAATGTTTCGGCCCATCGTGCCCTTGTTCATAATGTTTTCTCCATATGGACCTGTCAGTATTACTGGGGTGGTCGGGCCAGGCGATGGTTTTGAGCCTGGGTCACTGGGTTTGGCCAGCTTGGCAATGGCGAGACCTGACAGCTTCTTTGTTTCACCCGACTTCGCTCTCAGAATGTAGGAATGCTTGACTGCGCCGCCCTCCACAATGGGGGCATTCAAAGGAGTGAACGGATGCGATTGCCATATGCTGCATTCTGTGAAGCAAAGATAAAAGTGCTGTCCAATCTGCCAGGTATCTTGCTCATTTTCAAAGTCCAGGCGCAGAACGTCGCCATGCTCTCCGTCGGGAAATCGAGTGATAACTGCTTGCACGGGACTGAAGCCTGGATTGATATGAGACGATGGATGATAATGCAGAATTGCCGTGCGAGCGAGGCGAGCACCTCTGTCCAAGCCCCAAATGAGTAGAGATGGGAGAAGGAAGCATTGCAACCTCTCCCAGTGAGCCCAACAAGCGCCAATGTATACCATGGCAAGGATGTAGTGTGCCTTGCGAAAGAACTCGTAGCCGAACAGGCGAATGGCCCAAGGTGTGCTCAAGACAACGAGTAGCGTTAACAAGAACATTGCAACAACCCCCCATATGATATAGGACTGTGCAATCCATGCAAGGCTAACGGAAGGCTGCGGCTGGTAAAGGCGTATTTGGATGATGCACCATCCAATGGTGTGAAGCGCGCTTTGGGCGAAGATAATGTAACCGAGCCATCGGTGCAAAAAATTGAAGCTCTGGTACGGCACACCAGTTAGAATGGACAGCAGCGACTCCCGACTGCTGAGCATCACGGAGAGAGGCGTGAGGGCGTATGCGAGGACGCCGACTCTGTCGGACCAAGGACCCAGACTGGTGCGGGTGTTGTAAACTCCGGGCATCTTTTTGACCGGAGTGATCCACGTGTTGTATACTATACCTACAAAGGTAAGTATCAAGAGATAGAAGGACAGAACAGCCAGTATGAAGACCTGAAACCGAGTGGTGCGTCCAAACACACGGTGGCTCGCGTCAGGGAGGAGATGACGACGCAGTGCTATTCTGGCCGTCTTGTACAGCTTGCCGAATGTGCTGTAATCGCGTCTGGCAACTAGAAGCGCAGGTTGTGCAACTGGCCGGCCAAAATGCTTCATGAATACCCATATCAAGAGGCTGCCTCCGATCGATGCCCAGAAAATCCCGACGTATAACATACCCAAATCGTGGGCATCATAGACGATGTCAAGATATGCACAGGA
Source organism: Tolypocladium endophyticum (assembly GCA_024339985.1). Lineage (NCBI taxonomy): Eukaryota > Fungi > Ascomycota > Sordariomycetes > Hypocreales > Ophiocordycipitaceae > Tolypocladium > Tolypocladium endophyticum. The sequence continues at coordinate 126,536 of JALHBW010000004.1, forward strand.
TCCAGCGTCATTTTTGCAGGGTACGATGCGGTCGGGGTAACCCCAGTGCCGTTGGGTATCGCCGCCCTCGCTGTGATTCTGGATATGGCGACGGCCGTTCCAGTTCATGGTACAAGAACGTTATGGCTGGGATTATGCTTCGATGTTGCCTGAAGCTACCTGAAAAGAGACAACAGGGTTTGCGCGCTAGGTGGCCAAGATGGAGAAATTAATTTGTGATCATTGAAGGGAGAAGGCAAACTCTGTAAATTTTGCTCAGACTTCAAAAGATGCAAACATTACATGCACATATATATATCGTCTTTCACATGCAGCCTGCCGCCTTGCTGGCTCTTGAAGAATATTGCTCTTCTGCGCGCAACGCAGCCGAGATCAGCACATTTGGCTCTTTTGAGCAGAATTGAGCAAGTTTGTGGAGATACATTTGGGTCCACGGCGAATCGATCGCCTCTGATAATCGATCAGCGCCGACCTTGATGGGCTACTTATTCTGCAGTGCTCGAGCTTCTTGTCGTCGTAGGATTAAAGTTTTGTATAAAGTGTTAGGCTACCTAAGGCAAACCTGCTCGAGTAGTGACGAAGGTTTGATCAGTCCTTAGAGGGTGGATGCTTCTGAAACCTTTCCTACCACAACTCGCTATAAAAGCAGCCCTTTCTACCCGATAGCTTCGTACCTCGAGAAGGCCACCAGTTCTGCTCTGGCTATACCAAAATACCCGTTCATCTTTCCCAGAATTACAAAGGATCTCCACCATGGATCACGGGAGCATGGGTGATGGCAACGGCGATGGGCCGGCTTGTAAGATGATGGTCAGCCTAAGCCAAAATCGGTGTGCCTTTTGTTTCTCTCCTCTAACATGCTTCACAGATGCTGTGGAATTGGTACACTATTGACGCGTGCTTCTTGTCCGAGAGCTGGCACATCACCAACAATGGCATGTTCGCCGCCACCTGCATCGGCGTCATCATGCTCACGGTCACCGTTGAACTTTTGCGTCGCATGGGCAAAGAATATGACGCCTTCCTCCGGCGCCAAATCCATCGAGAACACGCTAAGCGACTTACCGTTATCGATGACAAGCTCAGGACGCCAGAGGTTGTCAAGTATCGGGCATCGGTGCTCCAGCAGCTCATAAGGTCTTTCATCCATGCCCTTACATTTGCGGGAGCTTACATCATCATGCTCCTCGCGATGTATTTCAATGGCTATGTCATAATCTGCATCTTAATAGGCGCAGGGCTCGGGAAGTTTCTGTGCGACTGGCTTGTGGTCAAGATTGAAGATGCCGGGCGGTCAGGCTCGACGGAGACCGCCGAATTGAAGGGCATAGAGGAGCCCAGCGTGTGCTGCGGGTAACCAACATCACATTGGCCGTTGGCCATAATTGCCTCGCTCCATCGCAAGCGCAGACGGACTATGAAAGCTTCTACACCGCTCAGACACTCTACTCCAAAATTCACTCCCCCGGGCATTCCAATGAAGGGTGCAGCGGATCACGTTTTAAGGTCATGAAGAGATAAATCCCGTAATTGAATCCATTACTCGGCATAGACAGCCTCCTATTAACCATAGCCGATCCATAGAGCTAATGATGTCCGATGTATCCAACACGCGGCAGGATCGCTAACTTGAATAAAAAGGGTACATGTACTCTACAGTTGATGTTTTTTTGAAGATAAACAGCAGAGCCTCCTCGTAGAACCGAGTATCTAAATCGCCATGCCGCGAAATGCGCGAATGTGTGCTTACATCATGAGGGCAGCGACGGCGACGGCCAGGGCACCGGCCGGGGCGATCAGAGCAGCGCCGGCGGTGACGACGGGGCCAGCAGGAGTGGTGGCCTTGGTGGGAGCACCAGTGCCGGTGGGCTGCGAGGGGGTGGTCTTGCTGCCGGGAGGGACGACAACGCTGCCGGTGCCCGTGGGCTTGGAGCCAGAGCCTCCAGTGGGAGAAGCGCCGCCGGTGGGGGAAGCGCCGCCGGTGGAGGAGCCGGAGCCGCCGGTGGGCTTGGAGCCGCCGGTAGAGGAGCCGGAGCCGCCGGTGGGGGAAGAGCCGCCGGTGGAGGAGCCACCAGAGCCGCCGGAGTTCTTGCAGTTGGCCTCCGAGAAGTCATCCTGAGCACCGTCGAGGATCTTGGTCAAAGGATCGGCCAGACCCTTGGCAATGCCCTGGGCCTCCGTGGGCACCTTGCCGACGACGGCGCTGATCAGCGCCTTCGAGGCCGTGTTGATGTTGCCGACCAGGTCGCGGGTCTTGTCGCAAAGCCCGGCCTTCTCAATGGCAGACTTCTGGGAGTGCAAGTCGTCGGCAAGGGCCTGGCCCTTCTTCTGGAGCGCCTCCACGGGGTCCTTGAGGCCGACAGCGTCGCCGAGGCTGAGGTCGGAAGAGGCGTCGACCTTCTTCTTGCCGTCGCCAAGATCAGAGATCAGCTTCTGGGCGGCATCCTCGACGGGCTTGGAGTCGCCGGAGAATCCCTTGACGGCCTTGTCGACTCCGTCGATATCATCCCCAGCGCTCTTGATGACACCGGTGACGGTGTCGAGGTCACGCTCGAGGAGGACGTGCGAGTAGACGCCAGTGGCGAGGCAGGCGACGGCGACGGCGGAGAACTTCATCTTGACTGCCTTGTGTTGCTGACTTGTGGCTGACAATAAAAACTGGCTTTCAGAAGTGATAACGAGTGTCGGGACTTGAAGTGAGAGAGACTGCAAGCTGGAGAGACTGGGTTGGCACAACGAAGGTGTTTATATAAGAAGGAAGAAGGACGGGACAGGACTGGAGCCCGGGGACACCCATGCTTTATTTAACCATAGCTCGCAACACAAGGTCATAGCATGAGCCTTCCCACATGCCTCAGGCCTGCCGAGGCTGGGCCAATTGGCAAGGTCGAAACCTGCCGAGGTTGCCGCCCAACGGCAGGCTGTTTGAAGGCTGGAGTTGCGAGGCAACCAACAACCTGACCAGGAACTGGCTGCGAGAAGGCAGAGAGGGTGTGGGTGGCCAGGGTGAGCAGGCAGGTAGGTGGCTAAGCTCAGGGGTACATGTTCGGGATTAAGCTGTGTTATTGCGCCATTAGACTCGCGGCTGGACGTTGTGGAGGGCGGGTAGGGGGAGCTGGGCCAGTCCGTGGTTTCCGCCACCAAGTCGTCCACAGCACCATCCACAACTTCCCGCCTTACCCCCGCCGCAGACCAACAACCTTGACAAATCTGACCACACAGCTCCATAGCGCCATTCCCCCGCATTCTGACGGTGTGGGCCCCGTCCTGTGTGCCTTGAAAGTAGCGCAGATCCGATTGGGCGGGGACGTGGCACGGCAGGACCGTAATCTGGTTCAGGCCCTGCCACGGCGAATAGACCTTCGACGAAAGCAGCGCGCCTTTTGTCTTGCTCCCTGTTTTCCCCAGCCCGTCCTCGAGCAGTCATCGGTCCTAATGCTCGCTGCAGCTAACAGGGGCAACCAATCGTGGGGACGGGCCGCGTATCTTGGAGGCTCCTCCTTCACAAACTGACTGTAAGCAATTTGCGCTTACTCCCCGCGGAATAGGCACTTCCGGTGTTATTCAGGCAGTCGCCGCGATGTACGGCTATCCCACCGAGAGGGTTGCCGTTGTACCTGTAACTTTGATCCCGTGTTGACGTCTGTACAAGTAGACGCATGACGGAGGCGTCGACGCTATTCCCGGCGGGAACATACGAGTAACTCGTACCTGCTCCGTACAGCACACGAAATGGGGTTGGCCGCCATGCCGCAGCCACTTGCCAGGTTTGGAGCGGCCCATGCAACAAGCTCAATGAGCCGTCGCTCTGTGGAGTCGCGGCAAGGCTACCGTGCCATCATGCGCCCGGCCAGCCGTTGCAACAAAGGTCCTGAGGTGCCTGGCAACCGACCGGGGCGGAACACCACCATGAAGGATGTCACCATCTTTGAGCGAATGAGGTCTGGGCTCGAAGCAGCAGCAGGGGTCAGTACAGCTTCGTATTCATGTTGCCTCCCCACCATCACAGTGATCATACTATTACTGTTTCAGTGCAGCTTGTCAGTACGAGTACCTACCACACCATTCGACTCTTGGCCAACAGCGTAGAGGTTTTGCAACTGGAAACCATCACGGTTGAAAACCAGTTTATTGCAAGGATCATTCGGAAATTGAGCCTGCAACCATAGCCACTCAATTGCTCTCAGTAAACGCCGTTTCCAACACGCATTCCTTCGGCGTTAGAGGAAGGCCCTTTGGCGGAGGGCGAAGACTCCGAGTAAGCCAACACTATCCCTGCTCACGCACGGACAGGCTGGCTCACAAGTAGAAGAGGCGCGCCAAGTGCTAGGCTGCATTGGGAACCCATGGTCAACCAGGTTCCAAGCCACTGCCGGGGCGCTACTCAGAGAGTCCACGGTCAATGCGACCGCCGCGTGGACGCCAAGTTCCATTTGCGTGATGACCAACACGACCAGACTCACAACGTGTACGATGAGGAACCCAATCGCCGACGTGGTTCTATGGGTCCCTACGACCCTGTACGTCTTTGTCAGCGGGAACCGCCTTGGTCCGGGACGACGGAATCCGGGCTGCGGGCGCTCCTTGATCAGGTACTGCTGTCAATGTCGTCAAGCGGCACGGAGGTCTCGTCATCGACCGCATCTGGTAGGGGGTAATCTGCCTCTTGCATGTATCCAACATCTACACCGTACGTGCCGCGAAGAAACTCAATCATGTGCTATTCGACCCCTCCATCATGCATGCATATTTAAGATGAGATAGTCGTCAAAACACCCCCCGCGCGAAGTGTGAGATTGATGAAAGCGCAAATGTGGGTGGGGATAAACATCCAGGACAAACGCACTTCCGCATGCAGTGAAGGTTTTCTGAGCTTGGCAGGGACCGGCGTATTTGCTTTTGCAGGTTCAATTCGGCAATCTGTAAGGCGATCGAGCTCTGTGCAACAGTAGCAGCTTTTCCCGGAACTGTTGTGTCACGATCTTGTGCCTGCGACATTGAGCTCTCTGAAAGGCAATACCGGAAGAAGGGGCAGCTGCGCAGACAATGAGAGCAGACGGTACATTTCGTTTTGCGTGATGTTTTTTATGGCCTCGATCTCGATGCCAATCATCGCACCATGCACGCCCGCGTGCCCCGGCCCACAAAGTCAACGAAGTTTGGATCAAATTAGCTGGTAATTTAACATCGCGAGCGGCTTGGGGCGCAGGTCACATCGGCGGGGACGCTGCAGACGCGATGCGAAGACGAACTGCGGAAGAGGCTTGCCTTAGCTGGTGGGGGAAATGGGGGTACCCCTTGGTGGCGGTCGCCACGGGCGGCTTTTCAGTTCGGATGCCCTGTGCCGTTCATGGGCCAGTTGGCGCTAAATGACTACCTTACTCTTGCAGAAGCAGCCGAAGTCTAAAATAGCCACCCTGATGGAGGGCGGGCCAGTTTGGGAGAGAGTGGGAGGCGGTCCACTGTGGAGCGGCTCAAGCCGCGAGCAATCCGCGATCCCCTTTCTCAAAGCCGAAAGCAGACCATAGCACAAAGGCGCAAGGGGATGATCTTTGCAGTCGCGACCACCTGAAACTAAACCGGGTCCTGCAGCTAAAAGGTACAGGTACCCTGCTTGACGCAGGTGTCGAAGGCCTGAGAGACTCGATCGATTCGAATGGGCGAGCAGAACGAAATTGTGTTGCTAATTTGTTAAAACCGAATTGTCCACGGGGCGAGAGTTGCGAGCAGACACTAATGGGTCGACATTCAGCGGAGAGCTCATGAACTTGGAGCGTATGAGTGATGTGAAATATCTCCTCGAAAAGGACTAGCCCGACTCAAACGCCTGAATACAGCGATGAAAGCTTGCTAAGTCCTTGGTTGTTGCTTTATGGAAACAGGCAGTACGTAGAATGGTAAAGGCTTTTATGGCCTAAGGATACCTTACACTATTACCAAATACAAGATCTTTGCTGCCGTCTGGCAGGATGAGCCGGTGCGATGTGGCAATATGAGTGAAGGCACCAAGAGGTATGATTTCACGGTTCTTCCATCCGTGTACTTGTAGCCGGAGTCTGCCTGCTGTTTCCGTATTTTCTTTTTCCTTTTGCCGCTATTGCAGGACTAAAGGGTCTCGCTACATATGTGTTTAACGACATTATATCGCGGGGAGACACGCAATTCCAAATAAAGTCGAGTGGAGTGAGAACGAATGTTTGAGATTAGGCATGGACGAAGATTCGGTCTTCAAATCGAATTGAAGCATGGATCGGTGCGAATAAGCGCTGAGCTCATTGGTAGAACTCGTAAACCAATGACAGAAGATCCCTCATTACGCACCGCTCGGAGCTCGTAACACAAAGGCTGCATGTTAGGACAGTTGCTACCAGCCGAGGGCTCACATGCTCCTCGGCTGGACAACATTGCCACGTTCACTCCCGTTTTACCAATCTTAGAAATCCCCGCCATCGTATCGAGCGTTTCAATCTGAATTCAGTGTTGGCATGCCCCGGGTTTGGAATAGACGAACAAACGCAAATTCGAGGGACCCAGGCCTGCATTGAGCGCTCTGACCTCGAAGTCCCTAGGCTACTGTTTCGCTAGGATTTTAAGTTGGGCCGAAACTCTAGTCCAGACCCTGGTTCCCAGCTCAACTCAGAGCCCCCACAATGAACGTTCTGCCGCTCTCAAATGCCAAGTTTTGCCGCAAAAAATACCGCTTCAGTGTTAGGAGATACCCGTGGCAAGGTAATATGACCCAGGGGTGCGTCACAACCCCAAAGACAGCTTACCGGACGCTGCTCGGAAAACGCTGCGCCACCACACATTCAATATACTGCGGCAAAGTGACGCCGATGCGTGACTACCACCCCGAACCCATGGAAATGAAAATGCGACGAGAGTGGCGAATTGACGTAGTGGTTCCGTCTGCACAACGAGCGCAGTGACGAAAGCCATTCGAGCCAATGCAGGTACGCGCTTGAGAAAGTGTTCGTCAGAGGCGAGGGTCTTGAAGTGCTTTCGACGCCACGCCTCGAGCGTCGTGCAAATTGATCAGAACGTGAGCGGAATACCCATGCAAAGTGAGAAAGCCCGAACTGAAGAGTTCTCCGGTGCATTTACATCGTATTCATGCCTTGCTGCTATTTTCACTGTCACCCAGCGATACCATGAGCTGTACGGGGTCTTTGAATAGAGATGGAGGTTTCATGCCTCATGAATTTCTGACCTAACCATTCATCACCACATCAATCATCATTTCGTGACTGTACGTCGCCAGTTTGTCCCCATATCTTTGAGGTGACTTATGTGCCAGATGGCTGGAACAAATTGAGCGCATGTGAATATAGTTTTGCTTGTAAATCAGAGTATCCATTACTTGGAGACGAGTGTAGGGTAGGATCATGTTACGATACGATGAAAAACCATGCAGAGCTAAGTGGCGGCGACTGCGCTGCGACTCATCACGCAAGTCAGCTCCGGGGTGGATGTCGGCTGGGGGGATGACACTACTGAAGGGCGCAGTGCTTACTGCGAAGCATGGCGAGGAGGTGATTTCGTGAGCTGGTGATGTGGACAACATTGTGAAGGATCAGAAGCAAGGCTCAATTCATGAGCTACGGCCTGCGGTCTACTCCGTACATGGGAAGTGGTTGGAGGGGAGAGTCCTTGCGAATGAGAAGTAATGAATTGCCTGTAAGAACACTTGGGCTTCTCGTCCTCATAAAATGCCAACATTGGACAGGAAAAAAAAAGGCGGCCATTGATCATAGCGAGACTTGCGTCGGGGATGTTCACCACATCTGGTGTCATTGGCCAATCACCAGTTGCTGCAGCTCGACATGGCGGTATTAACGTTAGCTAGAAGTCGGCCTGAGCATTGAATTGAGAAGTCTGTGGAGCTCTTCAGGCCACCTTGCACAAGCGAAACTTCTCTGAAAAATTTCGACTTTTCTTGGTGAGAAAAAATCTTTCCGTAAAGAAATTACGAGTGTGTCAGACCCAGTGGTGGTGCAACATTCGTTGTAGAGCAACTTCCATAGAAGCATCTAGCAAGCGCGGAGCTGACGACGCAGTGGGGTAGAGGGACTGCCTCTGGGAAGGCGTCGCACAATCGGGCCACAGGCCAAGGCCAAGCCACCAGCAGTTTGAGTTCAAAGGATGCGCTTGCGAGTACGTTAGAAGAGCTGTTTCGGCGCCAATTTGCCGCGTCACGGCGGCGCTATCGTAAATCCGCAGACAGGAATCCGTTCTGGCGACACCGGCTCAGGCAGCAACCGGTTTCTGGCTGGGAATCCGTCGCACCGCCTCTAGTCATCGTGCACTCCCCTGTTGGGGCTAATGACGGCACTTCTGCAGACTGCTGCGGGAAGGACCCTGTACATGTACATCTGACATATTTTTCTTTTCTCATTTGCTTCTTTCATAGTCTTAACTTCTCACCATCGAAGCAATCGCGCCTCCTTTCTTGCTGCTGAATAGACTTCGAACCTTCAGAAAGTAGCTGTCAATCCTCACCATGGGTACTGCATGCTGCTCAGGCGGCGCAGGCCGCGACGCCGCTCCTCAGCTCGAGCACGCAGCCGATATCGATGCGCTCCACGATCACGGACTCGGCGACGGCCCGTCAGAGGCTCCTTGCACCGAAGAGGGCGAATGCTGCGACGACGATAAGTGCTGCGACACCGACAATGACAAGTGCTGCGACGACGACGAAGCCTCGCCCAGTCGCCCTGAGACTCTCGCCTGCTGCGAGTCTGGCGACGAGCACTGCGATGGTTAGTTGCGACTTGCTCGTCGAGAGACACCCAATGCTTATATTTTGGCGCAATTTTCAGAGAAATGCATCCTCGCCGTCGCCGCGATCGAGTGTGAGAAGACATGCGAAGGCGATGGCGCCACCTGCGATGGTATGCCTTGTACATCACCAACGATGCAGCAGAGCAAACACTTACATCTTCTCAGGCACTGCTAGTCACGAACATGCTCACGATGATGACGGCCACCACCCTGCAGGGGCCTGCAGCGCGCACCTAGCTAAAGCCTTTGACCAGTACGCCGCCTATCTCGAGTCGGCGCGCTGCATCTGCCGCAGCATCCTCGAGCGCGGGTGGTCCAAGACTTGCTGCAGCGAACAGGGCAAGCATCCTGTTGCCGCCGCCGCTGCTGTCGTGCCTACCGATGCGACCAAGGCCGTTGACGATGGGGAGGGCACGTACGTTAGCAGCCACGGCCTCCACCGTCACGATGGGCCCCATCATCACCACGTAGTCAAGCGTCGCGGCAAGAAGGCGCGCGTTGACAACGAAGACGTGGCGTTGGAGCCCAAGAAGGAAGTCGACTGCTGCAGCGGCTCTGGAGTCGAACCTTGTCAAGGCTCAAAAAAGGCAGGCGACCGTCCGGCAGGCGTTGATCTTGAAAAGGCCGAGGGTTTGGAGCGCGTTGTCCTTCGTGTCGAAGGCATGACCTGCTCGGGGTGCGGCAATAAGATGGAGCGCACTCTCAAAGCCCTTGGCGGTGTCTCTTCCGTGCGAGTCAACTTTGTCATGGGCTCTTCCGAGTTCAGCGTCGACACCTCTGCAGCTACTCCGGACGAAGTCATCCGCAGCGTCGAGAGGTCCACTGGTTTCCGCTGCGCCAGACTTACTTTCGACGACGAGACCATCGACGTTTTGGCCTCTGACGTGGCAGCCAAGGCACTCACAGACGTGGCCATCCCAGGTGTGATACAAGCCGCCATCATCAGCAAGAAGGCGGTCCGCATAACCTACGACCCAGTCATCATTGGCGCCAGGACCTTGGTGGACAAGATCGGGACACTGTCGAATGGACTGGCGCCTCTGCGCGACGATCCGAACGTGTCCAGTGGTAGGAGACGACTCCTCGACCAGCTTATCAAGACTGTCGTGGCCGCTTGCTTCACCATCCCAGTCGTGGTCCTGGCATGGGGCCATGACCTCGTCGACGACAAGATTAAGGCCATTGTCGGCCTCGTCTTCGCCTCCATTGTGCAGCTCATCGCCGTGCCGGACTTTTATCGCCCGGCAATTTTGGCCCTCGTCCACAGTGGCTCAATTGAGATGGACATGCTTGTTGTGATAAGCATCACGGCCGCGTACACGTACTCGGTCATCGCTTTCGGCTTTACCATGGCAGGCAAGTCCCTCGAGACGGAGGCCATCTTCGAGACGAGCACCCTCCTCATCACGCTTGTTCTACTTGGCCGACTTGTAGCCGCTTGGGCTCGCATCAGGGCTATGCAAGCCGTGTCTGTCCGTTCCCTGCAATCAGCCACAGCCACCATCGTCGAGGACGGCAAGGACCGGGAGGTTGACGCCCGTCTGTTGCAGTATGGCGACAAAATCAAGATCGGACCCCACTCGGCCGTTCCGACCGACGCCATTGTCCTGAGCGGATCTAGCGAGGTAGACGAGTCTATGATCACGGGCGAGAGTCTCCCAGTGTTCAAGAAGGAGGGTGACGTGGTGATTGCGGGCACGATCAACGGGCCAGGCACCTTGATCACACGGCTGACGCGCCTACCGGGTAAAAATACGGTCACGGATATTGCACAACTGGTGGAAGAGGCGGCCAACTCGAAGCCGCGGCTGCAGGATGTAGCCGACCGCGTCGCGAGTTGGTTCGTCCCCATCGTCACCGCCATCGCCATCATAGTCGTCATTGTCTGGATTGTTGTTGGTCTCAAAGTTCGTAACTACGGCACCGGCAAAGCCATCTCCAACGCCATCACCTACGCCGTCGCCACGCTCGCAATTTCCTGCCCTTGCGCTCTCGGTCTCGCCGTCCCCATGGTTCTCGTCGTGGCGGGTGGCATTGCTGCGCGAAACGGAGTCATCATCAAGTCTGCTGAGTGTACGGAGCAAGCCCGCCGGGTGACGGACGTGGTCTTCGACAAGACGGGCACCCTAACAGAAGAGGACCTTGATGTCGTAGAAGAGGAGTTTTCTTCCGCAGACCCGGAAGTAGCCAAAGCCATCTGCAAGACCCTCGTCGCTGGGAACAAGCACCCCGTCTCCCTCGCCCTGGCCAAGCACTTCGAGCAACATGCTACCCCTGAGGCCACGCTCACCGATATCCAAGTCATCCCCGGCTCCGGCGTCGAAGCCACTTTTCATGACGCCAAGATCCGCGCTGGAAATCCCAGATGGACCAAGACGTGGGCTCATCCCACGGTCGCCCGCCTCCAGGACAGCGGCATGACGCTGCTGGTCGTTGTTCGCAACGCCGAGCCCATCGCCATCTTCGGCCTGCGTAGCCGCCTCCGCGCCGAAGCCACGCGTGTTGTCGCCCAGCTCGCCCGCCGCGGCATTGCCGTCCATCTCGTCTCGGGGGACCAGAAGCGCGCAGTTGAGGGTGTCGCTGCGCAGGTAGGCATCCAGCACGTGGCATCGCAGTGCAAGCCTGTCGACAAGCGTGACTACGTGGCGGGCCTCATGGCTGGCGGCAAGAAGGTCATGTTCGTCGGTGACGGAACCAACGACGCCATCGCCGTGACGCAAGCCGATGTGGGCGTCCAGCTCGCCAGCGTGCTCTCTGCCAGCGAAGTCACCCGTGGCGCGGCCGACGTGGTCCTGCTCAACGGCCTCGAGGGCATTCCCTTCCTGCTGCAGATTAGCGGCGTGGCTTTTCGCCGTATGGCTTTCAACTTCGCTTGGTCTGCCGCGTACAACTTCCTCGGTATCCTGCTCGCCTCGGGTGCCCTTGTCAACGTACGCGTTCCGCCTGCGTACGCTGGCCTCGGCGAGCTCGTCAGCGTCCTGCCCGTCATCATCGCCGCAATGACGATGCTGCTGAGCAAGAATGAAACAGAGGGCGTCCTCGCCGTTGCCTAAGAGCGGGGTGTTCAGCTGTGTTGCCGTTAGGGCGCTGGCATGTTCAACACCCGCTGGGCTGGCGGCAGCAAGCGACGGTAGTGAAAGTGACAACGGGTGACAATTGCAAAGGATCGAGCTTCAACACCACAATAGTCTTGCTGGGTATTCATTTTGGACTTGAGTTCAAAAGATCGAGTTTCATTCTTCAGCAATGAGAGGTATGCGAGAACTTGCGTCGGTATTTGGAGCTGACAGTCACGGTTCCGATGGCGCAAGTCCTGCTTTCATTGTGACGACCTTTTTCCATACTACAAATAAATATGAGTCATCATATCAAGCAATTAAACGGTGCCATCAATGATACTCTCAAAACTGAAGCCGCGCCCCCGGTTCAGCTCGTGAATGATGATGCTTCCTATCCAATATTATATAAACTTCATGAGCGTCCATCAGGCGTTCGGACTTGCACCTGCCAAGTCGCCAAAGTCCACAACCGTGTATACACGCTGTAGCACGTCGAGTTTCTCCCTCAAGTAGTCTCGCTGGTGCTTCTGCGTACGCTCGAAGCTGAAGAGGAAACGAACGAGGAAGACAAAGTCCTCCATGCGGGCTCGAGCCTCTTCTTGAGTCTGACCAGTGCCGCGCGGCAGGGCGAGGACGTCGGCAATGGTGCTGGTGATTTCAAACAGCTTCTGCAGGATGCCATGACCGTGTATGATGATACTAGCGCTGCTGTAGAGGCGGCTGACGAGGTTGTGAAGCTGCGCAGAGAGGCGCTGTGCGGGAAAGTGCAGGGAGAGGCCCTCGTGGGTGTTTTGCGGCGGCGCCGACCGGAGGAGTCCGTGTGAAAGAGCGAGCTGCCAGACGAGAGTGCGGAGCCAGAGGCGGGTAACGAAAAGGTCGACATGCTGCAGCTCGCTCAGAGCCCCGTTCCCGCTGGCCGTCATCTCGCGTGCAGCTTCGGCTGCGGCAGCCTCGTCCTGGTCGAGCTGGGCCTGCTTGCTCTCGATCCACTGAGCTGTCATGGCGGGGACAATCCGCGAAGGATCCTGCTGCGGTGTCCAGTGGGCGAGCAAGGGCCCGTCCATGATCTGGAACAACTGGGTGAGGCGGTTGAAGCCGACCGTCACGTGCGGAGGAACGCTGCTGTCGGTTATGGGCAGACCGGTCTTGAGACAGATCATGGTGCTAGGAAACCCGGACATGATGCACAGATAGCGCTCGTGTATGTAGGCCTCCCAGTACATCCTCTGGCGGCGAGAAATCTCCGTCAGCCCGAGAGTGGTGTCGTCCTCGGAGTACTGGTGTACGTTGAGCATTTGTATCATGGCAATGGCTTCGCGCAGCGAAGCGAAGCAGCGGTCGAAACGTCTAAAGGCCGAGAAGGAGATCTCGTTGAATATGCACGTCATGATGCGTTTGACGGTGATGTGCATCTCACACTGCAGGCTGCCGGCGGCGGCATCCCGACCCAGTTCCGCCTTACGATGAGCCCAAAGGCTATAGCGTACAAGCGAGTCAATCTGGGCGGCAATGTCGCTGTGCGAAGTCCGCGTCAAATTAATGGTGACGGATCCAAAAGCGTGCACCAGGGCCGCGTCCTCGTAGTCGGCATGCATGTTTTCGATGGCGGCGCGAACCTCCGACGGGGTCAATACGGGGTTGAGGGGGTACACGAGCTGCTCGTACTCGGGGAGGAGGCGTATGAAAAATTCCTGAGAGAAGCCACTGCTGGGAACATCGTCCGCGAGCTCGAGGCGCGGACTGACGGCGTCGATGATACCCGCGATGGACGTCACCGCCGGAGGTAGCTGCTGCACCACGGGAGCTTGCGAGGCCGACGGCGCCACACTGCCCGCGGCGGACGACGTTCCCGTATCGTGCCCGTCGGCGACGGCGCCATCTTTGGTCGCGGCCCCTTTGCGAAGCTGGGCGACGAGCCTGCCCCGGACACCTGGCTTCCTCTTCGCCGGGAGCGGGCCGTAGGCGCAAGCGAGGCTGAGATGCGCACACTGCGCGCACGGCTGGTCCCCATTGCACCGCACCTTTCGCACGCGGCAGGCATCACAAGCTCGTGTGACCTTGGCGCTCATGAGAGAGGCGGTCCAGGACGCGGGCTGGTGGCGGTGGTAATGTTGGTGCTAGACGAAGCGTCGTGGCGTGGCGGGTTCATGGCTAGGCAGGCTTTGCTTGCCAGAATGCCCGCCTCTCGGTGTTACACTCTAGGTTCCTTATGACGCTATTGAGCCGTAGCGCTCCCGAGGTCGAGGTTACCGTCGTCGTGATGCAATGCGACCGGTAAAAAACGCGGGGAGTGGAGATGGGGCATTTTATGGTGAGTGCGGGGAGCCCGTTAAAAAGGCTGATCGTAGCGCATCAAGCGCACGCAATAACAGTAGTTACGATACTTCAGCAAGACTGGTATTATTCCAAGAGTTACTCATACTCTTACACTACATTGCTTCAAAGCAATCACAGCTCTAATTGCAACTTTGCTTACAGTGGTTCTCGAGAGTGTGGTTGCTCCATGTCTCTGTGTTAAGCCAGGTACCTGATCCTCCGAGACGGGCTCAGGATCAGTTGGCATTTATCACGAATTCTACTTCGCAACTAGTTCAGCACGCGAAAGACTTTCTTCTATAAGAGAAGGTCCACCACCAAGGCTGACCATGCGAGTCGGAGTGCACCCTTGCGTGTGAGTCCAGGCCCGCAGTAGGAATATTTCCTCTCGATTGACAAGGCTTCCTGATCCAACGTGAGAAGGTCACAAGGGAAAGCAACTTAAGTATGTCTACCTGATGGTAATCTCCTCTATTCGTCCAAGCAGAAATACCTCTTTCATCATCTCCAGCCAGTCTACATGGATGGTAGCATTGTTTGACCAGATGGAAGACGCAGGGAAGACGAGACTTATTGAGTTTCTACAAATATTCTAACGCTTATGCTGAGCAATCATTGATGCCGGCCAAAAGCCTTGTTCAAGTCGGAAAAGACCGCACAGAACATTTCAGATAACAATATTTACCTCAAGATTGTTCTACGGAGCGTGTCAAGGCTAATGCGCTCTCCAGGCCTGTTTCTAACTTTAGTGTGGCAAATGCCTGTTTCTCCTTCCATATCCATTAAAAATACATCGAAATTTAGGTTGCGTCTTATTTCAATAGTCCGTTTTATGGAGGCTTAGCAATAGCGGATAAGATTACGCAATTTTCAAGATTTTAATATGATAAGCATTTTATGTGTTTAAAGAATTAAAGTAGGAAAAATTCCCCCTACCTTATTTATATCTACATGGTGTGCATACTAGCGTCCACGACTAAGTAGCAAGCAAACCCTACTGTATGCAACAGTACTGTCTTTATAGTCCGGGTCGGTAAGAAGTCGTATCCGAACAATTGCTTGGAGCTGTATACAGTGCGGTCGGCTCTCTTTGCTCCGAGCTCGAGGTACTCTTCTGCCGGTGCACCACATGCTGCTCTTGTCATCGAATACTGGTTTTATATAAAGCTGCACGCGTCTTTTCGAGAGATTTACCCGTTTGGTCGTTCGGCATTTTGCCGAGGGCATCACGAATTGGACCCTCTGAAGTCTGAGTGATATGCCTTGTCCTGCCACCCAGGCGCCATCAGGATGCATTTTCCGGTCTTTTGAGCTTCTCCTGGCCTCGGTCCAGCAAGAAGCGAGGGATGAAGGGTACTCGATCATCAAATTACGCGCCTCAAACTATCATTCGGGGACTCCTACGCGATATGACTTGGGCTGTGGTCGCAGCGGCTCCAAGAACAGCGGCAGACCGAGGAAGCAGGACCCTACGAAACGCAAGGCGCCTTGTACTTTTCGCGCCAAGGCTGTCCGCGAAGTGTCTTCAGGAAATCAGTGGAGGTACACGGTCCAAGAGCCACGCCATAATCATGAGCTTCGCGCCTCCCTCGGAAACGATGACCCGACCACTGTGCCGTCCGCCCCGGTTATGCCACTCGTCACGGCCTCAGAAGACCCCGATTACCCTGTGGCGCAAAACCTGTCAAGGTTGGAGAAAGAGATTGAAAAGATTGAAAAGCGAGTTCAAGACCTGGAAATTTTCGTTGGCGTTGAGGAATCGCGTTCCGACTCGTCGAGCAAAGAGCGCCAAGATTTGGGAATGAGCATGCACGGCACTTGGATGACTGAGGTTACGCCGTATTTCCTATCGTCGGAGATCATGTAAAACGCCTGTGCCATAGAAACCGGCAGCTGCACCAGCCATTTTTGTTGTAGACAGCGAGTACTAATTCTCAACCCCTTGTATTAGACAGTTAGCATCAGTGCAGCACCAATAAGCAGGCGAATTCTAGGTGTTTTGGACATCATGATCCTGAGACTATTGAGAGAAATGACTTGTGTTGCTCCCTCCATTCTCCTGCTATTCAAAGAGAGCAGTGAGGCACTGGAAATCAGGGTTCGCAGGCAAAATGCAGGTTCGAAGGCACCTCTACTAGCTGAAATTGCGTGCTCGACCCCTCCTCTCGTGCTTGGCTTGCTCAGATCTCTCAACGTCTGGAATACTTGCCAGACGTTTGATGTTCAATGCCTCGACCCCGCGCTGAGATCC
Organism: Tolypocladium endophyticum; assembly: GCA_024339985.1. Lineage (NCBI taxonomy): Eukaryota > Fungi > Ascomycota > Sordariomycetes > Hypocreales > Ophiocordycipitaceae > Tolypocladium > Tolypocladium endophyticum. The sequence goes on from JALHBW010000004.1 coordinate 142,943, forward strand.
ATTGAGGCTGTTTGGTCCGTGCTTTGTCGTATACCTTGAGTCTCCTTGAACTTAAATTTTTGTCACAGCTTTGAATTATCGATGGCTTACTCGTGCACACCAACTTGGCTGGGCATGATTGGCGGGCTTGGTCTTGAGCAAGCCTACGTTGTACCAGCCTACTCGTTATTAGCTACGGAAGGTGACTAAATCGCGGGCGCACGGCGCTGTATTTACAGCTCCCAGCCGATAGACACAGTATTTTACTCTGTTCGCTTTTGTGTAAGAAATATAGTTAACTATTGGAAATCATCTACTTACCATTTAGTACCCAGTAGCTTGGCTATGAGTACTAACGTACTGTCTAGGTGATAAAATTCCGCGGATGTAGAGACCGCAAATAAGCCTTGCCTCTTTCTTTTTGTAAGGCTAAGATTTCTCTCTTGCCGAGCCTTCTCTTGCATTCTGGACCTGACAGAAACTATTACGTCAACAAAGAATAACGTCTCAAGACACGCCGTCCGTGCATGTACTCCAGAGTAGCTGCAACCCTAAAATGCAGGCCACTCGCACGCACAAATCAACTGTTTCTATTGCGACCCAGGGTCACAGGTGGAGCTCACGTGAGGAAGGGTCCCTACAAGGGCCAGAGCTCTTGCTTAGCTGAAGGAAGGAAGATCATCACAACCACAAGAGCTTGATAGCAATCATCACATTTGGTCTGCCACTAGCCTGTTGCTTCTATTTGCTCGAGTTCTCTATCTATTCCTCGTCCCTCGGTTCGCCACAGTTTCCCCTTCACTTTGCAACCTTCAGTAGAGGTGAACTGTAGGATGGGTAATCCCTCGTTACCAATGCCTACTTCGGCCGCCTCGAACACCGACGTTACTCCAAGCCCGCTTCACCTTATTTGCAGCATCCTCACCAAACTCTTTCTTAGCATAGTCGACGGTAATATCCGCAAATTGCTCAAAGGTACAGCGCGGGAGAACTTTGCCGCTATTCATTGCCTTCCACCAGATTTGACCAGCCTTCTCCCATGAGTAGCCTCCGAAGGCCACAGCCGCCAGGTAGAAGGCTTTATTAGGAATACCAGAATAGACATGAACACCTCCGCTATCTTGGAATGTCGATCTGTACTGAGCCATATTATCTACCTGGAGATCCTTGCCCTTTATTGAAGTGTTAATCCAAGGCACTATAAAGAGAAAGCTGGTACAAACTTACAAAACGCGGATCATTATAAGCCGTTCCAGGGTTCTTCATACTTCGCAATGCAACCCCTTTTGTATCAGGCGCAAGGCAGCCCTCTCCAATAAGCCAGTCTGCCTCAGCTGATGTTTCGTTTTCAATCTTCTGCTTAATCATAATACCAAAAACATCAGAGATGTGTTCGTTCAAAGCACCGGCTTGATCTGCATATTCGAGAAGACTGGTGTGAAATGTAATCGCATGTGTTAATTCGTGCCCAATAACATCGACGCAGCCAGCGAAGCTCCATAAGAATGCATTACCGTCGCCAAATACCATTTGAAGCTTTTCTTGATCCCAAACTAGGGCAATTAGTCAAATTGAATACAGACCAGTAAATCGAGACGTCGACGTACAGGCATTTCCAAAATTCTGGCCGAAGTGAACTGAGCTAATAACATTAGCGTTGTTGTTATCGAGAGACTTCCACCGAAATTGATCTAAATAGAAAGCAAGAACTCTTCCAACGTTTTGATACGCAAGGTTAACGTCTTTGTCCCTGGTTTTGGGGTCTCCTTCGGCTCCCTTTAACGCGCCAGGAAGGCGGTCCTCGCCTCCACCTTTGGCATCGTAAACAGCGCCATAAGTGGTATTTATAGATCGAGGTCTATTGTCTTTCCGACCTTTAGCTTACAGAGTTACTATGAGATTAGCACGTTGCAGCTTTAGGAAGCGCCAGATCATATTATAAACCTTTCTGTATCGCGGGATGTCCAGTTACACGAGAGTGGACATAGCTCGAGTCCGTCTCAGCACGGCCATGGGCCATGACCAATGTCGTCGCCGGCTTCAGATATAAAACCCAATTAGTCCTCGACGAATGGCGCTGCCCGAGAAATGGAAATACCCACGAAGCTCGGCAAGGGTTTCCATACGCTCTTGTCGAGCGACATGTAGACGATAATAAGCGCTAAGAGACTCTTGGGCCGCGATGCGGCCATTATGAGAGTTTCTTGTTGAGTTAGCAATACCTTGAAGGAGGTGCGGCGGAACAATAAAGCATCGGCAAGGCATAGCCGCAGAGTCGTAGCAAAGTAATGTAAGAGTGCGAAGTTAGACTTAATAGTAGCCAATTAACAAGTGGTCATTGGTCTCAAGAGCTATAGAATTCAGAACTAAGATTACAGTAATGTTGAAGACGTGCTCTCGATTGTTTTATATATAAGGTAAGCGTCGACTAAGGTGTTACATAGAATGAGAATATTAACTGTACTCTGGGAAATCAATGTGTAATCTGCATACCTACGCGCAGCCAGAATGTAACTTTAGTCTACAGTACTTTTCGGAAACTAACAGACTCGGTGTAAATAAATTAAAACTAGTAAATGCTGAGTTAAGAATAAAGATAAACTTCGTGTAAGAGTCGACGCTGGTTTATTAGCAGAAAACTTTTAAGAGAATAGTTGTGCGACAAGGAACCCTAAAACAAATTGTTGTATATCTTATTTAGTAAGTATGAAGGGTCCTTCCAACGGAATCTATCAGTTCGAGATAGTATATTAAGTGACGACCTTCAAGGCTAAAATCCGCATTAGTTTCTAAACGACACAATGCCACGCTCATCTAAAAATACTCAGGCCCGCTGGGAAGTCTTCCTCATTGAAAGGTTTTATCAAATAAAAACAGCGGTCCGTAATGAGGATATTCGGTTGCTTGCGAGGCTAGAGCGAGAAGACAGCCAGGACAATGCTGACAGTCATTACTGAATGGTCTTTGCCCTCGACACCAGCGATAAAGATGAGCGGGCAAAAGCGGACATACAGGGCCGGCTCCTACTGACCAACGAAAAAACTAAGCTTTCATGCGAGGAGATTCAATCTAACATGGAACAACTTGCCAACTCTAGGCAAAAGGATCAACCAAAAGCATGGGAAAAGGGCTTGCGTTCCGATTTTAGCAATTTTAGAGAAAATACTCTAAAAAAAAATTGATGCAGCCGAAGAATGGACAATAAATAAAATCAAGGACATGACTCCGGCAATGAGCGAGGCTGCAGCGAAGTTGGCCGGCAAGGGTCTCACGGCGCTCCAAGCCTTCTTCAGTAATGTTATAGGCTGGCTGGAAGGTGCCATTGATAGTATATGGGATTGGCTAAAGGAGGCTTGGAAGAAGACCAAGGAATGGGCTGGTCACGTCAAGGACTGGGCCGTCGGCGCGTGGTACTCTATCAAGGGATGGTTTTCCTTCGCTTCTACTGGGCCGGTTTCTCATCTTAGGGAGGCCGTGTCAGGGAATTGGACAGAGTCTCTCGGAGAGAAATTCAAGACCGTCGAAAGGGCGATCAGAACCCATGATAAGCGTCGTCTTGCCAGGATGCAGGGTCAAAACAAGGCGCAAAAGAAGTTCAGAATGAACTCTGATGTTGGCTATGATGATCGAAGTCTACACAAGAAGCAAGAGCTGCAGGACAGGTTCCTCCTAATAACTGATAAGACTCAAGTGTCCTGCGACGAAATTACATGGAAGTTGCAAACAGTTGCTCACTCTGCAGCGGCAGGCTTGCGGCGTGAGGAAGCGGCAGAGGCATGGAAGACACAGCTAGATGAAGACTTCAAAAGACTACAAGATGCAGCTATCACAGAGATTATGAGGACGCGAGATTGGGCCCTGGACAAAATTGGGCAAATGCACTCATTCTCACAGAGTCAGCCAGATACGGCGTCAGAGGCAGTGGAGAAGGCTGTCAATGCCGTTGGTACGTTCATGGCTTCAGCCTTGGACTGGCTGAAGAACGCTGAAAATGTCTGGACTTGGATAAACGATCCTGAGGGGAAGATCCAGGACTGGGCAAGCAGCGTCTCCTCGTGGGCCCATACCGCAACGGACGTCATTCGCCAGGTTTTCGACTACATCACCACTTCGGCCTCGGAATCACAAGACGATTCCAGCGGCGATCTTGGTGGCAGTCGTAGCATGCGCCTTAGGGGCAGCAGCAGCATGTGGGGTAGCAGCAGTCGGGACGACGATACCGGCAAATTCAGGGATGAGCGACGTTCCAGGTCGACAAATATCATCCACAAGCTGGAACGTTGCGGCCTGAACACTGTTGGTGTAATTGTAAATGCTGATTACTAGATGATGCGGGTATAATGAGCGGCTCTAGGTACAAGGACTGGATACTGCGCTGCTGGGTGGAACTGCTTGTTAGAAGAGGAAAAGGCTAGCTGGTATTAGTGAATGGCTTGGTGAGCTGTGCAGGTCTCTAATCAGAAAACAGAAAAGTACAATTCAAAAACATAAAACGAACGAAACAGAGAAAAGCGCGAGGTGGTTGAATGTTAATTAAGAAGTAAGTTCTATCAGGACTTTTGATATTATATAGCCCTAATATATTATTGCTTGATTTGACGCGTTGATAATATCGGAAAGAAGCTTTTTAGACGGGTGATGAAATATTTTTGCTTATCGTTAAATGCATTAATAGCTGACCAATTTGGGCTTGCACAAATACATTAAAGTACTTGCGTACGTCCAACGGATAAGGTATGCTGATTGCAATCAGTCCTGCTTCAAGGAAAAATGTCTATCCCACGTCACTACGTTTGATGAACTACGTTTGATGAGTGATTTCTCATTGTAACTGGAGAATGCTTTCAGCAGCCATGTTGCTTCGTTCTGTGTCAAATATGTAACCAAATTTAGAAGCATGCTTGGCGTCAACGGAAAAGCCAAGAATAGGCGCTACTAATGTCTTTGGTGATTTTCATATCAAGTGACTCTCAGATGATGGACACTATGATGTCATCCGAGCTTGGTTTGTTTAGTTCTAACTTTACTCAGCCCCATCCAAGTTCCTCAGGTAAACATTCTCCAGAATATCTGTTACCTCAATGCATTATCCCATGATAAGAAAAATGAACGAGTTTTCATTGCTCGTTTGGACATAGAATAAGAACGTTTGAGAGCACCGCTATATTTTTAAGGTACCATACATCGACATCGGCCGAACATCCGATGACCGTGACCCCAGTCACTTATTACGGCCCGGGGGGAGGCCATGGCCAGCGAAACATCAGTTAGGCAGAAGCATGCGTCAGAAATCTCTTTTTCGAACTCGACATAACTCAAGGGCGGCTTGCAAAGAGCTAAATCGATTGTATTCTTAGCTCTCAGCTTTGAGAGTGAGCCACTTGCTTAGCCTGGCGAGAAGGGTCGGGAGGAAGAGGTCTCAATTCGCACACGTCATAGGCAATTGGGGATGTTCTGCCGGGGAACAGCCTGTGTTGCCAATGTTAGATTAAACCATGTACTGTTTTTCGATTCTACAAGCTGTTGCGACGTTCAACGAGTTTCGGTAGACCTGCGGCGGGCCAGGTTTCAGCTGGCTTGAATCATCTCGCATTTGCTCCATCCAGCAGCAGCACGAAACCCAAAAAAAGTGTGGCACTCATACAGTGTCTGTACACTTCGCGTTGCAAGACTCTCAAATCTTTCGGCAATGTTACACTGCCGTGTGCCGAGTTCTAGTACGACGCTATTCATCTTTGACTTCAAGCTATGTCCGGCTGCGGCCCGCACGGTTTCTTTTACGACATCGGTCCCATACGGGCCATTCGGGAAGAAATGGGCTTCCGATATCGGCATAAGTCGTCGAGAAAAGGCAACTTCTGTCACTGGCGTACGAGAATAGTAAGGGGCTTCTTCCCTTATGCGTCTCATTTCCTAGCACCTTTATCGCTTTCTTCGCCGTAACATTGAAGATTGTGCGAGATTTGCCGTCTAAAGCAAAGTGATTTGAACTGTCTCCGAATGGACTTATCTAACATGAAGGGATTCGTATTTCTCAAACCTTTTTCACATGTGCATAATCTCCTACTAAGCCAAATGCAATCATCGACGCCCCATCGGAATTGCTCCTTGGCAAATACACGGGAAGTTTCCCGCCTAGGAATGCTCTACTGTCAACAGTTGGTCTGGGCCGGGTTGGAAGAAACTTACCTCGCTGCGGATATCTACATTGGGGCTCGCAGAATTGAAGGAAAGTCGAGGTATCTTACACTTAATTACTATTTCGCGGTTAAGATATCATTTTTAGCATATAACAAAGCTGATATTGCATTTGTACAAAATCGAAAGTGGGAAGGAGACAAAACAGTGTCAGCCGCCAAATCCACCCGCAAAATTCACCATGGCAAATGAGTTGCGGATGATGCAGAGGTTATCGTGACTATCACGAAGCCAGAGCCGGAGCTCAGGAGATCTTTTGCAAGGCGCAGCGGCTTGAGTCTTCAGTCGTTGAGAAGAAATTTTGTCTTTGGCAGCCAGTTGAGTCTGCTCAATACGCAAGCTCTATGCTCCCTCTATGGAGAAATTGAACCGGCCTCATTTCTAATAAGATATGATAGGTAACAATAGATGCGAACGAAGGGTCGCAAACCAAAATTGCGCCATAAGTCAAGCGCTCTAGCAATGCGGAGATCCAAGAGTTTATTGCCTACAATCTATCGGAGAGCCACAATGCTCCTAGTTGAATTATATTACAAGCGCCGGTTAAACTCAAGTCGGCGGCCATGGCCATTCACAGATTGCTTTGCAGAGTATTGGCTCCCAACATGCTGTGCGCCCAAGACTTCTGGGTACTGCTCAAAGATCCTCGAGAGTACATGTCTGCCAAATCCGTCGACCCCCTATGTCCAGATTCATTACACTGTATCGCAAAATGCCGTTTTGCGACACATTTTTGGGCAGCACGCATCCTCCAGCACGAAGTGATTGCTCTCATGATCTCAACTCGTATGATGTATGAGATGTGCATAGACTCACGCTGCAGCATGGCGCTACTCAATTGAGGCAGCATTCCAAGCCTTGCATTCAAATGACGTTTTAGTACGCCTCTCATGAATTCTGCCTCCACATGCAGCTTCTTGTCGAGAACTCGCCCTGGCTACAGCTTGCGGTGCGTACAGTGAGTATCGGAGCTTGATACTTTGCACACTATAGTTAAGGTAGCTGGCTAAAGCTAAGGAAGCCTGCTATTATTGTCATATTCAGCTACGTGCGGATTAGAGTTTTGAGCCGGCGACATAAAATGCCTCACGAGTGAAACAGACGCGTGGTCTTTATCCGCCAACATCTGGGTGAGTTTGGTGGCGAGGCCCAAGAGCCAAGTGGGCACCAGCTCACACGAGCCTCAACATGTTTTCGGAAACCCGGTGTGTAGGCAACGGAGCCGAGTACCCATGAGCTTAACGCGTCGTACCACCATAGTACTAGTTCCGGGCTTAGCCAGACCGGACCTACGACAGTTTTTGTATCCTCTTTTCTCCCCGCTTTCAGCTGCAGAGTGAAACTCCTTTGCGGCTCACGTACCATTCGGCCACAAAGGTTCCAACCGCCACTTGCTGCTTTCCACCGACATCTATAAGATTCCTTTTTCCCTTCTGCCACAGCTTACACACTAACGGAGACGTCAATGCGAGCCTAAATCTTTTCACATAGCCCGTAGTAGGGGCACTCATTGATCAAGAACATACCGTTGAGCATGTCGAATACCGATGCCGCGTACTTGCAAGGTCGTCAGCCTCCTTCTATTGAGACGTGCGTTGGCCTCCAACCCTTCGTTCAACAGCCTAGCGGTGCCACCCCTTGCGACTATGTGACTCCTCCAGGTGGCTCACAATCTCCTACATTCCTCTCGACGGGCTGTCCAGAACATCGCCTAGACAGTGCCATGACGGTGTCTGCTTCGGTTCTTTCGAGCGACAAAACATCTGCTGCAGATGCTCCCGAAGTCAATGACATGAACACCATACTTCCGTTCCAGTTACAAACACCAATGGGCACTGGAACCAGTTCGGAGCTCACACATGATGTTGCACCGCGGGATTTTGAAACGAAGAGAGGTGCTTCTGAGATACTCACCACGTCCACAGATAGAGACATCTCCGGAACATCTTTGAGAAAAGACTCAACAGGCTCGACTTCTATATCGCTCGTGCATCGCTGCACTGACGGTATATATTCCAGCGAGTATAAAAGCAAAAGCTCAAAGCTCGCACTGCCAGACTGGAGCAATTTGAAAACGAAGGCTGGAAAGATTCGCAAGCGTTTACCACTGGCTTGCCTGTCCTGTCGCCGCATGAAGATCCGCTGCTCGGGAGAGAAACCAACATGTGAACATTGCCTCAGGTTCCGGCTTGATTGCATCTATAAGTCAACCACGAGAAAGCCTAAATCCCGATTTAACTACATGGCTGCAATTGAGCAGCGTCTCAGAAGCATGGAAGAGCGCATGGTCGCAATGGACCCTGCGACGAAAGAACCTTCCATTTCACCTTTCGCAAGTCTCGCCAATTTGCAAGTCATCTCCAGTACTTCAGCTACAATGAGCCCCGTTTACGACACTTCTGAGGGACCAGAATCTAGAAACAACTCGCAAGTTGTAACAAGATATCCACCAAGCACGATGCTACAGGAGATTGACGGCAATGGTATGTCGTGTCCAGTTAGCCTTCGTGACAGAACCTGCAACAACTTTCTTTCTGAAGGAGCTGAAGCCCTTCCTCCTTTGACTGTCCAAGAACACCTCGCTGAACTATTCTTCGACAACATAAACGGCCAAGTCTTCTACATCCTGCACAAGCAAACTTACATGCGTGATCTAAGGTGGGTCATAAGCGTCTGGAAAGAACAAAGCTCAGATCAATTATCAACATTATCTCTGGGTCGAAATGTACTAACGTTGTACAGATGCAACGCCATACCTCCTGTTCTGGGGTTGTCTGTCTGCGCTGCAGCCGCACGGTTCGATGCAAGCTCCAGGGCAGAGCCATTGGCGCCGCCATTTCTCTGCGGGGAGGAGTGGGCTAGCCAGGCCCGAGCCATCTGCGCAAGACAAAATGCACGACCAGACACCGCGATTGTGACATGCCTGCTGATTTTAGGCTTGCACGAGTTCGGTGCGTGTCACGAGGAGCGGAGCTGGGCGCTCATTGACGAAGCTATTCACATGGCGCTGGCTCTACGGCTCCACGAGGAAGTTGAATATGGTTTCGGGAACGCTGACCAGACCCTCGATCCTGGTTTCATCGATTGCGAGCTTCGTCGACGTCTAATGTGGGCATGCTTCCTGATGGACCGATTCCACACTTTTGGCTCGCACAGACCGCCACTCATCAAAGAAGACTTTATGCGTATTCAACTTCCCGCGAATGAAAGGTACATACAACTTGGTCTGCCTGTCCAGACCGAATTGATTGGCGGCATGCGACCTCCGTCCGTGAGTGCCGCAAGCCGGGAACATCCTCAAATGGATGACAGCATGGATGCAGCAGCTTTCGCAATCCGGTCTATAGCGATGTGGGGCCGAATAGTCGCCTATGCTCTCAAAGAAATGGGCGGAGAAAGACCGTGGACGCCGCGATCCTACGGTGCCAAGCTCACAGCGGATATGGAAAAGCATGCGAAGGATATTCCTTCAAATCTGCTTTATTCCCAAGAAAACTTCCGGCGACATATACAGGAGGGTAAGGCCAGCCAGTACCTACTTCTACACCTCTCGACGGAACAAAATGCACTTTTCCTGCACCAGGCGGCTCTAACATATACAACAAGGAGAAGGCGAGATACACCGTGTGGTTTCCTGTTGGGGGCGAGAAGGAAATTAGAACTAGCAGCCAAGCGCATATCCAAGATCCTGATGGATACAGAGGGGTACCGATACGCTCTATCAACTCCGTTCGCGGCATACTGCGCCTCTTCCTCAGCAGGGGTGCACGCTATGATCATCGCAGCTGGAGAAAATTCGGAAAGGGCCCTCGCGGAAGCCAACTGGCATACAAATTTTCGTTTCTTACAGAGACTGGCCTTATTTTGGGGATCCATCTGCCACTTGCGAGACAAAGTGCAGACACAGTACATCAATACCCTGAATGCGCCTCAGCAAAACTTGGATTGGACAAGTGACTCTCGTCCGACCTCAATCAGCGTCTCCGGTGGCACACTTCCATGCAGTCTACCAGGCAATCCGGAGCCAACGGTTGGGCAGGTTGGAGAATTTCCCATGGTTTGCCCAGTTGAAGAGGAGCCAGAGCCGCCAGAACTGAATTTCCCATCCATATCGGCCTCACGAGGCACTGCCGAAAAGCGATCCCAGCAACAAAGACCAGTTAAGCGCAGGCGGATATCGAACCTTATTGGCTTTGAGGCAACAGAGAATAGACCGAGGGACCAGGGATCAGGCGGCCGAGACGACGAAAGTGTACTTCCGTCTTGGCCAGAAGCCCAGTCACCTTCACTCACGTCCAACGGCCCGTCACTTAGCATAGGGAATATCACCGACTTGTCCAATTGCGACCGAGAGTCACTGGCACATGGGGCCTCCAATCCGCAAACTGTCACATCTTTATTGAGAACGGCTGATGACGATCTCGTGCCTCAAGAAAGTTCTTCGTGGACTTTACTTCCGACAGGCAATGCAACAGTAGGTGAACGTCAACCACAAGTTGCCATCCCAAGCGAAGACTGGCAGACACAGCTCGACCATTTCTGGACGAATTGCAAGCTCCACTCGCATAGCTCAGGAATGGAGACGCAAACTACGGGAGGCGTCATCAGCCATGACCAGACTGGCGTTACTGGTCAGAACGCTGGATTCGAAGTTGGGAGCAGCACAAACGAGTGGCAGGTGTACAACCAGAATAGCCTGGCAATGAGCGCAGACTTGGGTACAACTTCACTAGTCGACCTGGGCTCCGTAGGGGGATGACGAAAGAAGGCTTTGATTCATATTTCTGCGAGCGGCAAAATGTCTACTAATGTGTGCTCTCTTCAGCTTACTCTCGGCCAAAACGTTGTACAGGTCCCAATCTTGAGCATGCCAGATTTTACCTGCAGACCATGGTATATACACCGTCTAGGGCTATCATACAATGTAATCTAGCGGAATATTAACTGTTCAGCCTTTTTTTTTAAATATAGGCTGTCAGGTCGATAGGTCAAAAGGTGGCTATTATGCGCATGTTTTGAACTTGTTGGCTCTCAAGGTACGTACTTAACTCTTGAAAGCGCTCCGGAAATTCAAGCATGGGCTTCTCTTCAGATTGAATTTCATCTTGCGATCATAAAATATAATAAATAAGTGACCATACTAGAATCTTACACTCTCAGGCGAGAAACCCCCAGTAGAGGAAGGCTAATATCCAAATCAGCAAGCATGGACATCACTAAGTTTGAAAAGAGTGTGAGAATGCCTAGAATATCATACGAGCAGAATTAAATCACCGACTCGTACTGCATCCTATATCTGCAAACCATCAGGCGGCCCCTTTCCGCATTTCCTTGGCCAGCGCTAGGTACGACCCTTTGCTAATGTCATCCAATATACCCACGCCATTTGGATTCCATCCCAGCACCCTCCTCGCCTTTTCCCCCGACGCCCTATTGTCTGCACTTAGGAACCCGGGAAAGATATCCCCCATCTCCGCCCTCGCCTCCTCAAACGAGACATCGCGCACCGGCAAGTCTAGCACCGCGGCGATAGCTTCGAACAGCTGTCGCGCCGTCACATCCGTCGCACCGCCGGCGTTGAAGGCCTCGCCCGACTGGCCGCGCGTCGCCGCAAGTAGAAATAGCCGTGCGGCGTCGTCGACATGCACGGAGGTGATATGATTTTTGCCGCCGGCGATAGACGGCACGCTACCGGCTTTGGCGAACATTCCCATAAAGAGCCTCAAGCTGCTGCCAGCGCGGCCGTAGACGTACGGCGCGAGGCGGATAGAGACAACGCGGACGCCCTTGGCCGCGAGCGCGAGAGCGTGATCCTCAGCCAAACCACGAGCGCTAAATGGACTCGAATCACGAGGCGATGCCTCGTTAGTCTCAGCCCCGGATGGATCAGGAGCAGTGATCAAAGTGCCGCAGGTGAAGACCAGTGTCTTGCCGGTACCAGCCAGAGAATCGCCAATGGCATCCGTAGCGGCATTCTCAGCGGGCAAGACGTCGGCGTAGGTGCCCTGGCCGAGGACGTAGGACGGCGCGAGGTGGAGCACAATGTCCGCCTCGGCGCTTTCTTTGCGCAAGACGTCTAGGGACGTGAGATCTCCACGAACAGGAACGACGCCGAGACTGCGTAGCTTTTCGTCGCTGGCCTCGCTCCGGGAGAGGCCCCGGACGGGGTACCCGTCAGCGACGGCGAGCTCCGCAACTACGGAGCCGATGTACCCACTAGCGCCCGTCAGGAAAATACGCTGTTTCGGAGCCGACATTTTGGAAATATTAAGTTTGGTCGGGAAATAGAAGTGGTAGATAGTTATAAGTCTAGAATTTTTGCCAGAGATTGATGTCACAAGCAGAGCTGGCAGAGCAACTATCGATAGTAAATAAATACCCTCACCGGTAGACAACTCGGCCTTGGTGAGACACCGACAGGCACGGAGTTAGCACCTCGCGGTAGTCCGAACACATTCCAAGCCCGAGTTTCGCTATCACGATTACGGCTAGAGGAATAGCCTGGTTTCTAGCTTATGTTCGTTTCTTAGACTTAACTTTTTATTGCTTAGATGTGAATGTGCCACGTTGGTAACCTCCGCGGAGAGCGACATGATTACCAAGCCAATAATTGCACCCGAGTCATGAACACGGTCGTATCGCTATACCGAGAAAGGCCGAAGTGGCATGGCTGAGTTGGTTCAGTTTTACAGAGGATAGATTACCAAGCAAATGTGTCCACGGGGATGCTTAAGACTGTCTTGGAATACAGATTGATGATGGAAAGTGATTTTGTGCCCGCCGAGTCGGGCGGGACGCGTCGCGCTTTTGATGGGGGCTCAGAGGTACACATCAGCCACAGCGCCAATTCGCTTTGGTCGATGCGCATATTGTCGTGCTCCGTAGGTTCTGGACACTTCTCATACATGGGGCAATCAAAAGCTAGCCCATGAAGGTACTCATGCGTGCAGTACGGTCTGTCTTAACTGTTTGATCATGTTGGTGCCTTGTCGTGAAGCTATTTTCCCACCTAATGCTGCATCCCGCCCGATCTGACACCGTCCAATGTGGCCAAGTCACGTCTTCGGTCGACTGTCAACTTTGGCGTCGGGGAAGGACTGCCGTCAGTTTTTATTGCACAAAGAGCTTTCATACTACCCCTGCATACCGGTGAAAAGCAAAAGTTCGCGATGGTAGTATGGGACCGTCGAGGCATTAACATATATTTACGTACCTTGAATCCTTTGCAGACAGCAATTGCTTTGGCTGAGGACTAATGTTGTTTCTTGCTAACGTAGGAGGGATAGGCTTCCATTTGAGGCCTTTCTACGTTCAACGAAACCAACAGCGACAAGCGCCACGTATGGAACAGCCTTAAATACACTCTCAAGCCATCTTTTCAGGAATTCAGTGCAAAGAATTTACAATTTTTCGGGACTAGGTTAATTCACTTGCGCTTTTTAAGTCTATGTAGGTGTAACCATGTAACCATTCGTGTGGCTTTATTCTTAATTAAGCACTTGTTGATTTGGCAGATTGGGCAAGGTGCGAGGCTTAGACGCCACCTCGTAAGCTGCTTGAAAACGAATCAACGCTGCTTCATCGTTCGGCCGGGCTATTACGACCATGCCGAAAGGTCGTCCATTGTAGCGCAATTGACCCACAGGGGCCGTAGCAACGGGGTAGCCTGGCTCGTTAGCAAATGGAAGTCCAGCGGCCAAGTGAATCAACGGGTTTTCTTACCTGCTGCAGAGGCAAAAATACAGAAACCTGAATCGGCTGGTCCCGCGAGGAGATTGAGCCCACAACTATCAAACTTGTGGTCGATGATTTGCTTGGCCATATCACGAAGCTCCTTCTTCTGCTTCTCTATCTCTTTTGGGTCCTCGTCACTGTTCAACGATGTAATAAGATCGTTTTGCTGCGTATAAGCTGCACAACCGTTAGAGCATACCAAAGCCAGCCAGTTCAATGCAGATGCAAGGAGGGCTCAATCTTACGAGCTGGCATCGCCCTCTCCTGGTTCGTTTCGTTGAAGTTGACTATGTCCTCAACGCTACCCACGGGACACTTGACGAATGCTTTGACGAATTTAGGTATGCTAACGTGCTTGAATTCCCAGTCTTTCAGGTTGTGTGTTAGCCTCTTGAGCCTTTGGGTTTATCCGAATTACTCACGCGCTAGGTGAACGGTATTCGGTAGAACGGAAGTGTCGGGCACCTCCACAGGATACTTTGTCGCGCAGCCATGCTTCTGGAGAGTCGAGATGGTCGCCAGATAATCCTCTATCTTGAAGTCGGTTAGTGAGTTATTTCCCCGCCTGAATCTGCGAGACGGGACAATACCATTTGCTCCGCGGTTCCTTCATGCTGTTGGCATAGTGTTTCAGGTAGGGTCCATAGCCTTGGGTCGACAAATCCTACTGAGAGCCCTTCCCATAACCCGACATCCTGAAAAGTAAAGTCGCGGTCCAGCAAAATGCTCGCCATGACCCTCACGTCCGCCGCGCACTTAGCCATAGGACCTGCACTATCGTAAAAGTCTGTCATAGTATACACGCCGGTGGTGTCTTGGATACCAACGGTTGGTTTGAGTGCATACAAGCTGTTTCGGGTTGAAGGAGTAACAATGGATCCAATCGTCTCCGTGCCCATCGCCAGAGGGCTGAATCCGGCGGACACGGCTACGGCGGAGCCGGTAGAGGAACCTCCAGGCGCCTGAACAATATCAGCTCTCCTCTATAGAAATACAGGCTGACATCTTACCGAGTGACCCAATATCTTCTCATTGGCCTCAATCTGTTTTACGTACGGAGATAGGGTCTGGCCGCCGTGCGCTGACCACCCAGGCATCATGAAAGTCATTTTCATGCCGGCGAACTCCTAAACCTTAAGTCAGGCAAAGTCATTCAGCTACAGGTAGAATTGCTGGGTTCTTACTGTCATGTTAGTCTTACCCAGGATGATGAGGCCAGCATCGATCAACCGCTGAGCAATAGCCGAGTTTTCAGAGGCTTCAGCTCCGACAAAAGCGAGAGATCCACAAGTGGTGCTCATTCCGAGGTTCGAAGCCGTAATAAAGCAATCCTGCGACCTGAATCAGCCCTTTCTTGCCAAATCAAGCTCGGAATCAATACGTACTTTTAACACAATTGGCAACCCGTGAAGTGAGCTTCTGATTCTGCCACTCCGACGATCCTCGTCAAGCGCTGCGGCAACACGAAGCACTTTGTGGCGGGGAGCGGGCGAGATGAAGACATTGAGGGTGGACTCGTAACGGTCAATCTGGGCAAAATATTCTTGCACAATCTGCACGCTTGTGATTTTGTTTTCCGCCAGCAGCTGCTGCAACTGGACCGCGTTGGTCTGAAGAACGTCGAAGTGCGCCGTGGACATGGCGGTGTTTTTGCCTAAGGTGCTGCGAGATTTCAGCAAGTAAGGTTGTGCATTTTCAGTATTGCTTTTACGGAGCGGCGGCAAGACGCCTATTTAAGGCTATTTTCGGTGTTAGTCCCAGGAAGTCCAGTGTTGGTCGCTGGTTCTGCCGCCCGTACTCAATTCGGATCATGGCTGCCTGGTATGCAGAAGACTGGAGCCTGGGGCCAAATCTTACAAAAGATCGTGGTTATCACAGGCTTTATTTTCTCATCTTGGCTAGTGCTGTACCACAATTTTCTGACTTGTGATCTAGGCTCCCAAATAGCTCCATTGTAGCGGGACTTGAGCGTAGAGATGAGGTGATGCTAATGGTGTCAGCAGGAAGCGCCCCGCAAAGTTCTCGTCTTTGGGCATGACGCCCAAAGGAAGCGCTCCCTGCAGCCTTACGGCAACTCTTTGATAAGATCGTGGAGCACCATCTCCAGGTATACACTTGTATGGTACAATAAAGAGTCCATATTTTTCGAGTCCAGCAACCTTCAACCGGGGCTCGGGAGTTGATAATGCGCACAGATGATGCGGCGGCGAAAAGAAAGAAAGTACCTTGCAATCGATGGCTTTCGTTTTGTACTCTTGAACAAACCTTCATGCAAGGGAATTTTTGGCGAACCTAAGTCAGTGGCACCGCGCGGTCGATGCGATTTGCGTACGGGGGGATCTCCGTGGAATTGAGCCCTGCGCTATTGCTGCGGTCCATCGGTTGACTACATGGTCCAATCCTTTCGACGGTATGCCTTGACCCAGTAATCCCGCTGTAAGAAGATGCCCACGTTACTTGACTTCCACGGCTGAGCTGGGTTGACCAGAGAACAGTCGAATCTTCGTAACAGCTGTTGACACGGACAGTTTAGAAAGCATGCTCTTCTCATCTGGGTAGGAAGTGTGCGTCGCTTACCTCGACGAACACCTTGTTCAGTTCCATGAGCGCGACATTGCGGCCTAAGCACTGCCAGCGTCCGTAGCCGAAGACAAGTTCCAAGGTGCTGTCCATCTCCCGGAGCTTCTCCGGCGGCGCTTCGAGCCATCGCTCAGGTCGGTACTCGTCCGCGTCAGAGCCCCAGACGTCAGGGTGCCGCGCAACGCCCCAGGCGCAGTATCCAATTCTCGTACCCTCGGGGAAGAACATCCCTTTGAACGTGTCTCCGCCTTTCGGGACCTCCTTGGCCATGAGACCGGCGACTGGAGGGAACATTCGAAGTCCTTCTTTAATAACGGCTTGCAGATAAGGCATGGCTCGCGCTTCGGAATCGGTGATGATTGGCCTGGTGGGGTTAAATTCCTTGATCTCAGCGTGGATCTTGTTCAACACGCGCGCATTGCTCATGATGTGCAGCATGGTTGCGCGAATTGCAGTGGCGGTTGTATCGCTCCCAGCCAGGCTGATCAGGGTCAGATCATGCAGCATTACTTGCAGTCTGCAGTTTTGTCGCATCGACTTACATTTGCATCAAAATTTCGGACTCGGCTTCGGATTGGGTGAGTCCGCGAGCAACGAATGACCCAAGCATGTCTCTTTGCGTCCTCTTGTGAGGACCGAACCTCTGGGCAGCTACTTGTTTGGCGATCCTGGAAACCGAAGTTAGTTTAGGCCTGCATTGCAGACTTGATGGGCGTATGCCAAGACGTACGCCATTGTGCGGCCGAGACCAACTACATCTTTTTCCGACGGCATCATCCACTTGAAGAGCGGAGAGGACAGCACGACCATAAGCCAGGGAAGCACCGTTATGACGATGATGTTTGGGAAATTGGTCTCCATTGTGGAAATGTATTCGTGCACATCCGAGTCGGTTGAAACATCACCGAATGGCTCGCCAAACGCAAGGTCCGAGATCACGTCGAGGGTGAAGTATTGAGCTTTGCGGCCAAAGTCGAATGGCCTATTCGCGGAAACGTATTTGGAGTCGATCAGGTTGATCAGAGCCATGACGTTTCGGTCTATCCTTGCTTCCAGATCCTCAACCTCTTTTCCCGAATACTGCACGAATTTCAGTTACGACTCTGCTCATCTTGCCGAAGGCATTTCCGGACAAGCAGAGACACGTACACCTGCAGCCATTTTCGATCGCAATCTGCTATGCTCCTCATCATCGCGTTGCGAGACGACGTTGTTCTTGGACGGATCGAGTCGCATTCCATCGTACCAGTCAGACCGCTTGTACGGCGTTCGCACATGCAGCATGCGTTTCATGAGATCAGGATCGCTCGTGACGAGATAATTGGGTCCGACTCGGGCCACGGATCCTAATTGGATATGTCATGATTAGCCACGGAACAATCAGAAGCCGCTGTGACTGTTTTTCTCCATGAGGCGGGACGTATGGGCCAAGGCCGGCTCGTGACCAATGTCGAGGTCAGCGCTCGCCCGGTGTGGAATAAATTAAGAGACGGGTCATTGCCAACTCCCTTCTCCGCGCGCGGTTAGGCGCCGAGCAGCACAAGCAGCTCGGTTGCACCAACAAGCAGAAGGGGCTGAAGAACATACCGTACTGCTGACATGCTTCGTACAGGTCGAGATGCGTCCTGCCGCTTCGCACGGCGCGGATGAGCCACCACTGGGAGATGCCGGCGCTGGGCGGGCCGGGGATGTGTTGGAGACGTAGGAACTGCTTAAAAGTTGAAATAGCACTCCACAAGATGACGAGTGCCGCGAATGCTGCGGCAAACACAAGGAGAAGGTGCACCATAGTGTTGCGCGCACGTTTCAATGGAAATAAGGTTCGGTTTCTGATGCTGCGTAACAAGGAGAGAAGTTGGCGTTCTCAGCACAGGAACGGAGTGAGGAGGGACCTGGCTTGCAGGAGTGTACACACTCCATCCATGGGCAGCGCCTGTCTCTCGTCCTCATCACACTCGGACAATCATCAGTGGGCGAGCGACGGTCAAGTCCCCGCAGCACGGTATGGCTTAAGGTCTCAAGCGAGTAAAGACCACCGCGGCATCGGAGCAGGCTTCCGGCTCTAGTGCAAAAACGATCCAATGGGAGGATTGTGGAATACTCGTATCCCTGTGAACATTCGTGCGGCGTCGAATACCACCTAGAGCAGGGATCGCCCAGAAGCATGGGAGGTACATCGTACGAGAGAGACAGGTACTTCACGACGGACCGTGCCGTTGAACGGACGAGACAAGCTCGGGTGCGCAGTACAGACCCCGCTTGGCGCCATGCCCCAAACGCATCTGGCTACAGTACTGCGCCATGCCGCCGGGTAATATTGCAGTAGCATGGCAATAGTGCAAGTTACACGTCTCCGTCCTTGAGGCTGCAAGAAAAGCAAGCGCAGGAGCAGGTGGCAAAAACGTGTTTGTGATATTGAGACAGTCGTGGGGGCTATGGAAGTAACAGCACTTCGCTGGCCGTCCCATCGCATAAATTTAGGTGTTACGTTTCCAAAGCTTTATATCCTCAAGGCATCATTAACGAAGAAGCCCCCACAAATCGCGGCCGCAACTCGAAGCTTACGATTCTTGACTCTAACCTATGCCGGCATCTGGGCGGGCCAAGAAGGCACTGTGCCGAGCCACACACCCCTGTCCAGAATAGGTGAAATATGACAAGTGAAGCCGAATTGCCAATCAAATGGACAGCGCGTAGACAAATCAGCCAGCCATGTTTTCCGCACTGACCAGACGTTCGCTATGCCGGCTGGGGCAAAGTCTCTTGAGTATGCTCATGCAGCCCACCAGAGTTTTCTGCCGTCTTTCGACTCTTATCTTCACTATCAATCTTCCCCCAGTTATCTCCCCTCACGCTGCGTGCAACCCAAGTCGCCGCTGCCGTTGCATGTATTTCTCCCGCTCCACCAGCAAATCGGAGTGCCCCTTCCGCTCTTCGACGTCGCCGCAAGAGAGCTCCCGCAACATCAGGTCCTAGCGACCAGGCCTCAGCGCGAGGCGAGAGCGCCGAATCGTCGGGTTTTCCCCTCTTCTGCTGCACCCGCCGTAACGTCGACACGACGGTTTCCGTGATCATGGTAGACCCGACGTCATCTTCAGTGGAGCCGCTCGTAGCTTCCGAGGTTGGTTTGGCCTTGAGCTCTTCAGTTGTCGAAATCACTCGCGATCGGTGTGCGTAGTCCTCATCAGTAGATCTGTTGAGGGCAGACCCACCCGGTGCATCTCGGTTTGCTAACGTATGTGCATTTTAAAGGATGACTGGGAAGTTGACGATGGTTTGGGCTCGGTGAGTAGTACGGAATACAACAGCTTGGCTCCGTCAACGTTTGTTAATCGTGGCATCGTGTGATCATCACAGTCCATCGCGAGTTCCTCGACGTCGCTTGCTTCAAGCATTCTTAAGTACCGCGAGGAGAATGGGAGGACATATCACGCGTACAGGGAAGGCAGTACGCTCCCTTCCAGCTTCACCCGGATGACTCATGTTAGTAGCAACGTGAACGATGACTGACCGCCGCTACCTCAGGATACGTCTTGCCAAATGACGAGGTCAGATGCACAAGCCATCAAGTTACCGCGGCTGACACCCAACCCACTGACGTATGAAGCAGGCAGAGAATGATCGTCTAGGTAAAAAAACAATGAATATTGTTGCCCGGTCAATGGCTAATTCGATCATCACCGACATAAAGATTTGCAACACCACCTCTGCACCTTGACATTGGGTGGCAAGCTATTTATATGCCCTGCTGGGATAGATAAGCCCGTCGGTCGGGTATTAGATGCCGGCACTGGAACTGGGATATGGGCAATGGACTTTGGTGAGACATTCAAGCAACTTCTCTGAGAAGGTCCTGAGCTAAGTGAATTTTGCAGCTGATGAACACCCCGAGACACATGTACGTCCTGGCATGCAGAACTTACGCAGCTGAGCATAGTTTAAGATTTCTAGGTCACAGGCGTTGATCTCAGTCCCATACAACCTTCTTTGTACGTCCCCATGATAGAGAGGTACCGGCAAGCAGACGCTAAGTTATTGGTCTCTCAGTGTTCCGCCAAATGTCTCTTTCTACATCGACGACCTGGAAGACGCCTGGACATTTAGCTCCAAGTTCGACTTCATCTACGCGCGGATGCTGACTGCATCAATATCCGACTGGCCGAAATTCTTTCGCCAGAGCTTTGAGTATTAGTCTCCTAATCTTTGATTAATGAAGTTTGCGACTGACGCACAGTAACAGCAGCCTCAATCCTGGAGGCTGGATTGAGGTCCTGGACGTACATCTACAATTGCAGAGCGACGACGGCACGATACCGAAGGACTGTGCAGCCGCGGTCTGGGGGGACAGGATGCTTGAAGCGGCAAATTTGATCAATCGGCCGCTGGACAGTATGACTTTTTACAAGCAGCAGATGTTGGAGGTGGGGTTTACGAATGTGACCGAGAGGCTCTTCAAATGGCCGACGAACTCTTGGCCCAAGGACCCTAAGTTCAAGGAGTTAGGTACGTTACGATTCTTGGTGATAGAGGTGCCGAGGGAGGGCTTTACTCGATCCGCTTCTTGCAGAAACATCGACTAAGCTGGGTTCAGGAATGTGGACCTACGAAAATCTCGGAAACGGTGCTTCGGGACTTAGCATGGCGCTATTTACGCGCGTCTTAGGATGGTCTCCTGAGGAAGTTGAGGTCTTCCTCGTCGACGTTCGGAAGCAGATGAAAGACCGAACCATCCATGGGTACTGGCCGATGTGAGCTCCCCTACTCCCATCTTTTCCCTGGGCTTTTCGCGGACCAGGGGCACTGACTGATTACCCAGATACGTGGTGTATGCCCAGAAGCCTGAGTAAACGTTGTGAATACAAGAGAAACCGGTGGATAGTGACGACTTGCGAGTGCATGAAAAACAGTTTTTCATGGTCGAAAAGCGAAGCATATGGCATTTCTATGGGGAAGACACGATGCGTTCGAATAACAACATGTCATTCCTGATCCGCTCACGGTTCAACTTCGAAATAGAAACAACACAGGCGACTCGTTGTCGGTGGTCAACATACTCAATATCAGCATGTTGTCTCAAAGCAAGCAATTTCTCCACGTGATGAGTATTACGAATAATTTTTCTTCAACTTTCGACATTGATTCATCACTTTCTAGACAAGTTACAGAGCCTGAGAATCTCAGTTCCGCAATTTCATGGGTGTCATAATGCGCTGCCTCTTGAAGCGTGTTTTTGTGCTTGCAACTGCAGGAATGTCATAGCAGATGTCAGCCCCGCTGCTGAGCCGTGCCCTCGCTTCTGTTACTAACGTTATATGGCTTAGCAACCATTGCCCTGCTCAGCTGGCGCACCGATTTGGTGATCAAAAGATTTTGTGATATCGTAGGGGACCGAACATCGTTTCAAGGTAGTGGTGGCTAGAGGCAATTGCAGTAGAAGAGAAAGCAGGTATAATTCATGTCAGGTTTGAGACCGGTGCCGGAGCGCTATTATAATGATACCAGGGCAAATGGCTCAGCGTTTCAACAGCGCTGTCTGGACGTCAATTTCCGACAACACCGCCTAGAGACGAAGAAACTCGAATAATCATGGGTAGTAGTTGTATTTACTCTTCAAAAAAAGCCAGGTCATGGACGAAAAAATGACGAGTCACAGTGTATGTCCCCCGCCAACCACGGACACCCTTGGAAATCATTGCTATTGAGATATATATATTCCGATACACTCGTGCTACCTTGGTCAAACACAATTCTTGCGTGTGCTCCCAAAATCATACTCTGCTCAGCATCTATCAAGCAGCGTTCAGACCCGCTCGACCATGACCGTCTCGGTTTCGATCACCTTTTCACTCGCAGCCCGACCAACTTCGGTGCCGTCGAACTGGTCCACAGACGTCGTCTTGAATTTCCTCGCGCTAACGCCATTCTCGAAGAGAACATCTAACTCTCCATAAGTCCTGCCTTTGGGCTCAGGCAGGCGGAAGTAGGTCCACACGGCGCAGACGAAGCAGGTCCCTGCCCAGAAGAACCCAGACTTGGCACCCCAATTCCAGGCGGTCGGGTTCAACATACGCGGGGTGATGACGTTGGTAGCAATGCCAATGATGTTGTACATGTTCCTTGCCAGCACGACCGACTTGGTGCGAAGTCGAGTCGAGGTGAGCTCCGCCACCAGGGAGTAGCAGACTGGGCCCACGGTGGCATCATAGATGAAGGTATAGACGAGGAGCATGGATCCGATGGCCCATTGCGCGGCCACGTTCTCGCGACCTGCAAAGGCCACACAGCCGATGGCCAAAAGAACCCCAGACATGAATAGTTGGCCCCAGAGGTACAGGGTTCGGCGTCCAAACCAGCCCATGAGAAACCACGACGTAACAGTCCCTACCATGCCGAGCGCGTACTGGCCGAGGGACATGCTGAACGAGTTGTCAACCGCCATGCCTGCTTGCTGATAGAAGTACGTTGAGTACCCCATGAAAGTAGAGCCGCAGAGGGTCTGAATCATCCAAGTCACGCAGACGATCTCGGTACGGCGGATATTGACGCCTTTGAAGAGATCCAAGTATGAGATGCCCGAAAGAGCCTCCTTCTCCATTTCGTTTGTATGTATCATCATCGACACGGTCTCGTCGGGCCGGAAGTCAACGCCGCTGTTGCGTGTCGTCAGACGGGCGAGTGACTTTTTCGCGTCATCGAGGCGGCCGCGGCGGACAAGCCACCAAGGGGACTCTGGAGCAAGGTAGATGCCGATGATGAGAGGGACGGGCCAAACCCACTGAAGGGCGAATGGAATCTTGTAACCCCATTCGCTGTCCAGTGTCAGCATACCGCGCAGCACACCGGAGGCAATGAATTGGCCAATGACCCAGCAGAGGTTGACATAGGTAGTGAGATAGGCTCGAAGATGCGTTGGGCAGACTTCGGAGGCGTATGTAGTTGTCAGGGTCTGGAAGACGCCCCAGGGGATGCCAATAAGGACCTCGCCGATAAGTAACTGCACGAGCGTCTCGGAAAAGAAGATGATGAAGATGAAGGCGACGCAGCCAATGAGGGCGCCTATCAGGGTCTTGCGGTATCCAAAACGGTCGGCGATGATGCCGTTTATGAACAATCCGAGAACTTGGCCGCAAAGAGCTCCATTGGACAAGCCACTTTGCCATGCGGCGGTGAGCTGATATGTTCCGTCGGGTTGCTTGTCACCAAACTTTTGCTGAAACGGAGGGAAGGCGAAGAGGTTGTTGAGAAGAACAACATCGAAACCTTCCATGACAATGCAAGTGGAGAGGAAGATGGACCAGAGGCAAGCCTTCTTATACAGCTTCAGCGACTCAACAAGGCCCATGCTGGTCTCAGCCTCCGTGGCAGCAGCCGCCTCGCAGAGGGTTGACAGCTTCATGTTGGGAGTGCTGACGGGCACTGGGTGGGTGATGTCACCCTCGCTGTGCTTTGAGGGAGACATTGTGTCGAGAGGCAGAATATTCCGGCTGGACGCTTAAAGGGGCCAGTATAAGGCGGCAAAGAGAACAAGATTTGAGAGACAATGAGTTGAGAGTTGAGGAGCTAGGGGAATTGGGAGACGGGCGATGATTGTGATGGCTTTCATGCCATGACCGGCGTCCCTATTGCTCCGAGGCTTGGCAACACGGTGCCATGACTTCCCATTTTATAGTCGATGCCCAGATGGGAGTTCAGGACGTTGTCCGTAGGATTTCTATTACAAGCAGCTGTTGTCGTTGCATCGGCGCACAGGCCAAGCCAAGCCCGCCCCCAGACATTCCTACATCGGCCACTAGCTCAAAGCCACGAGCCAGCCGCGATGGAGGCAACTAGGCGCTGGCGCCCAATCAACAGGGGCCACTCCGCAACAGTTTCGGGCTTTTCCGGCCAACGAATCATTGCATGTTTCGTCGGACTGACGAGGTGCAGCCGCCTCGACGCCGTGCAATCCACCGTCGTCCGGCTAGAATTGACGGTACCGCCAGACCGAACATCCCAATCGGCGTTGAGACTTGTGAGATGGTTATGGCACTTCCCCGGCCCGACGCAGCCGTCTAACAGCTGCACGACTACTCGTGATAATGCGCACGGCATCCCCAATTGCGGGTGGGGTGTCCACCAAATCGTATTATTACTTCCCCATGGGGAGCCACAGACTTGAAAACCAGGAAAGAGGCTCAAACTGGCCAGTCACAATTACGTGTGCCAAATGGTTTCCCCACAGGGCCGCGATGCTGTTATCGGGCCGACAAGTCCTCCTCATCATGCTTTCCAGGGGCAAGTGCAGGGAGGCGTCGCAGTATTGTCCCTGGAACCCTTCGCAGCTGAGTCGAGATCAATTGACCAATTCATACATAGACTAGCGTGAGCAGAAAACGGCCCCGAAGCGCTCATGCTCGTACGAGCGCGGGCGAGTCTTGGCTCTCGCAACTGCGAGGCTGTTTGAATCGCTCCCCATGCAGATCTAACAAGCCACTGCGCCACTCCTGCCGCTTTGACTTGACAGGCAGATACAATACCGCACGCCAGAGTGACGTAAAAAATCTCCAACATTGGCGAGACTCTCGGCCTTTTCGTGCCGCTCCCGCATGTCCAAATCAGGAATAGCTGGTCCTTGAATGAGTTACTGTATACTTCGTAAACTCAGAAAATTCGTCGTGGGCTCGTACGTCCAGTCTGTAGCATGTCTTCTGTGGGGGAGAGCCATGATCAATCCCTGTCCTACTATTAAACCGAAGATAATGCAGCTGGTTGGTCCTGGCCTTTGCAAGAACGCCGTATGGGGCCGCGATGAATTTTCTAAGTTTATTCGGTACTCGTCAGGAGACCAGCTGAGGGTCGATTTGCCAACAGGTCAGACGAGAAGGTTTCGCGTTACCGAGAGGTGAGAAGGGACTCGGGCCGACATTGGTCCAATCAGCGGCGGTGCCATGTCGGTCCGACAATGAGCCAATCTCCTCCTCCTGCGACCCTCCGCATTTTATCGCGTGGCTCTGTTGATCATCCTCCTCGTACATACGAGTAATTTCTCGACAGGGCTGATTCAAGTCCAGCTTTCAATCGAGATGTAGAGCCGGTTGCCGAACAGGTGAGCTACTAAAATCGGCGGGCTGGAGCCTATCCCCAGATTCTACCCCGCGCCAACGTAAGTCTGTCGGTCCGACAACATAATGTTTGCCCGTCCACTTACTTCTCAAGCGTGCATTGGCAGTTCTTGGCTAACGATCCTTAACGAGTTAAGTATGGCCCACTACGACGATCTTGCAGAATGGCAAACATGGGGAGCCTGTGACTCCCGCGCTGCTCCCTCTCCACTCCCAGGTCCACGATGACTTGACATTTAAGGCGAGCGGCTTTCTCTTCTGAACCACTGCAAATCTTCATTCTGCGGTTATTCCATTCGTCGCTTGCTGCTCTTCCTTCATCAGCTGCGATTCGTGCTTCTCTTGCAACTGGTCGTTCTTTTCCAGTGCCGAAGGTCGGGTTGTGCGTAATACGCTTAACCTGTTAGTGAAACTTCATCGAGTTTCACATTCGCAGCCGACATCATGACAGTCATTGGTCGCGACAAGAAGTGGTGGAAGCAGGCCGTCATCTACCAAATCTACCCTGCGTCGTTCTGCGACTCCAATGGCGATGGTGTCGGCGACCTGCCCGGCATCACATCCAAGCTCGACTACATCGCCAGCCTTGGCATAAATGTCATCTGGATCTGCCCAATGTACGACAGCCCGCAGGTCGACATGGGTTATGACATATCCAACTACGAGGATGTTTACCGTCCATATGGCTCTTTGCAGGACATGGAAACCCTCATCAGGGAGACGCATGCCCGTGGCATGCGCATCATGCTCGACCTTGTCATCAACCACACCTCGGACCAGCACGCCTGGTTCAAGGAGTCTCGCGCCAGCAGGGATAACCCCAAGCGAGACTGGTACATTTGGCGGCCAGCTAAAAATACTGCCACTGGCAGGCAGCCACCTAATAATTGGCGGTGCAACTTCGGCGGCGGCAGCGCGTGGCAGTGGGACGAGCAGACAGGAGAGGTAAATTCTTAAGCAGTTATTCGCGAAGACCCTCATGGCTGTGCTTGCTAACGTCAACAGTATTACCTCCACCTATTTGCGAAGGAGCAGCCAGATCTCAACTGGGAGAATGCCGAGACTCGCAAGGCCATCTACGCCTCGGCCATGGAGTTTTGGCTCTCGCGGGGCGTTGACGGCTTTCGCGTTGACACAGTCAATATGTACTCGAAGCCAAAAAATCTCCCTGATGCACCCATCACGGATCCCAAGGCTGTCTACCAGCCCGCCGGGCTGCTGTATTGCAACGGACCGCGGATGCATGAGTTCCTGAGCGAGATGAACGCTATACTCTCGCGCTACGGTGCCATCACGGTGGGCGAGCTCCCTTGTACCCCGGACATGAATCGGGTCCTCGACTACGTGAGCGCCAAGGCCAAACAGCTCGACATGGTCTTTCAATTTGATGTGGTCGACGTCGGGTTCGGCAAGACGCACAAATACGAAACCGCTCCAAAGAACTACAGACTTCCTGACTTCAAGGCCGCCATCGATCGGACCCAGGGCCTGATCCGCGGTACCGACGGTTGGACCACGGTTTTCCTCGAGAACCACGACCAGGCCCGGTCCGTGTCACGGTTCACGAACGACAGCCCAGAGTATCGCGTGCGCGGCGCCAAGTTACTTGCTTTGATGCAGGCTTGCCTGAGCGGCACGCAATACGTGTATCAGGGCCAAGAGATTGGATGTGTGAATGCGCCAAGAGAGTCGTATCCCTTGGAGAACTATCTTGACGTTGACAGCTACCTGTTTCTGGACATGGTCAAGGAGCGCCACGGCGCTGAAAACGAAGAGGAGATTGGCAAGGCCTTCAGCGCGCTGCAGCACCTTGCGAGAGACCACGCCCGACTGCCCATGCCTTGGAACGGCAAGGCCAAATTTGGCGGCTTCTCCGAGGCCGCCGAGAAGGCGGGCAAGGAGGTCAAGGAGCCGTGGATGAAGCCTCATCCCCTGGCCGGCGAGATCAACGTCGCAGCACAGCTGGATGATCCCAACAGCGTGCTTGCCTTTTGGCGCAAGATGAATCGTTTCCGCCAACAGCACGCCGATCTACTCGCCTATGGCGACTTCAAGGACCTGCGGCCCCAGGACGAGGATCTTTTTATGTTTGTCAAAGAGCCGCACGGCCACCACGGCGGTGACAGGGCGCTCATCGTCCTGAACTTTACCGCCGGCGAGAAGAAGTGGGCGGCTCCTGATGCATCGGAGCTGGGGCTCCCGCAGGGGGCGATCAAATCGGTGCCCGTCATGTCAACTCACGAAGGTAAGGTCAGGGAGGGTGTTTTAGCACCTTTTGAGGGACAGGTATATTTGATCAGCCCTTGAGGGCTCAAAAGTAACATAATAGTGATGTTTCCTCCTGCCATCAATTAGACTACACAAAGAGACTATACCGACTGGCTATTGGCTTACACAAAGTATGCAAACTGCCACAGCAGATCCCAGGCTCGTGATGACTTTTGACTAAGTTCCCTATACGTAGCGATGGCGGCCGAGTTCGCAATCGTCCTTTACGGATTGTCATCTCAAGTCAGTTGTCTGAAGCATTCAGCTCAGAGTTTTCAACCATAGGAAGCGCTTCAAACCAAAGATTTCTTGTGAAGTGACGTCTCTGAGAGAGTAAGGAATTGGACGTTACCGAAGGAGCGACTCGGTTGACTTCTGTTAAACAGCGTGGAAAGTCGAACCACGCCTTCAGGTCACATCGTTTCGCGAGGACTCCAGAGATGCGTCGTAGCTCACACATGACAATATTAAATATCTGCGTATCTGCTTCTCACTTACCATGGAGACCAACGCTGGTCCGTTAATTCGAGTACTGGTCGATTCACAAAGTTCGTCTTGTAGTATGTCCTTGATAGTCCGTATCGTTAAGCTCTTCCCCAGTCAATGATTCCAACACAGTGATTTGGAAATGATCTCGAGCTCATCTGTCACGTTAATCAATACCGTTATTCCCAGCAACTATTCCTACAATTTATGACTGACGAATCGCGTTTAGTCGGGCGTAGTACAATTGTCTCATCCAGGTTGGCAGACAAAGGCTCGGATTATAGACAAAACTTGACCTGCAACGGGGATTGGGGAATGGGACTAAGCCCAGCTCTCATAGTCCTACTCTTGAAGTGCGTAGATAGTCGGATTAGATGTCGGCCCAACTTCGCTTGAGACTCAATTACCTTACTAGCCAATGAATGGTGCGAGCTTCCATTGATGCTTTCCTCTGCAGGTTTCTGTCGCATGCGTCTTTCCATAATACTCCCTATCCTTTTCGTCAGCTCCGGATCTAGCGCAAAGGGCCAACAGAGGGCTGCTATCGCCAACGGTGGTCATCTCTGACAATGAAGGAGGGAAATAATGGGATGCGGCAATTGAATTGAACCTGACTGCTCAACCAGTGTCGCATCCCCATTCGAGATGAGTTTATCCGTTGTTTCCCAAATGGAAGCAAAAATAAATAGCCGTTTTGCCAGGTTCAAATTGACATTAACAATGGCAAACTCTATGTCATACGAGGGATTGGTTCATTCCGTCGCAACCTATCCGTCTACCCCGTAATCTGCCTGGCGGTCGAAGTGGGGTCGTGCGTCACGAGTTGCAACAACCGAGATCGACACAGGGGCTGTGTAAGGGGCTCGCAAGGCAGCAGCTCCACAATCACGTTTTAACGTCTCTGCGTTGATCAGGTTCTCTTCATCTATAAAGTTCGGCGTCCTTAATCGTCGATACCGTCTGGTGCTACGCCACTCTTGCCCGGCGACTCATCACGACTCCCAAGAACTGTGCGTGGCTTGTTTCCACTGTGACGCTACAGACACTTCCAGCAGGGCGTCTTTGAGATCAAAGGATACGCCGTAATTTGCCTGAACGACACTGAGAGTATTGCCCCTCGAAACCGGTAAGGGGGAGAGCTCTCTTTACGGTTGAAGAAGAGTTTCAGTTTGCCAAGGTTTCTGAGCTCTTTTCTATCCCCTTCACAATCAGACGGCGCTGTATGAGTCGTCAGTAGCGTCAACTTTCTACACGATTGAACCCCACCCGTCAACGGTCAACACCATGGAGTTTCAAAGCTCCCAGGCTGATGAAATACTCGATGCACCTCCTCCAACTTATAATGATGCCGTTCCGCGAGTCCTCGATGTCCAGCTGCTGCGGCGCCTGACTCCAAAAAGTTTCGTCACCTCCTGCGCCCGATTTTCGCCCGACGGCCGCTTTCTTGCCACTGGCGGCTCCGACTGCGTCCAAATTTTTGACACGGAGACTTGGAACATTTTTTGCGAACTGAAGCGCGATTCTGAGCAAGATGAAGATGTCCGCTCGATCTCCTGGCTTCCCGATGGCAAGACCCTGGCCGCCAGCGGCGGCGACAACGATATTCGTTTGTGGGATATCAGTAGCCGTCTCGTAACCTCTACCTTTGTTGGCCATGAAGCACCAGTTTGCTCTCTTGATGTGTCCAGAGACGCAAAGTTGATGTTATCGGGTTCCGAGGATCAGACTGCTCGTCTTTGGGACCTGGAGTCGGGCCAGCAGATCAAAGTGATTTCTCTGGCGTGGGCTGTCATGGGCTGGGCTGTTCAGGCCGTCGCTCTGTCTCCTGACTGCACTTTACTGGCCGTCGGTAATGGGAACGACGTGCAAATAATGACTTGCCCTGGCGGTGAGGTGGTTGAAGAGCTCGGAGGGGACGAGGGCCACGAGGACCTCGTATACTCCACGTCATTTTCGCCCAACGGGAAGCAGCTTGCCTCATGCAGTTTGGACAAGACAGTCAAAGTATGGGATGTGAGCCAGAGGGGCGATGCTTCACCTGAGGATCAAAAAGAGTGTACTCACACTCTGGAAGGGCACACGGCAAGTCAGTCAGTTGAGAATGTCATGATATATGCTGACGCTTGAAGCGTAGGACTTTGCTCTTTGCGTATGCTGGACACCTGATGGACGCTTCATCTTGTCTGGTTCCAAGGACCGGAGCATCCAGGTTTGGGATGCGGAGACTGGCAATGCCCAAATGATGATACCGGCTCACCGAAACGCAATCCTGTCAATCTGCGCGTCTCCTGACGGACGTCTGTTCGCTACTGGAGGGGCCGATTGTTCGGTCCAAATCTGGTCCTACTCGCAGCGCGAAGCCGTAGCTACTCCGAGTCAAGGAGAGCCCTCGGCTCCAGATGTCAGCCTTAAGGTACCCGGTTTCGGCCTGCCACTGGACTTCCTACCGCCTTCTCGGAAGCGGTTTCCCGTCTTGATGGGCGACGAAGAGAACGACTGGACTGCTGCCACACTGCTCATACGAGAGGTCTGCATGCTCAAGATGATCGAGGACCTCACAAATAAGCCCGAGTGGTGGCGCAAGGTTCGAGATCCCGAGATCGTGGCTAGGTGGAAGGCAGAGGCTATGAACATGGACTGGGCTTCCTATCGAAATTACGGCGACTTTACGCCCGCGATGGCTGATGCCGTAAGTTTCCGAGACCGCGACGAGCCTTTCAACGCATCATACTGATGCAAGACTATGCAGTGTATCGATGAACTGCTGAAGAAGGCAGAACTGTATGAGAAAACTGGTATTATCCCTGTTTTCGATTACTCGGCTTGCGTCATCAAGTCCGACAATATTACCGCAAGCCTATTCGACGAGCTCAAGGCAGCCGTTGCGCCTCTAGAGGAAGTGCCTGAAAGCAGTAAAGATTGGCATCCTGGAAGCGATGGCAAGGTCCTCGATCTCGTGCATCCATCTCTCTGGCCTTTGCTCTATGGGCGCACGCGCATTCTTCCGAACAGGAGCATCAACGTTCAAGACTGTCTCAGCCACTGCGGAAGCGGCCAAGTTCTTCCTCGTCCAGATTCTTCCGAGCAGGTCTTCAAGCGAGGCTGGCTCAAGTCAGATATTCCGATACCCTCACTGTCGCTGCAGTTCCAGTGGCTTCCGTGCGACGTTCTCATCAGCACAGACGGCCACGCAAAGATTGATAGCTACATCAACAATCTGCATCCCGTTGAGCACGCCCGACTTTACGACGTCTTAAATGATTTCATCGAAAAGTCTCTACCGGCGTGGGATGTCATCTATCGATGGCCAAAGAAATTCCACATCCAGCGTCTGGTGGCCGAGCGCGCCGGCACTATCTGCACCACTGAGGAGCTCTGCGAGAGTTCCTACGAATGCAATCCATGGAATCGACCTCTCAACAGCGATGAGCCCGCGCGTGAAGAGGATGAGCCCGATCAGGATGGTTATGAAGAATCTGCGCGCGGCAAGCTGGACACAGAGTGGTTTGACGCTACTCATGCTCCGGATATTCCTGATGCAGTGCCAGAGTCAAGGCGGCAGGATGAAGAAGGCGAGGGATCTTCTCGCTTCTTTCGACTTCAGCCGGAGGATGTAAAGACGTCGGGCTTCTTCGGTGGCGCCTCCCGCATTCAAGTCATTGTGAAGCTCGCCAATATCCATCTCACCCCTGAGAAGCCCTCATACGATGGCGGGTCATGGCACATCGAGGGCCAGCTCAACGAGCATATATGCGCAACGGCTCTTTTCTACTATGATTGCGACAACATTACAGAGTCCCGCCTCTCATTCCGTGCGCAGTCCAACTCCGAGGAGCTCCATTCCGATCTCGACTACAGGCAATGCGACTACCGCTCGATCAGCCGAACGTTTGCTATCAACGCCGTACCTGGCAAGGACAGCACCATGCAGGAAATTGGCTCTTCTCTCACGCGTCAGGGGCGAGCACTGTTCTTTCCGAACCTCTTTCAGCATCGCGTACAGCCGTTTAGGCTCGCGGACCCGTCTCGGCCGGGCCATCGCAAGATTCTGGCGCTCTTCCTCGTCGATCCGGCCATTCCCATCATCTCGACGTCTAACGTGCCGCCACAGCAGCCGCACTGGAAGGTCAGCGGCGAGGGCCAAGTAGGCACAGCGGCGTCCAATGATGGAGATGCTATTGATGAGGCTGAGGCAAAACGCATCCGCGAGCAGCTCATGGCAGAGCGCTCCGTCCTGCAGAAGCAGACGACGGAGAAACTGGAAGAAGCTGAATTCAATTTTTGCGAGCATTGATCCCGTCAAAGAGGTTTTGTGAGCGCAACGGTAAATGCTTATCACGAGTCTGGCATTCTATCGGACAACGGGCAGATTCTCAGACGGCGGACGTCGCATTCTGAGGTATTCTGAGGTATAGAACGACTTCAAATAGAACTGTTATCTGCCAGTATCCCAGGTGCAAAGGCAAAAGAGTAAATAAAAATTAGCAGTGTTGTCCTTGGAACTCTCGGTTCAGATTGCACAATCTGCCTTCCCATCGCCGGCCACTTCATCACAGTGGAACATCTGACCATGGAATGGGGGACGGGGAATATAACGTAGTCGCTGCTGACGACAACAGCCCCCAGCGAGGTCAGTAGAGATCCAATGCGCAATGCCTTGACGCTCAAGGTATTTTTGTTATCGTTACCTACAATACTCTTGCCGCTTGTTATTTGCCGGCGCCAACGGAGGTCCACCCCGCCGCCCCATCACGATAGCTTCATGAGGGACTTGTACGCCCCATTTTAATCCAACAGCCAATAGGCAGAGTGCCTGAGTGGTTAAAGGGTATGACTAGAAATCATATGGTTTCGGCCTCGCAGGTTCGAATCCTGTCTCTGTCGGCGTTTCTTTTTTGCTCTTTTTCCCCGCTGGTTCAATTGCCAAGTGATGTATAATGTGAACGTGTGTGGGTGCGTGCTCAAGGGGCGGTGTCTCTCGTACGCGAGAGGGCGAGACGGTTGTGTATCGAATGACGGGCACTTTCACCAAAGCCAATTGGTCGTCTTTGTGAAATATTGTGAAGTCAATGATGCTTCTGCTCCTGTCATACACTGCCGACTCTTGAGGCTGGCAAAAGCCGCCAGGAATGCAGTCAATACTCCGCCTGAAGTTCTATCCAAGGCAGACGCTTTTGTTCGTACCTTGGCTATTTTAATCTCATCACCACCTTGTGTCCACTTTGGGTCAATGAGTCAACGTGCAAGCTGCCAGAACCGGCGAACGTTACAGATGCAGACGAAACTTCACGCACCGTCAATGCGTATCTAACAAGGCAAATATTCGTATCTCGCTTTTTAAGAACAGCAGCAAAAAGTCTTCATATGAGGAGAATCATGGATTAAGCGGTGATGGCGCCTGTGATAGTCTCATAACCTCTTCGCCCAAAACAAATCTAAAAGTCTATGCCAACACTCATAAGCCCAGAGCGGCAAAGTAGCGTTAATGTTACAATTTCATCCTTAGCACATTACCGCCGTCCCGGCCCAATTTCTTCGAGTCATGTTCATCGCATCATAACATCGTCATCTCATCAATGCCGGCTCCTACTCCCCCTTCCGCCATCGCCACCACCACCTTTGCTGCCCATGAATCCGTCCATGAATGCTGCAGACAACGCCGCAGCGGCAATTTTCCCGCCTTTCGCGCCCAGCCAAGGACCAGAATCCCCACGACTCTTCATGGCCGCCTGCGCGCCGGCGGCGAAGGCCGCTTTGCCGCCCGCCTGGACCAGGGGGTTGGACCACCAGGACGCGCCCTTCTTGACGATGTTTGCGGGCATCGAGTTGCGCCGCGTGGCGCTGGGCTTGGGCGCCGAGGCGGATGCTACGCCGGCAGCTGGAGGCGGGCCTCGGCCTCGTGGTGGTGATACGTCCCTGGTGTTGGGCTTCCCTTGAGATCGGGCCCGGCGGTGGCGGTGGTCGTCGTAGTCACTGTCATAGTGTCGGGAAGGCGCGTCTCGAGCATGTGGCCGCGGTTCGGGAGACATGTGTCGGGCCCGGTGGGCTCGCGGGTCGGCATACACAGGAGCGTGGCCGTCTCGATACCGATATTTGGCGTCCGGCGGGGACGACGGCCGTGATCCATATGGCCGCTCGTCGCGGTGGTGCCTTCCGGGCCGCTCCTGGAGCTCAGGCGGGTACTCGCGGGGGCCTTCGGGGACGTACGGGACCCTGGGAACAAGATTGCGCTCGCGGCGAGAAGGCCGGGGGTCCCGAAGGGCCTCGCGTTCTCGCTCTCGCCGCGACGGCCGCGACGGCTCAGAGGTATAATACGGTGGCGGACTGCGTGGGCGGCGACCGCTGCCGCCGGCGGGCCTCACGTCATATGGCTCCGGCTCGCGCCGGCTGCGGCGTGGTGCGTTCGAGTAGGCATCGTCAGGGCCGAATTCGGGGGCCGGGCGAGGACGATGGCGCTCCGACTTGTGGCGCCGCGGCGGCGGACCTTGTTCGTAGGGAGGAGGGGCGGCGTAGAAGTCGTCGTCGAGGCGGGGGTTGCGCTCGCGACGCCGCAACGGCGGTTGGTTCATGGAATCGGCGTACATGTATAGAACGAATGGTCGAAAGGCAAAATGTAAAATTCAGAGCCGGTGTATTAAAGATGCCAAGAGGGATGCAGACGGTGATTCCCCCAGCTCCTCCAGCAGCATCAACTACCGAAAAGGCACAAGGACGGGTATTTGAGCAGAAGGATGTATGAACAGCTCAGCTCGTCATCTGGCTGCTGGAGGCCACACACGAGCGGCTCGTCAGGAGGCAGCGCATAGCCGGCAGATGCCCACCTGACGTCATGCTGCGGCCAATAGCGCCGCTGCAACTGACGTGGCGACCCAGATCATCTGACGTCAGGTAGTCGGTGAGAGCTGTGGCAGCAGGTCTGGCGCATCATTTGGCATGCTGCGCTGCAGTGAAGCCGTCACGATGTTGAGCGGTAGGGTGAGGCAGCCCGTCGAGTGGTGCCTGCCTGCCTGTATTCAACGCCAGGAACGCGAAGCCAATGTTCAGTAGAGAACCCGCGAGTGCTCCATCTCGCAGGGCCTAGCCGCTAACCTTATCGCCACTCTGTCGCCGGCAGCCATGGGCTTAGCGCTCTCAGGCCTCACAAGATTGAAGCCACCCTTGGTCTCTTCGGCGACGTGCAGTGCGGATAACAGGAATCCGCATGCAACATGACGATGACAGCTGCCATATCACCTCGCACAAAGGGCGCAAGAGCCCCGTTACAACTGAAGGTCAAAGGCAGTTGCTTCCTTGTCTCCGGTGCTTGTCCTACCCACATTGCAGCCGGGTCCGGAATGAGCGAGACATCCGTGCGGCGTTCTCATCTCTCCGTTCGACAGCAACGTGGCCGTCGACTCGAACAATATCAAGCAGTACCTATGTACTTAAACGGGAGGCCAGGATACAAGGCAGGCAAGTCGATGGCACTTCCATACTCTGTCCTCGTCTTCGAGTCTAGACTCTGTGCCGAGAAGCCACATCATCTCGCATCGGGGTGCCCCGACGACTGCGCATACTTGTGCGCCGTAGCTTGCATGTAGTACGTGCAGGCGCCATCTCTCCGGTGCCACGCCAGCCTTTGCACGAGGTCCACACCGGGGCCGTGTCTTGACGCGGCCACTGCCGCTGCAGACATCATGACAGTCGCGCGATGACCAGGCGGTGCGGGTCGTCGAGGCCGGCGGCGGGCCGGCGGCGAGCAAGCTCCATCGTGAGGTGCTAGCAAGATGCATCTCGAGACGCGACGGCGCCAACCACATCCCCTAGCCGTCATGTGGGAGCATCCCAGCAGGCCTCGGCTTACGAGTACTCGAAGCGGCACGCTGACCACCACACCGCGCGCAATCTCAAGTCTCCCTCCCGTCTCCAGAGATGCTATCGCAAGCCGCATTGACCGATGAACCAACCACATGGCGGCACCATGTCCTCTATCAAAACACCGGCAGGATCCTATCTCCCCATGCCCACGTCCCCCATATTCTCACCCGCCCTCATCGGCCGGCGCCGCCGCCCCCAATCTCTTACACGCGCCCACCCCTGAAAACGCGGGGTGCATTTCCAATGGATCCCCGATGGCCTCCCTCCATCTTCCTATCGGGTCCTCACAGCAGCTACTTCCTGGCTGGCGGGCTCGCGTGCATCGATTCCTCAGCAGCAGTCGCAGGCACACCTGATGAATTCAAAGGCTTCTCCGCTTGATTCCCATTCCACGGCCTCCAACTGGTTCCCGACGCCTTGTCCGCCCCACCTTTTCCAGAAAAGCGATGAATCGTTATCGTTGGCCGGGACCCACCAAATGGGCGGCTTCGGCCCATCGCCACATGGCAGGGGAAAAAACTTTCTACAGTATGGCGCCTCCAAAACCTCCGGTACCTTAGCGCAACAGACGATAAACGCGAGATAAGGAGCACCAGGCATCCTAATCGAGACTGTGTGGTCCGCCGCCGATAAGTCCGCGTAGCACAGTGTCAGCACTGACCCGATGATCATCGACGGCAACCCGTCTAAGAGACCAGTGAAACGAGCGCTGATTGTTGGTGCATGCCGGGCTGGAGGACCCTTGGCAAGCTTGGCCCAACCGGTACAAGTCCATCTGCCAGTCGTTGACTAGTTCAAGGGTAGCTATCGCGCTCCGCGCTCTTACACATTGAGAGAGCCAGATAGGGACTGCCCGGAGGTGCAATGCGGAGCGTCCTGGCACCACCCGAAGTGCTAGCCCGGCCCCAGATAATTTTCGCGATACACCCACCGCGGCGCCTCCGTGCCAGCTCTTTTTCTTTCTCCTCCTCCTCTTCTTCTTCTCTTTCCTCCTCCTGCTTCCTCCTCACCAAGCTACCTTCGTTCTCCGACGTTGTTTTCTGGAGGCACAAGCAGTCCGCTTGCGCTTGCTGCTGGCCGCAGGGTCCTTCGACTCCAACCTCCGGTACTTCGCAACACCACGCACGGTGCCACCACACCACCACTTCAGTCCTTCACGACCTCGGCAACGTTCGCAATGGGCTTCATTCAAAGCACCAATGTCCGGGTCGCCAAGAGCCCCGTCGGGCGGTGGTTCCGTCTCGATGGCTCGGGTCATGTAAGTCCTTGTCGTCCTCTTGCCGTCTCGTCACCCACGCGCGGGGCGTTTCCGTGTGGTGTTCCGTCCCCAAACATCGTCCAATAGCTTCGATGCGCCCAACGTCGACAGTCGCTAATTGGCCTCGCACAGCCCAAGGAGCGCAAGGGCTCCTACTTCTTCACCGAGATGCGCGCCGGCCTAGCCACCTTCTTCGCCATGGCCTACATCATCGCTGTCAATTCCGCCATCGTCGCCGACTCGGGCGGCACCTGCGTCTGCCCGCACACGGCCGAAGACCCCTCCTGCGACAAGGACCAGGACTATATGCTCTGCCTCCAGGACATCAAGCGCGATGCCGTCACCGCTACCGCTGCCATCTCGGCCTTGGCCAGTTTCTGCATGGGTCTTTTTGCCAATCTGTGAGTTCCCGAGACAGCGGCTGGCTGCCACGTCCAAACGTGTTGCGCAGTTGCACTAACACGAGTCCCAGTCCTGTCGGACTCGCGCCCGGAATGGGTATGACTTCCCTTCTCAGATGCGATGTCATGTCGTCTCGTGTCGTGTCGTAATGCTGACTGGCGTCTCAAGGCCTCAATGCCTACTTTGCCTACACCGTCGGTAAGTCGCATGCTCTCCCTCGTGCAAGTGCTCCTGCCCTGACATCCAACAGTCGGTCGCCACGGCACCGGTCTCGTGCCCTACCGAGTCGCTCTCACCGCCATCTTCGTTGAAGGCTTCATCTTCCTCGGCCTCGCCATCTTCGGAATGCGGCAGTGGCTGGCTCGCGCCATCCCTCATTCCATCAAGATCGCAACTGGGGTAGGAATTGGTTTGTTTTTGACCCTTATCGGTCTCACCTACAGCGAGGGCATCGGCCTCATCGTCGGCGCCACTGCCACTCCGACCGAGCTCGCCGGCTGCTCGCCCGAGAATCTGCTCCCCGACGGCACGTGCCCGAGCTGGGACAAAATGCGTCACCCTGCCATGTGGGTTGGCATCTTCTGCGGTGGCATCTTGACCGTCCTCTTGACCATGTATCGCGTCAAGGGCGCCATCATCATCGGCATCATCCTCGTCAGCATCATATCTTGGCCCCGTGAAACTCCCGTCACCTACTTCCCGTATACCGCCGTCGGTAACGATGCGTTTGACTTCTTCAAGCAAGTCGTCAGCTTCCATCGCATCCAGAATATCCTCAACGTCCAGGAATGGAGCGTCTCCGAGTACGGCGGCCAGTTCGGCCTTGCCCTCATCACCTTCCTGTACGTCGATATTCTCGACTGCACGGGAACCTTGTACGGAATGGCCCGCTTCGCCAGTCTCATCGACCCCGTCACGCAGGATTTCGAGGGTTCCGCCGTCGCGTACATGGTCGACGCCATCAGCATCTCCATCGGCGCCCTCCTCGGCGTTCCTCCCGTGACGGCGTTTGTCGAATCCGGTGCTGGCATCTCCGAGGGCGGCAAGACGGGCATCACCGCCATGGTCACCGGCATCTGCTTCTTCATCTCCATCTTCTTCGCTCCAATCTTCGCCTCCATCCCACCCTGGGCCACCGGCTGCGTGCTCGTCCTTGTCGGATCCATGATGGCCAGCTCCGTTACCGAGATCAACTGGAAGTACATGGGCGATGCCGTCCCTGCCTTCCTGGCCATCGCTCTCATGCCCTTTTCGTACTCCATCGCCAACGGCCTCATCGCCGGTGTCTGCTCGTATATTCTCCTCAACACCGTGGTCTGGCTCCTCAAAATCGCCAGCCGTGGCCGCATCGTGCCTCCCAACATTGACGAGAAGGAGCCTTGGACGTGGCGTATTCCGGGTGGCTTCTTCCCGCCATGGGTCGTTCGTCTCTTCCGGGGCAAGAAGGACTTTTGGCGCGAGGAATATCCTGCCGCAACTTCGATCCCAGAGGATAAGCTGAGTGCTGAACAAGACGCGGCATCGGATGCCGGCCGCCCTGTGGAGACTGTTCCTGCTAAAAGCTGAAGATAAGACGAAAAACATACGAAAAGGAGTTGAATTTGGTTACCGTAAGCTGCCTAAGATGCAATCAGGCAGCATATGAGCAGACAAGGTGGAAAGCAAACCTGGGACTTGAAGTCATGGATATTGGGCGTTATGGTGTGCAGCATTTGCGGCAATGGGTTGTAAATAAACACAATGGATATTCTCTTCAGCTGCAGATTTCGGTTGAAAGTGATGCGTGCCGAGTGAAGATGCGATTGCAATGATGTTCTCTCCGCCATTGTAGAGTCATGTTGATGCGCTGAACGAAAGGCGCTCGAAGTCCGCCAACGTTTCAGGCCCCGGGCTGTGCAATAATTAATTTTTATCCTCAACGTTTGCGTTTTTCCACATGAAAGAAGCTTGAAAAAGGCAAAGGCTCATGCTCTGTTCTTGTTCTCGTTACGTGTGGCCCCTTTCGGAGCCGATATCATACATCGTGATAACATCATACCATCAAGGCAATGTGCTTCAGCTCCCTGCAAAGCGATAGCGTTAGCATGGCTCCAAATTTTCATCGGAACCGCGTATGTGGTTTCTAAGTTGAAGATGGGGAAAGGGTACTGACCCTTCTACTTGGTGGCCGACCTTGAGTGGCGGATAAGCAGCCACCTCGCCCTCGTCCCGGCCGATCTTGGCCTGCTCAGCCCTCACCATCTTCGCGCGCTCGGCCAGCTCGGGGACCGGAGCCAGGTCAAAGTCCGAGTTGAGGTGCCAGAACAGCGTGCTGGAGATTCGGATCAAAGGCCGGTCGGGGAACTCCCGCTTGCGCCTCTCGATGGTCTCCACGGTCTTCTCGTTGACCACAACCTCGTGGTAGCCAGCCTTGATGAGGCCGCCGGTGCTGTACTCGAGCTGCTTGCCGGCCTGGACGAGCAGGTAGTTGCCCTGGGGGATCTTCACAGCGATGCGGTTGCCGGTGTTTCGCGCCCAGATGTTGAGTCCGGGATAACGGGAGCGGCCGTGAATGGTCAGGAAGTTAAGGTCAGTGTGAAACCCGGCGAGAATGGTATCCTTTTCGCCGTATTTTTCCAGATCAGAGGCCGTCGGGGCCAGGAGATGTGGTCTAGGCGACTGGTGTGAGTTCAAGTCAAGGTTTAGATTGTGCATGAAACGAACCCGTATCGTCCGGCATCGCTAAAGTACTCTGCCGGCAACCCCAAGCCAACAGCCGTCATCTCAGATAGCTTTGAGACGCTATCACGTGTAAAAATTAGTCGTGAGACTCACAAGGGAGAGAGAGGCAGGGGTGCAACTCACGCATTCTTCATCGACGTGCCCCAGAGATCCATGGCGGGAGCCCAGCGGTCCTTGATGTGTGACGCCTCAGGGGTGACATTGGCAGCGTTCAGGCCGGGGAACTGGGTGGGGTACGGCGGCGGCTCTGCCATGCGCCAAAAGAAGCGACACTTGGGGTCCGGCGAGTGGCCCATGATGTCGAGGGGCCGCTGCGAGGGGTCCAGGCGCTTGATGACATCCAGGCACGGCTCATCGACGGCGCACTTGGGCTTCTCGGTGTTCTCGAGGGTCACGCCGATCTGGTAGCTCAGCTCGGGGCGCTCATCCTTGCGCAGCTCCTCGGCGGGCTGGGCGAAGTAGTCCTCGAGCAAGTCAAGGAAGGTCTCGTTGTCCTGCGAGGCCACGCGAGAATCATGCAACACGAGGGCGCCGTAGGTGATGAGGGCGTTCGCCGCCTTGGCGCACTCTGCGCGGACCTCGGCGGAGTCTCGGGGCTTGTTGAGATACACGTCCAAGTCGATGACCGGGAGGTTCATTGAATCCTGCTGCGAAGCGTCCATGATGGTTGGCAGTTAGGCGTCCTGCTTCTCAGATCCTTTGCGCCAACAGTCAGATCGAAGCACCGGCGGTCGCGTCTCCAGCGATGTATGTAAGGAAGAAAAAATCAGGCGACGGACAGACTTCTCCAAATACAGGGTGTGAGTGCAGGTGGAGAGGGCTATAGGTTGGTTCGGCGGCCGGAGGCGTGAGCTTGACCCGTCGACGATAATTTGGGGAATCGCATACGGAGCCCGGAGCCGGCCGATGAGGTGGGTTCTTTGTGGAGAGATTGGTTTCGCAGTGGACCTGGTTGGCTCCCCAGGGGCGTTTTTCTGCACACTTCTGCACTCAGCTTCACCACGGGCCCTCGCAGCTCCATGACTTTCTGCGCCGCGGCTTGCGCGCCTGACAAACGCGCTCGGCCTACCAGCCGTGAATTCCGCGAGCCGCTGCAGGTCCGATGCTTCTAGCCTCGGACAAGCGGCATCAGCCCATTGCCCCTGGACAGTCAACCATCTTTACGAATCCCGCGCGGCCACGTCGCGGGGGAAGGCGGCTCGCTCCGGAGTGCGGCGCAGCGGCTAGGGACGGCTTGGCTCCGCGGTGCCCGAGAACATCGCGAACCTCCTTTTAAAGGTGCCAGCGGATATTGCCGTGTGATGTAGTCGAGTTTTGGACTCAGCTGCATATTGGTAGCACTATGAGAGGAAAGGAAGTGGAAGTGAATCCTTCTTTAAGCCCAACCGTTCCTGCTGCTTAAGCCAGGCACGTGTTTCAGATGCGGGTTCACAGGCGAGTCTGCGAAGACACAGCCAGTGATTGCAACACCCTTTCGTATTTTCTTCTTCTACTGCATGCTTGCCATGTTTGCGTCGTAGAGTGCCACCGTCAACGCGGTACGTCCAGATAAAGGTAGCGCCGCCGGCGCTTTGAGACACTATCTCTCTTAAGAAGAATAAAACTAGCCGTGGACGTCGCTTGCTCACTAGTTCCAGGATGTGGCTCAGCACTAGCATTGCAGAAGTCCTATGGTGATCATTAAGTATATGTCACTGATGCCATTATCCAGGGAAGGGCGAAGCTGGTCAGAGTGCGCAAGTGTCGCAGGCGAGAAGCTGTTTGTCGCGATGCTGTTGATATGTAACCCGTTTCCATTCTATTTTAGAATTGAGTAACATTATAACAGCTCACTCTTGCACGCTTGTCCCTCGGGCAAATCTATTTCAACTATCCAACAAACGTAACTCATTTGGTGATGATATTGGCATCTTGGACATTACATACGGAGAGTAAGTTCCTCAAGTTAGTTAACTTCAACTTGAACTTCAATTCAGGACCTTACGTTTTACGGCCTATGTACGAATGAAGCTCGTCGCATCAGTGTCTCGGTCCACCACAATCGTTATACGCAGCGCAACTCTCACTTTGAACCAGCTGAATAGAACAACAAAAGCTTGCATCTTTTAATCCACTCGTCCAATGAGTACACCATCCATCCGTCGAGACATGCCATCCGAGCGCGCTTAATGTACAGAGACACCTTTATCTGTTTCCCCCAATCTCCGCGCTCACGCGCTCTTGCCAGCCCGCTCGGCATCAAGCTCCCGCTCCGCCTGCTGGTAGTACTTGGCCGTGTCGACGCCGTGTTGCGAGTGGTTGACAAAGTTGAACCACGGCACCGTGCTGAAGAAGAGCGCCGAGTACCGGCTCTGTCGCGCCGCCACGCCTTGCAGGTACGGGCTCAGCTTGCTCTCGCCGTACAGCGACTCCCCCCGCTTGACCTTGGCCACCATCTCGCGCATGTCCATCTCCACCTCGCGAGCGTTTTCCGTCGCGCCGTAGAACCGCACTGCGAGCCCACGTTAGCCGAGGTCCTGGTGTCTCCACGATACGGGAGATGGGTGTCGTCGGGCAACGTACGGCATGAGCGCTGGTAAAAGTAGAGGAAACCACCGGCGATGCCGACGAACCCGGCTAACCGCATGGCCTTGGCGAAACCGCCCTTGCCGACGTACGAGGGCGCAAACTTCTCCAGGGTGTAGAGGGCAGCTGGGGCAAAGGCGGCCGCAGCGCCGCCGGCAACGTAGTCGGACGTCCGGGCGTATCCCACGACGCGCTTGAAGTGACTGCCACCGTGTCAGCATCTCGTTTCCGACATCAATTCCTCCTAATCGGCTAAGCAGGGCTGAAACATCGCTTGGATCGGGATCGGGCATCTGGAACTGGAGAAACGTACGGGTCATTGTCGATGAGCTACTTCGAGGTCAGTATCTTTCGCCCGCCAATTGGGCGGTCAATGGCGCATCCACATACCGGATAGTCCGTCTGGACAACCTTGCTCGTCCCGGCGTAGGTCGCCGGGCTCTGCTTCGTCGTGGTCTCGGCCATGGTGCAGCTGCTTCTCGCCCAAGGCTGTCTGCTC
Source organism: Tolypocladium endophyticum (assembly GCA_024339985.1). Classification (NCBI taxonomy): domain Eukaryota; kingdom Fungi; phylum Ascomycota; class Sordariomycetes; order Hypocreales; family Ophiocordycipitaceae; genus Tolypocladium; species Tolypocladium endophyticum. Next base: position 186,591 of record JALHBW010000004.1, read on the forward strand.
AATTCGGTCAGACAGGTTCGACGTTTATCTGCTAAAGCTGGGGCAGCCGGTGCCTCAGGGAATAGTCACGTGATGTTGGCGGACGAAGTCACGTGCAGGTTCTCTCCAAAGGTACGTACCTGTCGTAGCCACACGTCGCGTTCCCCCTCCATCGAGACGCGTAGAGAGCAGTGGAGCCCCAACTCTCGGAGCTGCTTTGTGGTAACAACCATATCACCACGTCGCCATATTCTAGCAGCACTTCAATTTGGGAAGAGTCGTCCAGATTCTCCAGCATGGCCTCTGCTGCGGCCTCCGGGCCAAGACCCGCCACCCATGACGACCTCGACAACTACGATGCCAACCTCTCTGACGACCCCTTCGCCTCCCCATCACCTCCCAAGAAGCGCAAGGAGCCCAATGGTGGCCTCGGTATTGACGAGGAGGTCTCCGTACAGAAGCGAGCCCGTGTTCCCACCGTGAAGCTCGACGAGGAGCGTTTGCTAGGACCTGCCGGCATCCCACGACTGCGCCAACGCGCCGCACGAGAGCTGCGCATCAAGGGCAAGGGCCACGAGTTCTCAGACGCGTCCCGCCTGCTCTCCTTCTATCAGCTTTGGCTCGACGACCTCTTCCCCAAGGCCAGGTTCCTCGACGCTCTCGCCATGGTGGAAAAGGCAGGGCACAAGAAGCGCGTCACGGCCGCTCGCAACGAGTGGATCAACGAAGGCAAGGCGAAGTCCCGCGAGGATGAAGACGACGAGGAGCTACCTCAAGGAAACATCAACAACAAGCCAACAGACTGCACTGTGCAAGCAAGCGACCACGATGCGAGGCATCAAACGCCGTCACAAAGCGGGGACGTGCCCGACGAGGACGATTTGTACGACGCCACGCCTCGGGCCGCGAAGCCTGCCCGCCCCGCCGTTCCTGATGAGGAAGACGATCTGGATGCTCTGATCGCAGAGGCGGAGGAAAACGACAGCACCTCCCGAGAACGGACACAAGCGCAAGCGTCGAATGCAGAGCCACGGGGAGACGACCTGGAGGCCCTCATGGCAGAGGCAGAGGGGCATGATCAAAGGAACGCGCAGCAGCGGAGCAGCACGGCAGGGAACCACGTCAATACCGAATTCGCTGACGACGAAGCAGCCATGCAAGAAATGGAGGGGTTGTGGTAAGCATGGCGCACTTCATGTTCACGAGTCACAAGGCGCATGGGAGTTATGATACCTGAACTTGTCATAGGCAACTTTACGTGTTGCGGGGCATTCAGCGGCATCTTGAATCTTTGGATTTAGTCATTCACAGAGCGCAGTCATGATGGAAGATAATGATTGAATCAGTACGTATGCATTTAAGACTGCATATATAGTACAGGTGCGAATACACCACATAGTCGTGATAATTTCAGGTCGTCTTCTTGGAGACCCGAACCTTTTTGCGCCTAACCGTCCGCTCCCAATAAGTTTGCCATCCCATCCAATGTCATTCACGTCAAGCGACGGCGCTTGAATACGCTTGCGCCGCCGTGCTGTCTGCTCCGCTTCATCCCCGATACTTTCAAGATATAAGTCTTGGTTGGCTCATCTGCTGGGGTGCGACTCTCGGGTTCGAGAAGTGCTTCGCTCCTCCGCTGGGTCCTCCGCTCTTCGACCTTCAAGGCCCAAAGCAACGTCATGAGGATTTCCTGCGACGGCAACGTTATGCCCCTCAGACATCGTGTCAGTTGGCGAACTTCATCGCGCGTCCCATCGGACTCGTTCCGCAAGTTCTCGACCCGATCGTCGCATCCCTCAGAGACCAACCGCATCGCCACCATCGTCGCATCCATCAAGGGACGCGCCAGATTGGGGCTGCTGGATAGGATCTTTCTAAGAGACGTGTATCTCAGAGTCTTGGACTTGCGGCTCGAAGCCGTGGTCCGCAGCGGCGTAGTCGCTCGCTGCCATAATGTCTGAAGCGGTGTGGTTTGCTTCGTCGTTGAGGAAGTCGTCGATGTTGAAGAGGTCGAAGGCTGACTGGTTCGAGAAGCCGGTGGCAGAGTCACCAACCAGATAATCGTCGTCAAGAGTTGAGGAGTTGGGAGAAGAGAGAAGCCCGCTTTCGAGGACATAGCGATCTGCATCAACGGCCGCTGACAGGCCGAAAGAATCGCCGAGGCTGAAAGCAGCAGCATCCTGAGATGCAGCGTCCAAGCCAAGAGGGGATAGGCTGGAGTCCGCGAATCCAGGAACGACTTGGGCACTTCCGCCGTCGTGTGACACGGCAGGTCAAACAACATCTCTGCAGGACGTTGTGTCAGGACGGGAGAAGTGGCCAAGGTCTGTTCGCCGGACTGCGCCTCCGATGTTGACTTCTTGGCGTCATCGGGGACAGGGCCGAGCTCGGGGGAGAGCGAGGCGGGGTTGACGGTGGGGTTGCTGGTGGACAGCATGAGCTCGTCCACCAAGTTGGAGGGCTCGCTCGCGGCGACGTGGCCATCCTGCGAGCCGAAGAGCTGCTGGGACAGGGTGACCTGGTTGTCGCGGATCGGGTCCAGGGGCGACGACGAGCGAGTGACGACGCCCGAGTCGCGTCGGAAGCGGTTGAGCTCCTCCACCAACATCAGGTTTGCCTTTTGGGCGTTGATGAGCAAGCTCTCCAGCTCCTTGTTACGGGTCTCGAGGGCCTCGACCTCGAGCCTCTTGCGCTCGCGGGAGGACTGGGCGGCGCGGCGATTCCGGAGGACGCGCTCAACGCGTCGCTGTTCCTTTTCGTCGTCGGTCTTGGCTCGTTTCCTGCAGCGCGGAACGTTGAGTCATGAGGTCAAGGACGGTATATTGGGGGCGATGTCTTACCTTGGAGGAAGGTTGGTCTTGGGCTCCGGGAGAACTTGGCCCCACGATTTGCGCTTCTTGGTTGGTTTCTTATCTGAAGAGGCGGGAGTGTCGTCCCCCTCCTCAGCCTCGCGCTCCTCGGGAACGACGGAGAGGCGAGAGCTCTTGTCGTCGGTGTGGGACTGGGGCGTCATCATCTCCATGGGATTCATCGTGTCCGAGGGTGACGGGCTCGTGGCGGGGAAGAGAGAGGAGTAGTTGTCACCCGGCGTCGACACGAAGGACTCGACGGGCGAAGCCTCAAACTTGATCATCGGGGAAGCTTGCTGAGCCGTCATGATGGGCGAGCTGGAGTCGGAATGCGCGGTGATGCACAGGTCCTGTCCAGTGGGCGTGCTGGATTGCAGTGATACTAGCAAGCAGACAAGCGCCCGTTCCCTCAGAGGCTGTTATACGTCAACAGCATGGCAGGCAGCAACCCAAACGAGCGTGAGTCAGCACCCGGGGTGGATGTTTGGTGATGAGTCAGAATAATGAGGACAAGTGTTCTTTGCTGAACTCGGCTGTTCGTGAGCTGATGTGGTGGGTGGCGGACAACCATAATATATTGAGGACACGTTTAGTTGATCGAAAGTTTGTGCCTTAACTTTAAGGCACAAAAGGGGGCTGGCCAGGGGTGGCGAGGCAAGGAAGCGGCTAGAAACGTGAGGGTTTGACTTCAGGGGAGGTGGATAGCGCTCCATCGGGGCTGTTTGGGGCAAAGGCCGTGCTGCAGGGCGAGGCAAACAGCCAACCAGGGTGGCGAAGAGCGACGCATGTGGACACCGATGGCACGTCAGCTTGGCATGCACTGCGGCTGGAGGAGGGGCGAGACCATCCGCAGGAGGCTGACGGAACAGGCAGCTCAACTCGTTCCAGTGTCGCCATCCAACCCGACAATAAATGGCCTCAGGGGCTGCACAATAGCCAGCCAGCGCACAGTCCCAGCAGCAGGCCAGAAATGAGCGCATTGGAGACGAGCCGTGACGGCTAATCTGCCGGATAATTTATTTACGCACCACGAATATGCTTCAACATACGAGCATCAGTTCGTAACGCAATAGGGGGCGGTGCATGGCGCGCCTCGTCAGCGTGCCGCTGTGGAGCTCGCGACTAGGCTTGAAACATGAAAGCCTGTGCGACGTGTAAAGGGGGACGGACGAGCGCTGGGCCCGCGAAACAACTGCCAGACCAGAGCCGAGGAGCGTCGGTCCATGTCCATGACGGAACATTAAATTTAGTTCACTGCCCAGTCGATCAAGAGCATCTCGTCTTCTCCGCAGGTCAGATCATCCCTCGCTGGGTGCTAGACTTAATTCCTTGGCGTCGCTGGGGAGTAGACAGATCGATCGCTTCATTCCTGTCTGTGCGGGCGACATTTGCGAGCCGAAACATTCAACTTCGATCCACCCGCAGCATTTCCAGACAGCTGCAACAGGAGTTACGGCCGTCGCCCACTGATGAGGCTGCTACTCGTCATGCTCGTGTATGCCGGACTAAAAAGCGGACGTTGCCGCTGGAACTTTGTATCGCTTGGGGGCTGACACTCTGCATGGATCGCCAAGCTCTTGTGTCATACCGCATGAGTTCGCAGCAAAGCACGCAGATACATCATGCCTTTAACTTGTCTTACTGAAGCTTTCCGGCCGTGCCCAACGCACACAGACCGGCCTCGTATGATTATGCCTGGCTGATACACGATCGATAGGGGGCCATGGACTGGTGGCGGACGGCCTGTCACGATCTCCACAAACCCCGTCGCTGACGAGGCGGCGCTTTTGCTGGAGAAGCAGTCGCAAGCTCGGCAAGACAACCGAGGACCAGCAGGCGACGAGGAAAGTTACGCAGAGGTTGTGCTTGGCTGCTTTTCCCTAGTAACTTCACGACATTGCGTACAGCATAATTCATGCGAATTTGGTAATTTTGACCATCACTCGAGCGTTGTGTGTTGTGTTAGGTGGTCGAGGTTTGTGCCCTCGGCTCCTCTAACAGCATACGTGCTCAGCCGTCGAGTGTCCTACCCTGGAGCTGCACTGCTGCTCGACTGCTTAATTGAACGAAGCAGTCTGCTTGCGTATAACCTCGTGCGTGGCTTCAATACATGTCCTGTTAATTTAATTATTCCAGTAAACATTTTAAATGCGCGTGTTCTATGCTATGACGGTATGAAGCTGTGTCTTGATAGAGCTGCGATAAAAAGTGCAAGACTAAACGAGCGTAACCACCACGATTGTCGCGAGTGACCGGCATCACAATGTGCTGGAGAGATCACGGCATCTTCTCCACCGTCTACGCAAAGAATGCCAGGTCGAGCCACCAGCGTGCCTATCGCGTGGTACCGTGGTTGTCAAACGCGCCTGTCAAATATCTGCATCCCCTCATCATCCGATGTCCAGAAAGCTCTTCCCTGCGACACCCCTGCGGCTGCAGTTGGTACCACGGATTGGGATTCAACGCGAGCCTTGTCAGGAAAAGCGCGCATGCAACCACCCCGAAGAATGGAGACTCGACATGCACGAGTCCGGCGCCGCTGCGTCCTGAGACCTGCAGACGGAGCCGACTACTCCGTCGAGACCCGAAATATTGATTTTAGTTTACGAATGACCGTAGACATGTCAGGGCTTTTTGACCCAGTGAAGTCACTTGAAGACTACGACTGCGAGGAAGGACGTCCCGAAGACTGGGCTGCCTCATTATAAAGAGCCGGCACGGACGTATCGTTTACGGATTGGAAAGATAAAAAGCAAAAGCAACCCTCCAACGCACACCAAGATGGGCGCTCATCCACCAGCGACACTCTCCGCGAACGACTTCGCTCAGCAGCCGTTCGACTTCCTCGTCGTCGGAGGGGGAACGGCTGGCCTCGTCGTGGCCTCGCGCCTCGCGGCCGCCGACCCCCAGCTCATCGTCGGCGTGCTCGAGGCCGGCGGCGTGTCCCACGGCGAGCATGACATCGACATCCCGGCTTTTTACGGCAACGCACTTGGCGGGCGCCACGACTGGTGTTTCGAGACGCAGCCGCAAAAGGGCCTCGCGGGCCGGACTTTGCCATGGCCCCGAGGAAAGGTCCTGGGCGGAACGAGCGCCCTCAACTTCATGGCGTGGAATCGCGCAAGCAGAGCCGACTACGACGCGTGGGCGGATTTGGGAAATGCCGGATGGGGCTGGGATGACTTGCTGTGAGAGACTCCCGGCGCGTGTGATGCGGGAATCGGTCGGCTTCGAACGAGCCATCATCGCAACCGCCCGACCTTCAAGTCCCATGACTGACAAGGTGTCCGCAGACCCTTCTTCAAGAAATCAGAGACATTTCACTCACCCAGCAAGGAGCTCCAGGACGAGTACGATGTCTCGCACAATCCGGATTTCTTTGGCACATCTGGCCCCATTCAAGTCTCCTATTCACAAGACTATTCGCCTTCTCATCGCCTGTGGCACAGCACGCTGGAAAAGCTCAAGATCAAGACGAACTCAGCCCACGTCGCAGGGTCCAATGTGGGCGTCTGGACCAACGTCAATGCCGTCGATCCGCGGACGGCAAGCCGCTCCTACTCCCCAAGTTATTTGGCATCGGCCCCCTCTAATCTGCATATTCTGACGGAGGCTATGGTTCGGGAAATCGTACTTGGCCAGGACGGAGACGAGTACGTAGCGACGGGAGTGAGATTCGCGTGCCAGGGCAGGGAGCATGTCGCTTCTGCATCTCGCGAGGTGATTCTCTCGGCTGGCAGCGTGCAATCGCCACAGATCCTTGAGCTCTCCGGCATTGGCAAGCCCGATGTCCTGTCCGAGGCGGGTGTGCCCGTCAAAGTGGAGAGTCAACACGTCGGAGAGAACTTGCAAGATCACCTCAGTAAGTACTGCTGCAACTCAGACAGCGGACGTTCAGCTCACACTCTCGACAGTGCTGGCTATGATTTTCGAGGTTGACCCCAGCCTCGAGAATCCGGACAACCTCAAGCGCGACGCAGCCCTTGTCGCAGAGGCCATAGAGGTATATAACAAGGAACGAAAAGGGCCACTCACGATCCTCCCCTGCTCCATCGCATACATTCCGTTCAAACATATCCTCTCCAGCGAAGCACTCGAAAGCCTGTCGGCCAAGGCCAGCGAACTCAACGTGCTTGGACCAGAAAAGACAGCCATCCAGCGCAAGCGACTCGACGGCACAGCCAACCTCGGCCAGATTGAGTACATCTTCGATCTCGGCAACTGGAGCACCACGTTCAAGGGCGTCGATGGCAAGCAGTACGGCACCATGCTGCAGATATTGCAGTACCCGTTCTCCGTGGGTTGTATCCACATCCGTCCTGGGACGGGTGGCAAATCGAATTCCGACGACAAGCCTCTTATCGACCCTGCCTACCTCGCCGACGCTCATGGCAAGCTCGACCTAGAAGCCATGAAGGAATGCGCACGCTTCGCCAGCAAAATCACCAGCACGGAGCCACTCGCAAGCATCATCCGCGGACCCGCCTCGCCGTCGGCCGCGACCATCGAGGACGACGCCAAGCTCGAAGAGTGGATCATCAATAACACCATTACCGACTGGCACCCCGTTGGCACATGTAGTATGAATGGTAAGGGAGGGATCTCAGGTGGTGTTGTGGACGAACGGCTACGCGTGCACGGCGTCAAGGGGCTACGCGTGGTTGATGCCAGCATCGTTCCTCTACAAATTTCATCACATACTCAGGCGACCGTATATGCGATTGCAGAGAAAGGCGCACACATGATTCTGGAGGACTTGAAGGCGCCTTAGAGGGATTGTAGGGGACTGTAGAGTCATGATAAGACCAAAGGAGAAACCGGGAATGGCGATTTATCAACCTGTAGATGTAAGAGGCTGTGAAGAACGAAAAGCTTACGTCGTGGCCCGTATGTGACGGCGATGTTTTTGAACCTTTGTTTTGGCTTCACTGTTTCGGCTGGAGTGATACCCTCGTCAGCGTTAGGGTCAGAGTCATCCTTGTCCTCGGACTCTGGCATTGGAGGGCTGACAGGGGTAGGCAGGGACTTTTCCTGAAGCGCTGCGATGCGATCGCATGCTCTTGCCCAATGGAGCATTGCGTCCCCCGCCTGCGCGGTTTGCCCGGCTCTGAGGCCGATGACGATTTTACTTTGTCAACAGCGGTCCACCATCAACATTGAATCGAAGATTGACCACCAAGAGGGGGCTCCCTGCCAGGTTCATTTGCCAGCGGCGTGCAACCAGAAGCCGGAAGTTACACAGACTCTTGATACAAGAAATATGCAACTTTCAAGGTCGATATACCACACTCGTGGTAGTTTGAAGCTCTTCGATGTAAGTCACGAATGAGCCCTTCTCTGACATTCAAGGCAAAGAGTTATCTTGCACCCCAACCTGCGTATCAGGGGCGGCGCCTTGATTAATCCGGTTAAGCATGGCTTTGCACACATTCTCTATCCAGCCAGTCTGGCATCATGAACAAGGAACTCTCGTCGAGCTGCACAACGAGCAGCTTGTGCCTCCCTGAGTCCATGAGTAGTTTCGTCTTGATAAGCTTGGCCAATGACTTCAAGGTTCTGTGGCATTTCCTTGCGCGTCGCGTCCGACGGTGGAGCACACATCATTATTATTCCTAAGGTAGTCGCGCTGGGGAGCCTCCTTGGCTACGGCACTGACAAAGGCACTGTGTTCGCAGCCTCATCTTCTTCCCAATCAACCTCGTATTGCCAGTCTCATTCTCGGTCTTCGTATTTGCTAGAAGCAGACTCGTGGAGACATCAGATATTCGTCAAGGACTGTAATGTACATGTAGGTATGCAGGCCGTCATGGCCGACTACCCCGATGATTCTGACAACGAGAAAATGGCACCTGTGTCGCGCGCGGCTCCCAAGTTTCCTACGGTGCCTATGTTGTGCTAATGGTACATACAAGCGTTCGTATTGCCCCTTTCGAGTACGATGAGGTGCCTTATCTGCTCTGCCTCCGGCCAGAAGTTACGTAGGCGTTGCCATGCGGAAGCTGTGCTCTTTGACTGTCTGGGACCGCCTCCTTCGACGTGTTCGTGATGCGTTTCTTGTCCTTGGAAGTAGCTTGACGGGGTTTTGGTCCTCTCCGGCGGGAAGTTCAAGGTTCTTTCATCACGAACCGCGCTCGCCGAGCTACAGCTATACATCGTCGCAGACGTCTTGCAGGCTCGGCGTCTTCCTAATCCACCTGCACCGGGGAGGCTTCTTCTGGCGATCGTTTTCATTCCCTTCTATGTTGCGAGCCCTACCATATCATCCGGCAAGGATGCTATTGTTATACCGTGCCCCATACCGCGCCCCAAATCCGGTGAGGCGATAAGGCGACGTCCCAGCAGCACGCATCTTCTTTCATCCTCTCCCGCTCGCCCCCCTTCTTTTCTTTTTCCAGCCCAGGTTCCAGGCAGTGGCCAAGCGTTCCAAGACTACCTTACGTTATGAACAGCTTTGGCCTCCCCGCTACGTTACGTGTCAGCGAAGAGTCTTCAGAAATACCATGATCTAGGAATCGGCAGTAATAGAACAACTGACAGCCCTCTGGACACAATCGAATTGTTCTTGTTAGGAATCGGGTCGTGTACTCAGTGGGCTGCGCATTTTCGGCGCCTCTCCCCCAAAGCTGTGGATTAGGCCTTGCTTGGAGGGGAGCTAACGGAAGGGGAATCCTTCGATGCTGAGAACTTGAATTGGAGATTGTCGTCTAGGGAGTTCAGGTATGCCAATCACCCCGCGTGTGCTTCTAGCGGCAGGAGAAACCCGAAGAACCACTACGGGATTGGACTTGGCAGCGGTGAAGAACTTCCCTACGGCTGGCTTTTTTGTTAATTTAATCCGTTGTGCCACATCATAACGGGCCTGTCACTGCACTCGAATGCCCAGTACGTTTTCTACAGCGATCGTGGTTCGGACAGACTTCGATGTTTCTTTAGCACAGTCAGTGGAGAGTTTCAGGTGACCCCCAGAGGAAACCAAAACAGACCAGGAACTTCTCAACCTGCACCTTGCAAGGCGTCTCGCAAGCTTCCTCAAGAAATGCAACCAAGAGTCTCATGTACCTTCTTGCAACCCTCTTAAAAAGCCTGGATCCGGCTTTCTCACCAGGAAACGATTGAAGCGCGCAGCGCCAAGGCTACGAGATGGCGCCAGCAATGCAAAGTCCCCCTTAACGGAGTGGAATTTGCGGATTTGGCTCCGGTGGGGTCGCGCAAGCTGACTGAGCCATGCATGGATGCCTCGCGCTCGCCGCCAAAGGCAGCGCGATGATCTGCATTCAACGCTTTGAATCTGTCGACCAAGACTTTGGGAACATGGTGGGAGAAGAGGCCGGGATTCTTCAGCTGCGGGAACTCCTCAAACAAGTCCCTTGAGTGGATGAAGGAACCTCTTTTGAAGTCTCTGATCATTTGGAAAGCTTTCAAGGACATTTTCCCAGGTTTCAGCTCCTCTAATCGATGTTCGGCGGTGAGGTACCGCAAGGCCGCAAGCTCGGCTTCGAATGTCAGGGAGCAGCTCGTATTCCACATGATGGTGATAATCTGAAAATTCGGATAGGCGGCCGCGGCGCCCGCTAAGTCGCTGATAGACGAAGCAACTTGAAAAGTAGATATCAAGTCGAGCTCAACGTTAGTGCCGTCATCACCCTGCCACGAGCGTGGCACGTCGACCTTGAAAGCCGCGTATTTGTTGATCCAAGAGTGCGAGTGCGTATAGCTTTCGTCGTATGGGTTCGGAATGCACGTTAATGCTAAATGTACTAAAGAGAACGTCCCCTCTGGGCGGTCAACCGTCGACTCTATGTCGATGGTGAACCGGTCTGTTGGCGACGGGAAATCGTTGGCTTCTGAGCTTGTAGGGCTCACTAGGAAGAGCTACGATTTAGTAAGGAAGTTGTCAGTCCTGGAATCGGCGCAACGGGCCGGCCTTGAAAGGAGAGCGTCTCACGTTCTTGAGCTTCATACATGTACTCTCCTTTTCGTTGTGCAGCTCGATCACAGGTAGTGTTCCTTGATCTCGTTACCCATAGCGGGCTCAACGCGCCAGAACGGATGGTGGAGCGGTATGCTTGTGATGGCGGACCGGATAGTCTCCCATGAACTACATGTAGTCGGGCTATTCCACATTGCCATATTCGTCGCCACGGTATCGATAGTAACCGTACAGCGGCCCAGGTCGATGTCGGTAACTGGGTTGGATTCTCGACCTTCCTGTTCGACTATGCCAAACAGCATAGCAATACCGTGGTCCGGTCCCTTGCAGAGGGATGCTTTGAGCAAATTGCCGGTCCATGGTACAATCGGCAGGCCCCATCGATCGAGGATAGAAAACGCGATATCATCTCGAACCGTTTCCCACGGGGCACCAGGTTTCTTTGCCTCGAACTGCTGCTTGATACCCTGGATTTTGTTGCTGTAGTGGGCTGCCATCCAGAAAGTAAGGCTAGATGCGTTCATGCCCATCTCACCAAGCCCAGCTTGCTCGGCATGCTTATTACAATCGCGACGCATTGTAAAGAGCATGCAATTAGCAATATACCCGACATAGCCCCAGTCCCATTCGATTGCCTCGGCTTGGGGCCTAGCGAGGACGTGGTAGGGGAAGAAGACGGGATATTGGCCGTTTTGTGGCGACGGGATAGTCAGGTAATACTCAAATTCCTGACGCGAAAGGCCGTATTTTGCAGGATTCTTGCAGCGTTTTCACCGCCGAAGAAAATCTCGGGCTCTTAGCCAGGTACTCTTCGGAAACCGGCGTTTCCTTCGTGCTTCGGCACGTCGTGAGGGAGTCTGGGAATACTCGGAAGCGTCGGGGGTGTTGTAAGTGATCCCGCGACGGGGAATTCGGGGCACACGGTAGGACACCACTATCTCGCTCCGCACTGCAAGCCCGCCTAGTCAAGATGAGACGATCTCTGAGACTGCAGCAGCGTCGAGCCGCGACCTCCAATGGCAACAGAAACGACAAGGAACCAGTTCGCTGCCATCAAGACCACTCTGGAGAAGCGCCCCTTTCCGAGCCACGCACCGGGCGGCTCGAAGTCCAACTAAAGGTACGGCCGAACGACGCCGCCTACCTCCAGTCGACTATTGCGCCGCCTCGCCGGGAAATTCTTCAGGCAAGCGCAAGCGTGATGCCCCGAAGGATGCAACGGTCCAAGTCCCGCGGCAGGGTATGCATGCCCTATGCTGTTGTGATGTGTTGTTGCCGTGGACTAACATGCTTGCCTCCGTATAGTCATTGAGCATACAACTCGCCAAGATGATCCGGCAGTCGAAAGTAGGATGCTCGTGCTCATCCAAGTTATCGAAGATCGAAGCCGCGCCTTTCAAGCTCTCGACCTGACTCGAGATACGGTCAAGTCTGCGTCTGTTCACCCGCCCAGCGACGCCCTGATGATTCGATATCTCGGCAACATGATGGACGACCACTCTCTCTGCGGCCTATATGCGCAGCGTGTGCTGTGCTCCTATTTGCTGAGGTCGTAAGTACATGTGGCTCCCGGATCTATGCTTTCTCGACTCTATGCTTCCTCGAGTCTATAATTCCTCGGGTCTGTGCTGATACCGTTTCTCTGCATAGGCCCCGTACCACAATTACGCCGCGTCTCAAGAACGCCCTGGTCCTTGGCTTCCCCTCGACCGACTTTGAGAGCCTCCGCCAAAGGACACACGCTATACGGTCAGAGATCCTCGCTCGAGCGATAGTCGTCGAGGCAGTCTCGCCTATCCAAGCGCCACCTGCCGTTTCGCAAGCGTATATCACGCCCCAGAGTAAGTCGCCTTCCTTACTGGTTGCTTATAATGACTGACCTATCGCTCGTTTATAGCAACCGACCGACGTGTTACGCGCAGTCAGCGCCTACTGCCTGCCGTCCATCAGCCCAATGGCCCCGTGCCCCGACCGTCTATTAAGCGGAAGCGCGAGCTCCCCTTTCCATTTCCTAGTCGACTATCGCTAACCTCGCCTATGCAGGCAACATAGTAGCTACGCCAGCAGCCCCCCCGGACGCCGTTTCCACCAGGCGCCGATCCTCTCGCATCGCAGCTCTTCCCGCAGATCCCCTGCCTGCGCCTCTGCCTCCCCCCTCGAGCTTTCTGACGCCTATTCAGACTGCGAGGATGACGAGGATGACGATGACGACCTCGACTGCGACGATACCCCCCCCCAGTGGAGAAGCGGAAAACCAATGAATACCCAGTATTCGTCGACGATAATGGGCTAATGCGCTGTGGCCCACAACCCCGATCATCACACGCTCAAGTCGTTCTCTCTGCGCCCCGATCTCTCGCGATCTCGAAGATTAGGACAGCACTATACAAGGTTCTGCACAATGTAGATGTCAAACTCTACGAAGCCGACGCTCCAGAGGTCCGAAGAGACGTGCTCTCCACCGAATTGAGCGATACGTTGATCAAGTTTCAAGACGGTATTGTCAAGCGGTACTGCGACTATACGGGACTACATGTATATATATCGTGGTGCTCGGGACCAAGATCCTTATCTGTCGAGGCCATATACCTTTTCGTCCTATCCGACGGTAACATCGCCTACCACGCCTCGCCCAACGTCTGTATAGTCATGTCAGCTATCAACAGGCTCAAGAAGCTACACCCGGTGGCTGTACTGCCCGCATTAGCAGCATGTCTTCGAACGAGGAACGCCGCGAATATTGAGGGCTGGAAAGCAGATATGGCTTGGTCCTTCAACGCATTGAGCAACGCCGCCACTATGTCCTACCTATTCAGCTGCATGTTGACGCACGAAAAGCAGAGCCAGTCATGGAGTCAGTGGAGTTTGCAAAAACAACAAGGAGCTGTCGAGGCAATGCGAACGGGAGCTAGAAACCAGGTGGTCGACGAGACGCTTTCCGTCACACATCAACTCAGTCTCTTCTGTCCGACAAACCGCCGGGATGACCCGCATCGGATCGCTTATAGGGAGAGACAGCGTTGGGAGGCCCTATATCCAACACTACTGGATATTGGTGCACTCAGAGGAGCAACGGCGGGAACACAACGGCATCGTCACGGAGAGGGTATCGACGGGCGCATGCAGAGAGAGGCGCGAGGGCAGAGAGGCGCAGAGACGGAGGCGCAGAGAGACACGAACTAACATGAATGATCACACAACGTATACAACGCGATGATCGTGCTACGAAACAGGCCCACTTTGAGATCTCGCAATCCTGACGTCTTCTACTGTGTGGAAGTCTGAGGGAAGGCACGGTTCTCCTGCTTTCCTCACGACTACCAAGTCCCGCCGACTCAGTAACAAGCCGAGAAACATTGTAAATGCAAGCCGTCGAGAACAAGGTAGGTCACGCGTCGGGGGTTCGTCTTTCCAGCTTTTGAGATGGTACTCTACGAGGCGGGAGGCCCTGCAGTCTCCACGAGAATGTCGAGTACGCAGCGCGATTCTGATGCGGAAGACAACAACAGTCGGCGCAGCAGGTTGCATCGATCGGCGGCATGCCTCAACTGCCGTGAATTACGGCTGAAGTGTGACCACGGACATGACCACGGCCGCAATCACGGCCATAGCCATCATGATCACGAAGGATCAGCTCGTCACTCCAGCTCTGGGCAGTCTTACGGCAACACGGCAAGTTGTACCCTGAGCAACACCCACATAGATCTCGAAGCCGCGTAATTCGTGTGGCTATGCTGATATGTTGCAGTTATCAAGGGATCACCAGGATCACAAGCACAGCATCGCCAATGTACAATCTCACGGAAGGGACTTGGGCATGCTAGGCGTTTTCATTCACGTCCTCGGCGATGCGTTCAACAATATTGGCGTCATCATCGCAGCAGTCGTGATATGGAAAGCTGAAGGTCAGGGAAGATACTATGTTGACCCTGCTATCGGTGTCCTCATCGCTAATCATGATTCTGATCTCAGCTATTCCGTTGACCAAGAAAAGCGGTTCGATCTTGCTGCAAATGGCGCCCGAGCAAGTGAAGCTTGAGGATGTCAAGCATGACATTGAGAGTGTAAGTGCAATATTCAGCTGGTGGAACCTTGTGGCCTGACGAAATGCAGATTACTGGTGTTGACTCGGCACATGAGCTGCATATCTGGAGACTTGACCAACGAAAAGCTATTGCATCAGCTCATATCGTGGTCGATAATGAGACAGTCCAGGCTCTCTCTGACAGAGCGAAGATTATCACGGAGTGCCTCCTTGCTTACGGAATCCATTCAGTTACTCTACAACCCGAGGTTCGGGTATCACCTACAGTGATGCCTCTTTCGAGACCCTCAACGTTCGATACCACGGCAGTCGATATCACGGGCTCCGGCATTGCGATGTCCAATCGACGACAGGCCACTCGACAAACCTGCCAGTTGGTATGTAGCACCCTATGCGGCAAAATGAGGTGCTGCACGGAACCATAAGCTTGACGAATTGGCAATGCAGTATCCGAAAAGCTTCTCACGGTCACGGCTCGCTGCCCACCGCGGAAAGGGGAAAGAAGGTTCAAACACTCCACTATGTAATACTTAGACGCCAGATAGATATCACTTAACCCCATGATAAAACTATATCAAATAGCCTCCCCACAGCATGTGCGGGCTTGTCACTTCATGCGACGACAATAGTAGTAGTCGTTGTAGTGTATTGGTGGCGGCTTGACACCTTGGTCGGGGAGGCGAACAACGCATAAGATGCGAGAGCCAATAAGAACGCGACCATCTCGTGCGCAGAGCCCAGCGGACCTCATCTCGCGCTGCAGAAATGCCTGGCTCACCCAGTCGCGCGACCACACCCGCATAGCTCACTTGACTTACAGCAGGTCGCGCGCCTGGCCGGTTCGACGGAGCTACTCGCACAATTATCACTGCGTCTCTGCCTGCGCTAGCCGACGTCGAGTCCGAGGACGACGATGACGAGTGTGACTCTGAATCTGACGTTGAGAAGTCAAACCTCGAGATGCTCTCGGATCTTTCGGGCCTCGACTGCGAAGATATACCCTCAAGCGACGTGGTCATGCCAAGCAGAAAGGCCAAAAAGTCGTCGCTGCAGATCAGCGCGCATGTATGATAGCGAAAGTTTACTCATATTTTGTATCGTTCAAGCAAAGCGAGGTACACGGAGGCCTAGAATGTTACATGATGCCGGTCACCGGACACTCGTTCGAGTGGAATATCTCAGGTATGCAATACGCCGCTCAACTCAGCTGCATGAAGTCAATTGAGAATACATGCTCTTGATTTCATCTGAGACACGCAGCAAAATGCATCGATCGATCTGATCGCCGAGGATTTTCGCCAGGGTTTAGTGGTCGCTCCCTTCGATCATCTCAGCTTTCGTGCTCCACAAAGCAGCGGCCGTGCGCGATTGCCCCCAACGCTTTTACGGCTCAACGTCACCTACCGACCCGCAGGCTCAGTCCTGGTCGCCGGTCGCCAGAACTTATCACTTCCATAGGTCATGATTGAGTCATCAGGGAATTGAAAGTGGAAATTCTCTTGAAAGCCCGTCTGATAATTGATGTAAACTCCATGCGCTTCGTACAAAGATAGGCTCATCACGGTCAACTAGTTGCAGTTTCGAAATATGGCGTGACTTGGCTTGTACTGCAACCTTGAAGAGTCTACTTCATTATTGCGTAAATGGCCAAACGCTTTGTCTAGTCGACATTGAGGCCGCTGCAGGCTCCGACTCCATGAGAGTGCCGAGCAAAATAGAACGAAAGAAGGGACGCTTCAACGCCCAACAAACTTGAGCTCCAGCCAGCGCAGGGGCGGAAAGACCACAAAAGTAAAACCGACAGCCAGCCATAAGCCGACGTCGCCCGTCGACGCGAGCTGCGCCAGCGGACCGACGTACCACGTCTGCGCCTATTTAGCCCCCCAACTTCATAATATAAAGGTAGGGTAATTGCTCACCTGACTCATTCCAAGGATAGCTCCTATCCAGCCAATTAGGAACGAGGCGAGGGCAGAAAAACCCAAGGGGAGATATGATCTATCCTCCCACCTAGACCAATCTCGCTCGCGCCTGAAGATGACTTGTTCCTCGAACACAATTACGATCATGATCATGACCCAGTAGCCCATCAAGGCTAGAAAGTTCTGGAAAATGAGAAAGAGGTGCTCGCGGCCCGCGACGGCCAAGACGAATTCGATTATGATGAGCAGCGTGGACCAAACCCAACGAGGCACAGCCTTGCCGTAGCGACCGAGGGTTTGGCAGCCCAGCGCAGCCGAGTAGGTGCTGGGAATGGAGTTGGCGATGACGCCGAGCGCGACGATGACGGAGCACACGCTGCCAAACCCCTTAAGCGGTGCGTATGCGGCCACAATGAGCGCCCCTGAGCTGATATTGTTCGCTTCAGACCAAGCGGGCATACTCGCGACCCCAGTACCAAGCCCAATCGCAATTAGATAGACCAAGGAGAAAGCGGTCCACAGGCCGACGAGTGTGAGGAGAAAGATCTTGCGCTTGGACGTCTTCTCAGGGTAGTATACGTAAAAGTCGCTCGCCGCCGCCGCCCACGAGTTCGGAATAAATAAGCAGACGTTGAAGAAAGTGAGGCGTTGGGCGGCGAGGAGCGCTCCCGTCGCCTTGGATTGGGAGGTCGGATCGAAATAGGGCCCTGCCACGCCAATGAGAACGAAGAGGGCAATGACTTGGGGGATAACCGCGTATCTGGGTTACATGATTAGCATCTAGGGCTCACGATGGTCTTTCACCTGAGTCGCATGAGTGGGTACCTCTCATATTTGTGAAAGACAGCCATGCCGAAGACAGCGACGATCCAGCAGACGATCACCACCACGACGATGCCAACAATGATTGTCATATCGCCGCCGCTGACGGCCGAGAGCACCTGACCAGCGATAATATTGTCAAGCACCGCGTACCCGATCATGAGCACTACGTTGAGAAGGCAAGGGATTTTAGATGGCCAGTACCCCATGAAGAATCGCAGTACGACCTGTATAGCCTCAGTCAGTTTTTGATAAACAGAGCCAAATTGCCTGTGCTTTGCGCAGATGTCTCTCACCATCGTTCGATTGCCGCTCTGCGGCCCCCATATAGCCATGTATGCCGTCGTCAAGCTGCCCACAAAAGCTCCAAAGACAGCCAGCATGGCGCAGTCCAGGAACCCAAGCTCGAGGACCAGCGGGCCAAGCATGGCCGCGGCGAGGTTATTGAGCGAAATGTTGGCGCTGAACCACATGATAGCGACCTGAACGTCATCGGACAAGCTCGGCGCCTGCCGCTCCTCGGGCAGCACGCGAGTGATGCCGCGAGCTTCGAAGCCAGCGAGACCTTCAATGCGAGCATTGAGCTCCTTGAGCTTGGAAGGCACAGGAAGCTCTGGCGGAGGGATGTCATTGCGTGACTGCACAGCCGCTTCATCGTCCAACGAAGGCGAGGAGCTTACGGTCCTCGCCTTGTCGTCGAACGCATCGGCGGCGGTTTCTTGTTGCGGCGGCGACTGTGACGTCGCTGTCGCGGTCGATATTACAGGTTGAACACCCATACTTACGGGCATGCAAAGCCGTTCTACCGCTTTCCCGAATGGTCGTTGGACGTTCTCTATCGGAGGCAGAGGAATGAGGAGGGGTGAGACAACTTGACTAATACAGAAAGACCCCGTCTCGAGAGGATCGGCAGCAACGTGCAGCGGAACCGGCAATGGTAGAATTAGGAATGAGAGAGAGACGTTAGGGCACGACGGTGTGGTGCAGGATGAAAGAAGTATCGGCCTGCGCCGTGGTTGGAGGGTGAGAGTGAGATGCAGCGGACTGGTCGCGGACCTGGTCTAACTAGCTCTCTATGTGCATGTACGGAGCAGAGGATCTTGAGCTGCAGGAAAACCTGCAGCATGGATAGTCATCGAAACGTACAGCATGCAGCAGCCAGCAGATCTCATCCACACAATGCTGCTGTCTGGGTCCGGATGGGGCCTCATGGGAGGTCTTCATTGCGGCGTCCAATATGAGCAAAACACTCCTGGCACAGCGACCTCGCTCCCGCGGGCTGCGACCGCCCTGCATTCCATGGTACCAGCTGGCGAGAATCGACAAGGAAGGATATGCGACCCGGAACTATGAGGACTTTGCATGAAGGGTCCGCGACAGATGCAGCGGAGTTGGCACCGGACCCGAGACCCCACGCATGCCCCTGCCACCAAGGAGGATGGATTTAGAGCGGCAGCGCCAGAACGTGGCTCGACCGCGTTTCGAGAAGAAATGGGGCCCAGTCCCCGCCCGTCAGAGAGAATGCAGAGAAGATTCGTGAAAGCGATTCAGAACAGGCAGACCAGTGCGTGTGGGCTGGGTGTGGTTCGACAGCGGCGTTGCGTGACCCCTCGTGGCAATGATGCAGCTTCGCGGTCGGCAGTGTCATCTGGTGGGCACCGGGACGGCCGTCATTGGGCCAGGGAGCGAATTATGCAAGCCAACTTGCCAGCCGCTGGCCAGAGTTTCTCGTAGCTGCGAGGGCTGCGCGACATGAACATGGGGGGTTAGCCGACGCAGACGCGGCGGGGATAGAACCAAAGGAAGGCTAGACAGAAGGGGAAAAGAACTCACATCCATGGCAAGGAGGGGAATGCAAGCTGCAGCTGGCGCCGGACCGGTCCCAGTTCGAAGGGATCTTTTGGGCGGCGATGAAAGGCAAGTTGTCCGATTGTCACCAGTGGTCCTGGCCCTTGCGTCTGTTGGTTGCGAATTGCGAATTGCGAATTGCGTTTCCGAGTTGGGCGTTGCGAGAATGCGGCTGGCAGCCAGGCTAGTCTCTGTCAAGCTCGATTCCCACTCGGTCCCGGTCGTCTTCCTTCTTTGGTCCTCATTTGATCCCGTATCAAGGCCGATTGAGGGCGTCGTGGCCTTGCTTCCACTTGGGATGCCGAATCGACGCATCTCGCCCCTCGCCAACCCACTCGGTGCAGAAGGATAAGGATTGAAGGCTTGCGATTGCGGCGCTGCGTCATGCCCGCAGGGAGCTGCATCCACAGATGCTTTTGTGCGTGGCTGGGAGTGGATTTCCTGTGGCTCCAGCGCAACTTGCGACTTAGAGCTCACATGTGCGCTAGCCCATCTCGATTCTGGTCAAGTCAATAGCATCGCTCGATATCGAGGAGGGAGTAAATTTCCGAGGCATGATCCAGGTTGAAAAGGTAAAGAGGTTTCAAGAGACGTCGGGAGCGTTCTCGGATCCTCTGAACCATTGTCCTGCCTCCCTGGTTCCGAGAGAAAAGGAGGCGTCCGCCATTTCTTTAGCTGCCTTTCCTTAATAATAAAGTGGGCTACGCCGGGAATCCCCGCCCCCCCGAATTTGTGACGGTCCCCTCCCGGCCCGCTCCCTTTCCGCCTCCAGTTTCACGCCATTTTATCTCATTTCTGGTACTCGGAACAGAAGCCCAGACCACCAAACCATGAGAACTCTTAGCTGCCCGGGTAGTTCGTCAAAGCCCAAAATGCGACGTCTCGCGCCCTCAGCGCCCTACGAGGAAGAACGTGTCAAAATAGAAGGTGAGCTCGGAAAGAAGTATTGGGTAGGGCGCTCGCTCGGATCCACTCTACCCCCTCTACACTGCTACCACGGATGGCTGTGTGGTCCCAGATTGGCGATCGTCTCGGTCCTTTTACTTCTTCCTGTGTCGGTGGATGTTGGTTTCGTGAAATGATTTTCTGCGCCGCACAAACGACCCAAGGATGCGTGTGCATGCAATAGCCTGTAGAAGCATGATATTGTAAGAACCAGAAACTTAAAAATGGGTACGAGTTACAGATCTCGCCCTTGCGACGCATCATTTCTGGAAAAACCCTCATTCGTCGCGATCCGTCCTCCTGTGCCCCCACGTTCTTGCCACGCTTCTACCAACGCCACATGGCATCGATAGTTCGCCATGTCCCCTGCCGTTCAGCAGCCTCTGGCTGAATGTATCATCCGTCGCACCGAAGATGCTAATTTAATGCGAGGCAATGCCTCTGTTGTCTTGTTCTTTGCGCCAGGGTTCTTGGCTCGGCGAAGGCAGATGCCGGCTGGTTCGCGTTACGAAGCCATAACGACCTAGGTACAGGCACGTAAGGACTATGCGGCTCAGACGTTATTGAGCGTCTGAAGCCTACGTAAGCGACTGCACGGAAATGCAGAAGTGATAGCACGAGCTGGCTCAATCTCCTTCGCATTATAATATCAAGGTCAGGAGTCAATTCGAATCCGGGGGTATCTCCGCCACTTGGGAATGAAAACTTAAACAGTTGTTACCCAATGCTGCAAAGCCAGCCATCACACATCGTCTAACATAAGTGTACACAGAATGGCGACGTCGTCTCGTCGTCTGTCGCCTCTGACGTCCCCTGCAACCAAGTAATACCGCTCCACCGGAGTGTCGGTACAGCAGTCGTAGATCGCATACGAGTTGCCTTACGCATACGAGTTGCCTTATTACTTTCAGCTCATCCCATCCCTGCAACCCCTTGTTATTGGTGCGTTTCCGACGACACGTCCACGGTTGTGATCACCCTGATCTTGTCGTTATCGGGAGGGCCGTTGTGGTTGCTGCCAATGGAGGCTGCCGGACCTCCTGAAAGCGTCGGCTCTGTCGCGGAGTCGGCGCCGTTAGCACTGACCGCGGCAGTATGGTGGTGATTATGCTTGTGTCCCTGCAGAACCAGCTCGATCTGGCTGCCCTGGTCCGATCCGGCGTGCTGTGTCTGGGCCCCTTCACTGGCCGTGCCGCCGTATTCGTGGTCTTCCAGCTTGTCCCATGCGGTACCCATGACGTTCGTGCCCACCGTGCCCAGTGGGTTCATGCGGCGCTTTCTGCGCCCGGCGCCGCTTATGGTCTCTCCGTGGTACGACGGGGTCTTCGAATGCTCGCTGTTTCCCAACACCGTGCGTACAATTGGCCAGCAGAGTGGTAGATTTCCGACCATCATGGCGATACCCACCTCCGCTACGTACCAGAAGAGGAACACGTATGAGTTGGGCGTGCTAAAGTTGTAGTAACGGTTGAGGATGGCGGCGAGAATCTGTCGGAAACAGTCAGAAGTGCTCGAGCGGAGAGGGCCCAAAGGAATGTAATAATGCGCTTACGTTGAAAACACCCAAGCCGAGAATGCAACAAAGAATCACCTTTCTAAGATGGCTGTTAGCTTATAGCTCAAATACGATCGCTGTCGGCACATTTGCTGTACCTCTTCGTTGGCAATTTCGTCTTGATAATTATGGGAATCGGAATGAACAGGAGTAAGAGATCGGAAGAAATATTAAGAGCCGTCGCGAAAATCATATGATGATAATAGGTTGCGCATTCATCTGCGGCCAATATTTAGCACCCTGCCTCCCTTGGTCGCGAAGTTATGGACGACTTACCAATCCGAACCGGCACGGCCCAGTACTCCTTAGGGTTTGGACTGCACCAGTGAAAGACGAACATAAAGATGGCAAGCAAATATGTGATGGCGCAGTAGCCAGCCGCAATCTTGACCAAAACATTCTGCATGGTTAATGTATTTCGACTAACTGGCACGTCAGTCCGGGATCGTCCGTGTGCTGGGGGCAGAGGCAAGAGAACCCACGTTAGACGACCGTATAAAATCAAGAGGCAGCCTTTCACAGTCCACGTCGCCGTGATGGTAAAAATCTCCAGAACGAATGTCATGATGGAGCCATAAACGGCCTTGTCGACGCCTTCGGGCGTGAGCGCTGCCGCTTCTTCGGGTGGCATATAATTGCTTCCATTTTTCGCTACTTCGTTGATGGATACCACGACTCCTGTAAAGTTCACCTAAATGGCAACAGGCCCGTATGTTAGATTGGCGCCGGAACGACGAAGCGGATGAAGCCAAGAAGCGCTGGCCGGCTCCGCGAGTGAGAAGAAGGCGCGACTGACCAGAGCAAACAACATCAGGTAATCATCAATCATGAGGTCCCGCCATTTGCCAAGCTTTATCCGCCTCGACAGTAGTCGACAGGCGACGACGACGACGCCCAATCCATAGAGGACCCAAGACTCAATTGCCAACTGCGTCGGGAGCTCCATGGTCGTCGTGGGTCCGCTCGGTCTTGGGCTCGACTCGCTGTCATCAGCAATGGAGCGGGCTCTTCAAAACTCGTCCAAGGCGCAGACAAGAAAAGAGTGTGCGATCGTGGTCCACGCGGAAGCCAAGAAGTGAACAGGACACAGCAATACGTCGCGTCGCGTCGAGACAGACAAGATAGAAATAAAATGAGTGACAAAGGTGATGGAGAGCGATGAGAGTTTCGCAAATGGTTCGATGGATTCTCATCCTAGGCCATCGCCGCACTTCGTAGCATTGCCAAACCCTCGGGCCAGTCGTAAACTTGCCTCTGAGAGCCTTCGCTGGGGAAGAGCCTAGCCTAAAAGCTCCCTCGGCCAGTATTACTTACTTCCCTGCCCATGCTTGCCGACTCCCGGCCGGCACTGTACTGTACAGGTACTCGTGGTCCGCTGGTGGACACCTTCGCAAAGGACTGAGCGCTCACGTCCAAGCCAAGGGAACGGCTGACGAACTCGCCGGCCAAGGATCAAGGATGGTGCCTGTTGGGTCCCACTAACTTGAAGGCCCCTTGAGACCCAAGATGATCCGTTCCAACTTCATGTGGCAGTGCGCGGCGTGGGGTTTGCCCAGTCAGCCTGCCGGTTTCTCGTTGGTACCCTAGCACAGCATCCTTGCGTTCGCTGCCGTTGTCGAATAATGGCCAGGACAGGCTATCTACCGGCGTCTAACCCCTGTTCGCGGGCCGCCATCCGCGACTCGCCACTCGGACCCGAGCGCCAGTCGTAAGGGAGCGTTCGCTATCGAGGGCGTCCAGGCTCCACTCTCTTGGGTGGAACTGCGCGGCCGCCACTTGAGGATGCTTCTGGGGCAACGGTGGAACCTGGGAGTCGCTCAAGGCCGCTCAAAAACCCTCAAGGTCTGATTGATGCGCGTGAGTTCGGCTGTCGGCCATTCCGACAGAGACATGTCGGGGATCATGCGCCAGTCACAGATTCAACTCAAATGTCTACGCCACCAACCAACACCGTCTCAGGCTCCGATCGGGAAGTGTGCCGGATCGTCAGCTTGTCTTTTCCAGGCGGGTGTACATGTGTGGACGTTGGACCTGATGCCAGGCAGTCGTCGGTCGTTATTCTGCCGGGGTTAGAGCAATTGCTGGCCTGAAGCGCAAGAAAGGCATCGGCAAGCGCACAGAAGTGTACTCTTAGTCAGGATTCGCACAGTAGCACGGTGCAAAGTTTCATCGGCCGCTCAAGAGCCTCGGTACTACTCATACAGAGCAGGGGGGTTCAAGTTCATCCGCTCACCCGTTACTGATGTACATATACGGAGTAGACGTAGCTTTTACTCCGTAGTGGCAAAGGACCCAGTGAAAATGAACGGGACGAAAGAATGCGGAGAACCCACGGCTGATTGACCAAGGGTGTCTCCGAACCCCGCGGCATTCTCGAGAACTCTCAATATCCCAAGGGGTCAGGGCGGTGCACTGCATACCTGGCCCCGGTAATGCAACTGGCGGAGTTGTTCGGTGCTTGTCAATTGGCGCTGGGAAGGAGAAGCAAAACCTTGCATTTGTACATGTACATGTAGGCTACACCAAACTTCGTCCGAGCCACATGCGACCACATTGCGTTGTGCAGCATCTATCAGTCACAATCGACTTACACCGAGTGTGACTGGTAAAGTGTTAGCACAAATCAGCCGATAGGTTGACAATAGAGTTCTATTGCCAAGTAATCTGGTTCAAGCATATACTAGGATGGGCAATTTATGTGCAACCGCTCCGCATGGCAACTGCGGAATACATCTCTCTAGTATGCTTTACAGAGGTGTGAGATGTCTCGGCTCTCGCGTGTTCGCGAGGGTATCTACCGAATCCTCAAGATGTGATTGTCAGGGCAACAAATCATTTGATATCTTCATTGAACTCTCGCGCTATCATCCGTTGATAACCGCCGTCAATTGTGTGTCACAAACCCTGATGGCGCAGCAGCCGACAGTTGTCATTTCCCAGTCATATCAATTTTAGGTTTGGTATCAATTTGTATACGATTAGTTTCAGCGTGCAGGCAACAACCGGGGGTCAATCACATCCACGCCAGGAGCAAAGTCCTAAGGTTCCAACAAACCAATCAAAGTATATTATAGTTTCATCTTTGCATCTCAACACCGATTTATGGTGCGATCGCCGCTTTTGTTATATCTTGGTCCTGGCGAGTTTTCGTAAGAACTCGCTCTTGTACAACCCCTAGGCTCGCTTTCGTCTTGGGAACGGGCAGATACCCCCCCAAATCTGTAAACTTTGGTATCTGACCTCGCAGGTATTCAGAGACTATACGACCGAGAAAGCATAAGGTCTCATGGGAATCGTCAACGCAGGTAGGCATTAATACTCAATAGAATCAGGCGCCAAAATGACAAGAATGGCCAATGAAAGCTTCCCGACGATTGAGGAGGACAAAGGATATCCATTCCCAGGCGATGGGCATTACGCACCGTCCAAACAGCGATCCAGGCTATGGCAACAATATCAAGAAGACGTGAAATGTGAACGTGAGATCAGAGATGATTGATGGCGAGGTGCAGCCGGAAGTTTGAGAAGTGAGACAATATCTCAAGCGCTGCTATCTGCTCAAGTTGATCAGCATCTTCGGTGAAGTCAAAGAATGCGTCAGTGGACAGGGAACGAATTTGAACTCAGAGCGCAACTTAGGTATAGTTCACGGTAATTATGGCAGATCCAAATTAAGGCGTTTGCACTCATACCATGCCATCAGGATTCATACTTTTTGACGAGTTCCATTGTCGCTTTGAACAGTGGCAGTACCGGCCGGCTCTTCCACTTCATTTGAGATGAGTCTGAGCCCCCAGACACGAAACCGATGGACTTCAATAGCGCGATGCATGAGTTGTTTGATCGCTTGACAGCAATTGTGCGAGGCACTTTGAGTATTGTACCCAATGCGCGGCTGGGATGGTGAATCGTTCATTCTTGGCGCCAACCGTGCCGCTGACGCTGCGCGATCGTTGCCTATCGCTTGCCTATTCAATCCGAAACAGTTGGTCTTTTTCTGGCAACCGCCGAGGACTTGGTCTTTTTCTGGCAACAGCCGAGGACATAAGCGCGGAAGTGACCAATTACGCCCGTAAAATCAGGGTGATCCTTGTCTCTGGAAATTGCACTGATGACGGCGTCCGTCAGCGCAGGACCCAGTGTGGGCTCAGTGGAGCACATCAATGCCCGGTGCCGACCGTGACAACTTCGAGAGCTTCTGACTTTGACTCTACATCCTCCCGTCATCAATCCAATCGCCATGGTCTCCCATACTGCTTTGCTCGCGGCTGTGACGAGCGCGGCCATCGCTGCCGCTGCCAGCGATACGACCACAGTTACGCTGTTTGCGCCCATAGCTTATGACGACCAGAGGCTGGTGGGCTCCGTAATAAATGCCGATCGAGAGAAGACGACCTACGCCCTCGGTTGCGCCTCCGGAGTCCCCAAGTCGGAGAGCTGTCCGATCGGCAGCGTGCCGTGGACCATTGTGCAAGGCCCTTCGACTGTGTCGATGAGCATTGAATTCGTCGAGCCCGGTATCGAGAGCTATACCTAGTAAGCATCCTCGATCCTTCGCATGCGACTTTTGGCGACTCGGAAACTGACCCGTCATGTGGCAGCACGCAAACCGCCTCGTGCAAGCTCAAGAAAGACGATGCCACTTGCAAAGGCGCGTACCGCGCAACTGTTAGTGGGAACGTTGAGAGCAGCCAAATGGACGTAGTCGTGCCTGCCTACCGAACTATGATGAGCCCTGTTGTCATTACTGCAGGCTCCGAAAAGCTATCTGCCGTTACTGGGCCCATCAAGACGAGCGACACCCCTACGCCGACGTCGACAAGCAGCAACCCGTTGGAGGGCCTCCCCACCTTGACTGGCGGCAACTTGTCTGGCTTCACAGGGCCGATTGAGTCCTTGCCTCATTTAACCCGCGCAAGCGCCCCGTCTGGTGCCACGGCTGCGATCACGACTACCGACTCGGTTTCTGCCTCGACTCCCGCGTCGACAACGACTACAAAAACTGGAAATGCCGCAGGCCCGCGCGTGACGCAAAACGCCCTTCTCGCTGGTGTTGCAGCGGCTGTTGGTGGAGGTGCCATGCTTCTATAAGGATTGGGGTATCTGAGGGCGGACTTGATGGTCACAGAGTCTGGCAGCCGGGATCGAGTCGCGTTTCATGCGGCTTGTTATAATGTCAAGTCATAGTCACCAATATGAGAAAAACGCAATCGATTGCATTGAGAAACGCAGTTTATTGCTACACTGACAGCGCACACGAACATACCTGAGCGATATAGCTAGAGCAATGACCAACATGATGTGACTGAAGTGCTCTACGGCCTACGCTTTAGTGTGACGGGTTATTACTCCTTTGATGAAATCCGGCGGTGAGTTGTCAATTTGTATTTGGACCACCCTACATGTAAGAGACGGACAATGGATTGCATGGGGAGCATCATGGGGAAAGGCGTGACCGGGCAATTCAAGCAATACTAGATAGACATGTGGAAAAAGATGTTGTCATCATATGCGCTGCCTGCAAAAGATCCTCATCTTTGACTGCCTTCTATTTGAGTGTGGGGATTGCAATATTTACGGGTCCAAATTGTCAAACACGTGTGTATTCCCACTGTTTTACCCTCTGCAGATTCAGCTGCACGGCTTCTCAACTGTCAAGAACTTCGAATCAAAAGCCAAGTTCTTCAGGCATGCGAGATGAAGCCCTGCAGGTCTTACCAAGTGCCCAAATCCCAGCCTCCTGTAGGCCAGGGGGACTGATTCATGTCGAAGGGTAGCGCGAACTGCGCGGAAATGTCGTCGAATAGCCCCGTACTCGTTTCCGCCGGCCCATTTTGCCATCCCATGGTGTAGAGAAGGTTGAAGTCAGCTGGCCCCGGAGGCATTGAGGTGGTTGGGTCAACAGTGCCCATGTCCATGACTTCGTCCCGGCCTTTCTCGTCTGCATTTTGTGCCATCTCCGCGATACGGCGTCGGATGCTTGATACTATACCCGGTGTTTTCATCGGTTCCCGCGCTTGCCCTGAGCCTGCGGCCGCCTCACAGGCATCCCACGCCTGAAGGATGATGTTGCTGAAAAGTCGAAAGAGGCGTACATCTCCGGTGGGTTGAGACAGTGCCCGAGCCTCGAAATTATTACTCATAACCTCCCAAGCTCCTTCAGCTTGCTGGATGAGAGGCCGCCTCCTCAAATCTTGAACGATATGAATGTATGAGGGGAATGGAAAGTAAAAGTGAAGCAACCAGTGGTATCCCTTGGTAAGAGGTGAGGTCAAGACCTTGGTATCGCACTGAAGAATGCCACATGAATAAGAAAGGGCTGCGTCGCGCTGGGCTTCTGTTAGAGGCACTGAGGAGTTATAGTTTCTCGAATAATGATCCATGAGGCGGCATTTGAGAAGATAGGCTCGCGTCATCCAGATCGTCATGAAGTGGAGAGGAACGTTCGGGTCACAGAACCGCAGATACTTTTCTTCAACCATCTTCTCCAGAAGGTCCACAGCCTCTCCGCCCTCTGGAATGGCGCCGCCGGGACGGCTCTTGGCGATGGGCTTCAAAGCTGGAGTAGTGAAGTCAAGGTAGAATGTGGTGTGACGAACAAAATCAGCCACTTCGCTGCGCAAGACTGCGAAACAAGCCTCGCTTGAGTTGCCTCGAACTGCCGGCGGCTGCTTCAGCTCTACTCGAAGATCTGAGTCGTTGACGTTTAATGGAACCCTGCAATCCCAAGTCGGTGATAGCATTGCGTCCTTGGCTCCGGCCAGCTCGTTGACTCGAGTGTCGAAGAGCACAAGCGACCACCAAAGTCTTCGGCGCATCTCGGCCTCCAGGATGCTGCAAGACGCAGAGGCCGCCTCGCTGTGAAAACCCATGCGCTTGGCAATGCGAATCGCGACCCCGAGCGCAGCGGACAGAGATCGCGGATCTGTCTCGGGACGGACTGAGACCTAGCGTGTGTTGGCAAGCATCGACGCGAACTACGAATACAACTTACGAGGTAGAGATACAACGCGGTCAAGCAGTCGCGATCCGTGGTTCGCAAAAATCCACTTTTCGATAAGGCTTGCTGACAGCCGAAATGATACTTCGTCAGGAGGTCTTCTTTTGACGAGCCAAACATGGATTGGCAGTCTTCGGCATCGAGACTCAGAACAGACATGCAATAGATGCTGAACATGAGCGCCTCCAGGGCAGGGGCAATGCTCTTCACGTTTGCGGCGGCCTCGATGATGCGTTCCTGAAGACTGGGAGTGTGCGTAGCCTTGAGCAGTGGGTCGACGTTGTCGAGGTAAAGTTGCCAAAGCCTGAAGATGTGGACGGGTTCAGGATGCATGGCGGAGAGGTCATTAATGGTGCTACGTGCGCCGAATAGAAGGTGGTCCTTGTCGTCGAATAAATCATTGAATGCGCTCCTGACCGCAGTCTCAAGCACGGCATGACGTCCAGGTTCATCATGGATAGAGTCGTAGTCATCACTCGATCCTGGGGACTATTTGACCGACTGTCAGTGTACAACCATCCTTAGTGAAGCCGATGCAGCGTACTCTTTGGTTCATGGCGTTCCAAAAGTTCCTAAGAGGGTTAGCAAAGTTCACTTCAAGCTAGGGAGTAAAAGGAACAGCGCACTTGGCCGTATAAACGCTTCCGGACCCAGCCGCTGTCTGCGGAGTCGATGCAGTCGATGCCGTCACATCTCTGGGATGCTCATCGTCGGAGCCAATGATACCCTCAGCATCATGAGATTGCCGCGTACCAGATGCCGCATCCTTGTGAAGCGGCTCGAAGTTGACATTATTTTGGCGTAGAAGGTCTTCGTATTTGCTGAGGCGGTCTAGAAGCTCTCGCTCGGGGAATCTGCGCCGGCGACGGCGTGTCTGCGTCGCCGGCACACATCGCACCCCGTGCTTGATGCAGTTTGCGCAGGGGAAGCTACGATCACACTTGACCTTGCGCTGCTGACAGAGCACGCAAGCAAGCACCCTCTGTGACCTTGAGGGACCTTGCTCTACATGCCCATGCTGAGTGGGTGGCGCGGCCGACATGGGTGCAGCTCCTGTGCTTGTTCGACTCGCTAGCGAACGGGCTGCGGACAGAGCAAGCAGTACCCAAGGACACGGTAAGTTCAAATGGTAGCCAACGTTAAATTGGGACCCGGATGGACGAGAGACGCCGGGATTCGGACCTTCGTGTGTCGTGGAACGAAGTCAGCATGGCCAGCGCTGGAGGTAGTGAGCATGAATGGTTCCATCTCGGACTTTAGAAATGTCCGACGTCATGTACGTCGCTCAAGGGCTGAGGCTGACATCATCCACCCATTGCAGCCGTTGTCAACATCGACCTTTGCAAATAAGCCAGCTCCTCGTGCCTTTTGCATTCCCATCAATGGATAAATCCCGGATAGGACCAAAGTCAGAGGAGGAATTCATACCTTATGCTGCAGCTAAGTCACCAATGCTTTTTGTGCATGGTCTTTCTTAGGAACTTGTCACATACAATTGAAGCCGACGCTACAGCATTCATGGGTAAGGTATCGAAGCCAGAAGTAAAGCAGTGTATTCCGTAAAGAAGAGTCAGTCAGCGAATATGGATAATTGGTGCCCACTGGGTCTGGGTGATCTCAGCGAAGTTCGCAGAACTTGGGTCTTGGCAATTCATACCCGGAACGCCGCTGGGCCAGGGTGGGCGAAGACGCCGCATCCATATCGATCATGGCTCAAGTTTTCCGCCGGCTCCTCAAGTTTGGCGTCTCAATGGGCGAGTCTCGATAGCCGTCTGCCGTGGTTCGACCTCGTCCGGATAATGAAGCAATACATCATAGCATTTCCCAGCTGTACACTTACAATTGCATTAAGCGACGCCATTCAGAAATTGCCGCATCGAGTAATGGGGGCCGACCCCGCAGTGGGCAATAGCCGCCAGAGCTGCCCCGCCACGCCCCCGTCATCGGCAAATGCCCCTCCAGAGCTCCATGACATCTTCCGGCGAAGCATCTCTTGACGTAAAACACAATTCTTCTCAAACAGCGGAAAGCTTCGAAACAACAGATCAAGACGAGTCACGATGGCGTCGCCCATGTTCTCACTTCAAGGCCAGACGGCAGTCATTACGGGCTGCACCCGTGGCATTGGCCAGGCCGTCGCGGTTGGCCTCGCTGAGGCTGGAGCCGACATTATCCTCGTCCAGGTACGGCCTTCCCCAACGAATACGTGAATAGCTTGACGTCTGACACGTAGCAGCGAGACACTAGCAGCACGGCCACCAAAGAGGCCGTTGAGAAGCTCGGCCGCAAGGCGTGGATCTACACGGCCGACATGGCAAGCCCCGAGCAGGTGGCTGCCCTGACGCCAAAGATCCTCGCCGACGGGCACGAGGTCCGGATCCTCGTCACATGCGCCGGTATTCAGCGCCGGCACAAGTGCGAGGAGTTCCCCGATAGCGACTTCAACGAAGTGCGTCCCTTCGCCGTTGCCGCCCCTCAAGACCGAGACTGACAGAGAGGCGCAGGTCATGCAAGTCAATCTCAACGCCGTCTTCGCGCTCAACCGCGACCTCGGCGCGCACATGCTCTCCCTAGAGCCGTCGCCGACGACTGGCCGCCGTGGCAGCATCGTCAACTTCGCCTCGCTGCTCACCTTCCAGGGCGGCCTCACGGTACCCGCGTACGCGGCGTCCAAGGGCGCCGTGGGCCAGCTCACCAAGAGCTTCGCCAACGAGTGGACCGCGCGGGGCATCACCGTCAACGCCATCGCGCCCGGCTACATCGAGACGGACATGAATACGGCGCTGCTGGCCAACCCGGAGCGCCTGGCGAGCATCAGCGCGCGCATCCCCGCAGGGCGATGGGGGTCGCCCGACGACTTCAAGGGCACGGCGGTCTACCTCGCCAGTCGGGCGAGTGGCTACGTCAGCGGGCATACGCTGGTGGTCGACGGTGGTTGGATGGGCAGGTAAAACAAAGCGAGACTAACGGTTGGGTTTTGTTTCCCGGCGAAATTAACGGTTGAGATTTTTCCCGGCGAGAATATCGATATAGAGATGGGAATTTTTCCGGTCCAAGAGAAAACATAGCGTGAAAGAACAAACACTCTTCAAAACCAAGTCTGGCTCCACCCATCAACACCTCGTTTGTCTGCCTTCACAGAACCTCGCGCCGCGTGCCAGTAAACCCGACAAGAGCAACCCAGTTGATGTGCAGAAAGCCTTCTCACGCCTCACGCCTCACGCAGACGATCCTCTGCTTAGCCAGCGTTAAGATTTCAAGGGCCCCATAACGACCGTCACCTTACTACGCCGGAATCAAACGAACTTTGCTCGACAGCAGCAGCCTCGGTGTGACCTTACCTCATTCATCAGCACAAGTACTGCGGCACACGCCCACATAGCCGGATATGGCTACATTCTATTCTTTTCCCCGTTTGCCTCCTGAGCTCCGCGCTCAAATTTGGGAGTTGTCAATCGAGCCGCGCACCGTCGAGGTCCAGTATTTCAAAAAATACGACTTGCAGAACGAAATGGTCCGCCCTTTCGTCCCGAAACCACTTGAGCAGTATGCCACGGTCTTTCATATAACGTCGTCCACGCCGGTGCCAGCCATCTTGCACGCTTGCCACGAGGCTCGGCACTCTGGACTTCGAGTATACCAGCGAGCCTTTACCCTTGGAGAAATCCCCGGTTATGTCTACGTCAACTTTGATATTGACCTCATTTCTGTGGGAACTTCCATCTTTAGCGACTTCCTACCCGAGCGACTATTGATTCGTCGGCTTGCATTTGAAGCTGATATCGAGCTGATGCACACTGTGTTCGACGACGACGACGATATCAGACAATTTGCCAACATACAGGAAATTCACATTCTGACCGACGGATGTGAAACGGACTGGGAAGAGTTGTTGGAGGATCTGCCCTGGCCGTGCCCGAAGGAGAGCATCAAATTCATCGAACGTGAGGATTAAGAACAGCTAGAACTGGAGCTGGAAGAACAGGAGCAACGTGAGATGGAGGAAGAAGAGCTACTTGAGATGGTAGAAGAGGGGCTATAGTAGGCAAAATTGCCATGTCATCAGATAGTGTTTCTACTTGATTAGAGACTCTGTAGTTACAGAAGGTTCCCAAACGTGCTTCCTCGCTTGCGGCAATAAAGTTTTGACATCGAATAGGTAGCGTGTAGCAATCTTCCTCACGACTCACGCCTCGCGCCTCGCGCGGACGACTCTCCTCTTGGCCAGCGTTAAGGTTCCGGTGGGCTCTATAACGGCTGTCACCTTGCTGCGCCTGAATCGTACGATATTGCGGCTCGACGGCGGCAGCCTCGCTATGGCCCTACGTCGCTCATCAGTACCTATTTTCACTTGCGGCAATGCCGTGTCGACACAGGATGGCTCACTCAGCTTGCAGGGTGGCGATGCGGACTCGCGTCAGCACCGAGTGCAGCTCTTCCAGCATAATTGTGCGAGGGGCGCCCCAGCCGGACGCTCGTCTCTCTCCTTCCACGTGATGAGTCTCACCTGAAGCAGGCAACTCTCAAATGCAAACACGGGTGAGATCTCGCAGGAAATACACGATGCGAGAAAGGCACAGCAGGCCACCCAGTCTATATAGACCCCCGCTTCGCGACAGCGCGCCCGTCAGCGTCGGCATTGCCGCAATCACATGCCTCTGTCCGAATGACCGTTTCTCTCACGCTATACTGCAACTGCAGCGCTGCAAAGTTGCATTGAGCGAGGGCGGGTCGGATGCGACGACAAGCCCCGAGACGGGGCGGAATCTGGGGTAGCCACGGCGCTGGCCGTAGGCGTGCATGCACCCAATGAGCGACTGCATAACCTGCTGATGTACGTTTTAAATGAAAAGATGGAAATCAGCTTGGCCATGAGAAACCTACAGGTAATATTTGTGCGTCGCTCGCGCAGTATGTTGCATCTGCTTGTCCCTCTTTTTCCGGTCCTTTTGTCGCCCACAGAACGCCGGGTCCTCACGTCGCAAGATCAACCATCGGGAATCTCAAAATTCGGCAATCGAAACAGCAACCATTGTATAGACATTTTCTATTTCGTTTCGGCGACCGCGCCTGAGCCTTCTAGCAAATCCCTCTCTAAATCTTGCTACCTGCGCCATGTCAACCCGAGAAACCAGCAGCAGCTTCGGTGAAACGCAGCGATGATGCCCAAAGACGCACAAACAGGAACTCATGATTATTCCAAAAAAAAAAACACAAAAAAAGACGATCCACAAAATGTTACAGGCCATGCATGCTCAATGGTGTGTGATATGACGGTAGAGCGAAACGGGCCTATTGAGGCTTACTCTTGCTGCCCTCGTAGTAGTGCGCCATCTGCAAGCCGGCCCGCCGGAAGCCGCACTTGACGTAGAAACCCTCGTTGGCGTCGCTGCAGTCGAGGATGCTCTTATAGCAGCCGATGTGCTCGGCGACGTAATCGAGGGCCTGGATGAGGCGCAAGCCCAGCTTCTTGCCCTGCTGGCTCTTGGACACGGCGATATCCTCAATGTGCCCGACGGCGCCGAGGTTGTGGATACTGCAGGGAAGGAGACGGGTCAGCGTCAGAGTCGAGGGCATTCAGCGCCGTAAGCCTCCATTGGAGAGGCAGGAAGGGCATTGGGCTCAGAGGAAGCCGGATGGGGCAGCTTACAATTTGTGCTCGACAATCAACGCCCCCGTGGCGACGACAGTGGCCTCGTCATCCTCAATGACGATGATGAAGTAATCCCCTAGCTTTTCCATGCGCTCGTATTGGCGCTCGAAGCCGTCGCGTGTGATGTCGCCAACCGTCGTCAGCACCCGCAGGCAGTCGAGAAAGCCGCTGTCGAAGTCGGCTCTGCGCAGTGCGCGCAGCTTGTAGCCCTTGGGCAGCGCGGCCGCGACCTCGGGGGAGATGAGGGCGGACGAGAAAAGGCCCTCGGCAGTCATGGCGGCGGCGGTGCGAGTCGACGGTCGATTCGAGCAAGGCGAAGGGGGCGGAGGATGATGGAGTCGAGGGAGCGGCGTACGGCAAGGTCGTTTCTTGGACTGGCTGCGCGAAATCGACGTGTCGGCACTAGGCGCTGGAAGGGAGAGATCGAGGTAGAGCACGGGGAGATGGACGCGATGGGAGACGAGATGAAGATGGAGAATCAGGAACAGCCGCAATCAATCAATTGATGAATCGCAACGGCGGCGGTACGAGGCTGAGGCCCCGGATCGGGCCCATGCGTCAGGCCTCGTTCCCAGGGGTCGATCGCTGTGGGCCCATTGGGCCAGCTGCGTGTCGGGATAGCCGTGGTGGTGGGCCGTGCCTGAATTCCTCCCCTGAACCAGCCGCATGCGGTGCTTGGCGAGCTGCCACCAGCGCCCATCGGGACAACGCCATGAGCCTGCGCCACGGCCTCCAGGCACAATGGAAGGCATTTAGCCACTCATCAGGCGAGCCAATGTAACAGCAAAAGGTCGGGTGCGTTATCCAACTCTTGCAGTGCAAGGCGGGCACGCCGCAGTGGATACGAGGCCGAGCAGCTCCCGCTGGGCCTGACGGCGAGGATTGTGCTCCTCAACGAAGCGGTTTTCGTGTGGCTGTGCCCCATCAGCGTGTTTATTATTGGAAACGGCCCGTGGAGCCAATGACGCGAGTCCGCATTTCAAAAGGCGTCTGTGATTGCGAGCACAGGAGCTTGTGTTGCCAGCTGTGTTTGCCATCAAATTTCTTCGTAAAGTCATGGTGCGCGATGACGGGGCCCTTCGACGTAGGTTTGCTCAGCTTGTTGCTGTTGCGACCTGGATTCTCCCAAGTCCAACCATGCATCAATTGATCCTGACGATGCGAAGTTTGAGCCCCACCTACATGTTTACAGAGCGATCCCTGCAACTCAAAGTTCGCTGAGAGTCCTTGAGACCGCGGCATGGGTGGTCTATAATCAATCACGGTACTTGGAGGTCTCGCAGCTGTACAAAACTTACACACGGTTGGCTTTGTTGTTCTCTTTGTGCTACGTCATGACGGTCCGGTCGCTGCGCTCGAAGAGGCCTTTTTTGATGACGGCATCAATGGCCGTTGAGCTGGACCTAATGTCCAATTTCATATGCGTCGTCTATCAGCAACGTACATACATGTACATTAGGTAGCGGCGCCTGCACCATTGCCCTTATTCGAACGTTAAACTGATACTCTTACATGTATATAGGACACGTGCTCCCGGACGAGAAGTAGTACTCTGGCTGGTTCTTGAGCAGTGACAACACGGCACTGTCCTTGTGTGGCCAAGGTTGGAAGGACGCAGCACACTGCGGGGGGTCTGGTCGGCTTCGGCAGGAAGTTGGGCGTTGCCCGTACGGAATTAAGCGATTCAAACAGAGCCTTTTCTCAGACCGGAGCCCGGCGATTTACTTCGACGGTTGACATACAGATTATCCCATGGTCGAAATCAGATGGTCCTTGGAACTCGATGTGGTTATATGATTGGCGAATCTCCCTCGATTTGGGTTCCGGTTGCCAATACCTCGATGACCTTTCTATGCTCTGCGACTTCCTCTGGTTGGTAGGGTGTTTATGTCTTCCGTTGTTTTGTGATGGGATACAGCGAAGTTGTCGCGGGGCACACAGTATCATTCTCCGAGCAAAGGTCAACTTCCTCCAAGGCTGGTCTATGTACCATTGAGCATTATCGACGACTACAAACAAATCCTCACGATTCTAAGCTCACCATTCCTCGTACCTCCGATCTAGCCTCAATCGGGTGCTTTTCACGAAGCCGTTTCGACATCCCCCGACCTATGGCTTGGTGTACTCTCTGGCCTGCCAATTCATTGTCAACATAGGAGGCCCACTGCGAACATTGAATTTAGGGGCATTGTTAACCTCAACCAAGATCCAGTCATGCGTGGGCAATTGCCCGATGAATTCGTACCCCGAGCGGACTGGACAGCTAAACGAATATCGCATAGCACTCATTGCTAACCTGTTTCAGAGAAGCATATAGAGAATCAGGAGCGTCGACTGAATGAGTGGCCTACCCCGTTTGAACCCAGCGAAATCAATTTTGCTTATGCGTATCATCATTGATGCTTCGAATGTCACCGTCAATTGCTACAAAAACTGCTTTGGGATTTTTCTACATAATGAATAGGCAAATAGACTGTAACTTAGTCCTCGGCATTTTGCATCGTGGCTTTGGGTCAGTCAATCCACGACCGATGTGACGTAGACCTGCAGTTTCTCCAAAGACCAGCATGCCACGTTGCCGATGGCTCCGCACAACTGCCGATCTCGCTGCCGGTCAATGCGCAAAGGATCACGGGGGTGCGTTGGATTGCCGTAGACTCCGCGCTTTGTCTTCGTCTCCTCTGTGATCACCGCTAGCATACGCATCGTGTTGTCGGTGCAATTCCCAGCTACGTCCGACCCCACGGGAACCCCGGGGCTCGTGCTTCTTTGGGCCATGTTGATCTCGGCATCGTGCACTTCGGTGTAGCAAGTTTCAGCGACGTAGATGAATCAAAGGTCAAAGCACGTGGTCCAGTAGGGGCTGGAGTGATCAAAGGTTGTCTACTCCTCGGGCTCGGTCATTTTCAAATTGGCCGAGAATGGTACCTTTCTCCGGGTGACGGTGCACCGCTCCATGTTCGCTTCCTCCTCCTAACCTGGCTTATCGATCGTCTATGTAACGGACCCCTGTGCCTTCATTGCTCAAGGATAGCGCCCGTGAATGGCAGCAGACGAAGGAAATGGACCCGGTGCCCCTCTCCGCGGACACCGAGGGACTCAACCACCCTTGCATAGGTACCCGTCACCATGCATCGGGATTCGGCAGTCTCCACGGGCCCCACAGCGGACGGCAGATGAAGCCCGGAAATTCGGACGGCGAAAAACGGGGGTTAGACAGGCACCGGAGTTGGCGGAAGCCCTCACAAGAACCCGTGCTCAACACCGCCAAAGAGGGCCAATTCATGAGTGGCAAAGGAAGCGGACATAACCGGCTTATGTCCACGACATATTGAGACGCTTTGGGACCTCCGGAATGCTCAGTGATCCTTTATCTATATAAATGGTGCGGCGCACGGTTGATCACAGAGACTTGGGCTCATGCTGGCACCTCAAGCAGCGCATGGAGCAAACAACCTGATATAAACAACCTGATTTGTGAAAGAAAAGGTCCATCAAGGAGCAAAGCACAGGCCAAAAAAATTCTCTAAGGCTCTCTCACTTGACTTATTATCCCGCGCATTCGACATTGACTTTCACAAACATTTTGCATCCAAGAACTTCACTAAAATCGGATTCTAACAACTATCCAACATGGGTTCACTGAGTGGCTCTCCCGAGCCCGATTATGGGCGCCGCTTGGCCCCGAATATTATAGACGATATTGCTTCCAGAGAGCCATCTCGCCCCTTTCTGTTTGCGCCGCGATCAAGCAAGCCCGAAGAAGGGTGGGCGCCAGTCACATACCAGCAAGTCGCCAACGGCGTCAACCATGTCGCTCGCATCATCGCGGCGCAAATTAAGTCCTGCTCCGGCGACTCCTTTCCCACGGTGGCCTATGTCGGTCCCAGCGACGTCCGCTACGCAATCATTCTGCTGGCGAGCATCAAAGCCGGCTGCAAGGCGCTGTTTCTCTCGCCGCGAAACAGTGTCGAGGGCCAGCGGAGCCTTCTCGAGAAGACGAACTGCAACCACTTCTGGCACGCCGAGTCGTACTCCCCGATTGTGCAGCCGTGGATCAACGCGCGGCAGATGCAGGTTGAGATGGTACCCGCTGCGGAGGAGTGGCTCGAGTCAGCGCCGGAGCCGTTTCCTTACGACCGTCCGTTCGAGGAAGCCCGTTGGGATCCGTTTGTGGTCCTTCACACCAGTGGCTCCACGGGCATCCCGAAGCCCATCGTCGTGCGCCAGGGTAGCATTGCAATTGCCGACAGATTGCGAAATCTCCCCGAACATCAAGGTACCGAGTTCATCTGGAAAGTATGGGAATCTCGCGCGAACAAGGTGTTTATGCCCATGCCGCTTTTCCACGCGGCCGGCCTCTTGGGCGTGTTAGCAATTAGTGCTATTTGTTACGGCATGCCAGTTGTCCTAGGCATGCCCGATCAGCCTCTGAGTCCCGAGTTGGTGCTCAAGTGTTTAGCGCACGCAGATGTCGATTGCGCCATCCTTCCACCTTCGGTCGTGGAGGAGCTTACACATAATCAGGAGAGCCTAGATGCCCTGAAGAAGCTCAAGTATTTGATTTTCGGCGGTGGTAAGTATCGCATCACGTGTAGAGCGAAACTTTGCTGATCGGCTTTATAGGTAATCTCTCTCGCGCTGCAGGCGACACCCTTGTGAGGAACGGCGTGTTCCCTTCCAATGTCATATCTTCGACAGAGTAAGTCCGGCTTTAGACCTGTGTGACTTGGACACTAACAGCATCCAAAGAGTCGTTCCCTATGCCATCTACTTCCAGCCCAAGCCCGAGCTGTGGCAGTATTTCATCTTCAACAGCGAGGCGATGGGAGCATCTTGGCGCTGCAGAGATGAAAAAGAACGCATCTTCGAGATGGTCTTTCGTCGCAAGGATCCAAGCGACCCTGGCGACCAGGCGGCGTTCTACACGTTCCCGGAACTGCACGAGTGGTCGACGGGGGATCTATATAAAGCTCACCCTTCCCTGCCTGACCACTGGATGTACCACGGCCGTGCCGACAATGTCATTGTCTTTTCAACTGGAGAGAAGCTCAACCCCGTGACCATCGAGGACACCGTCACTGGGCACCCTTCTATCAAAGGCGCCTTGGTCGTTGGACAGGACAGGTTCCAGCCGGCTCTTATCCTCGAGCCGCACGTCCAACCAATGAATGAGGCCGAGACGAAGGCGCTTGTCGACAGTGTGTGGCCGCTGATCGAAGAGGCCAACAAAGCGACGGTCGCTCACGGCTGCATTCTGCGTCAGTTCGTTGCAGTCTCGGATCCTGCGATTCCGTTCCCCCGTGCTGCGAAAGGCACCATACAGCGTGGGCAGGCGGTAAGAGCAAATGAGAAGCTCATTGAAGAGATATACAAGAGGTCTGAAGGAACCGATGTGCAAGATATTGTTCACCTCGATTTCAGCACCGAAGCGGGCCTGACTGACTCCATCATTGGGCTGTTGGAAGCGAAGCTTGGCATCAAAAATGTTCAGGCGGACACAGACTTCTTCTCCGTAGGGGTCGACTCGCTGCAGGTCATGCGCCTCTCGAATATCCTGCGAGGCAGCTTTGAGTCAACAGGCCTCAAACCTGACCAGAGTGCGTTGGCTCCACGTGCCATCTACGCGAATCCAACTCCTCGAACCCTCGCTGGCCACCTCCACTCAGCCGCAAGCAGTGGAGGCTTCAAAGAGGATGATACGGCGCGAGACATCAAGGCTGTGAGTGAACTGGTGTCAAAGTACACTCAGAATCTGCCTGCTGCGGTCGAGAAGCCTGAGCCCCTCAATGATGGCCAGACCGTTCTCTTGACGGGAAGCACGGGCTCCCTCGGAGCGTATCTTCTCGATCGCCTTTGCGCGTCGTCTTGCGTGCGAAAGATTATTGCTCTCAACCGCGGTGAAGACGGAGGTGAGTCGCGGCAGGCCTCCATCAGTGCCGCGCGAGGGTTGGCCCTCGACTTTTGCAAGGTCGAGTTTCTGGGCGCCGACCTATCTCTCCCGGATCTTGGCCTGGGCGACGCAAAATACGACGAGCTAAGCTCTGCGGCCGACCGCATCATCCACAATGCGTGGCCGGTCAACTTCAACATTAGCGTTGCGTCTTTTGAGCCGCACATCCGCGGTGTGCGGCATCTTGTCGACTTTTCTAGCGCAGCGGCAAAGCGCGTTCCCATCATATTCCTCTCATCCATCGGCACGGCGTCGGCTTGGACGTCGAAGGAACCGGTCCCAGAGCGGCATCTGGACGATCTTGCGCTTGCCAGCATGGGTTACGGTCGGTCAAAGCTTGCCGGGAGTCTGATCCTCGACGCCGCGGCGCGAACATCCGGCGTCCCGACAGCTTCGGTCCGGGTGGGGCAGATTGCCGGCCCGAGGGGCCGAAAGGGGCTTTGGAATAAGCAAGAGTTCATGCCGACCCTGATCGCCAGCTCCGTCTATCTGGGGATGCTGCCAGAGCACCTCGGGCCTGCAGAGGAGGTCGATTGGATGCCTATTGAAGACGTGGCCGGGGTCATCCTCGAAGTCTCCGGCATCACCGTGCCTACGCCGGTATCAGAGATCAACGGCTACTTCCACTGCGTCAATCCAGCCAAAACAACGTGGGGAGAACTGTCGACAGCCTTACTTGAGTACTACGACGGACGGATCGAGAAGCTAGTCAGCTTTGAGGAATGGGTTGCGACTCTCGAGAGAAGCGCAGGTGCAGGTGCTGACGTGGCTAAAAATCCAGGCATTAAGCTGCTGGATACGTACAAGAGCATGCTTCATGCGCATCAGCAGGGATTAGGCCATGTCGAGTTCGACATGAAGAGGACAATCAGTCGCAGTCAGACGGCCGCGACGCTCGGTCCAGTGACTCCAGCTATGCTGAGGAATTGGTGCGCGCAGTGGAATTTTTGAACTAGCCATGAGGCCGTTCTATCCACCGACATCGAGAGAGCACAAAGGCTGCTGAGGGAGTCAGTTCTTGAGTATACTCGTAAATTAAATTCACTTCGAAATCCACTTGTGAACACGCGGCTCGGTTTGCCAACGGACGTGTATGCTGACAGGCTTCTCTCCACTTCAGCCAATAATAATAATCCGTTGGGCTGCTATAGGTAACCAACCTGCATCCGGGCGCTCAAACGAACCAGGGCACGGTCGCGGGGTCAGCACTAAAGGCGCCGTCATGGCGTAGTGAGTGACGGCATCATCCACGCGGCGCGTACGAATTGAGAAGGCAGTAAACCGATAAATGGTCAGTGACGCTATACTTGTAGTCAGCTAAAGTATCACTTTGAATAAAAGCTCAGCCCTGCTCCGGAACTGTCAAGACTGTACGCAAACAACATTCACCAGACTTTGCGTCACGACTGGATTAAAATGGCAGTGTTAGAAACTCTCAACAGCCTCATCCAGGCCTCAGAGCGAACGTCAAGCGCCGCAACAGGCCTTGCCGAGATCGGAACACCCACCGCCTCAGTTGCGATCCTGGAAGATGGTGTGGTCTCATCACACTGCTTTTCCACCGTTGGCGACGACACGGAGACCATCTTTCAAGCATGCAGCATCTCGAAGCCGGTCACGGCCGTGGCCATCATGCGCCTCATCGAGCAAGGACTCTTCAAGCTCGATAGCACAGTTGCTGAGCTCCTCCCGCAGGATGTCTTGCAAACCCTCACCGAAGGGGCGCCAAAGACTCAGAGAGCCATGATAGAGAGCATCACGGTCAAGCAGCTCATGAGCCATACCTCAGGTCTATCACAAGATGGATTTCCCGGCTACGCAAACGCCGCAGAAATACCGTCTGCACGCCAAGTCCTTGCGGGCAAGTTTCCGGCGAACACCAGGCGCGTACGACTCGAAGGCCTCCCAGGCCAGTTCTTTTCGTACTCTGGCGGCGGCATCACGGTGCTTCAAATCATTCTCGAGACGACCACTGGAATGGACTTTGCAGAACTGATGGCAGCCCTCGTTCTCAAGCCTCTTGGGATGACCAGATCCTTTTACGAGCGCCTGCCTAATGGTGAGAAGAACGCCGCAAAGGCGTACTATAACGGCTACACTGCCTGCGAGGACGGTCAACGTGTGCTCCCGGAGCAGGCCGCTGCTGGGCTCTGGACGACTCCAAGTGACCTTTTGAAGGTCATCCATGCAGTACAAAAAT
Source organism: Tolypocladium endophyticum (assembly GCA_024339985.1). Taxonomy (NCBI): domain Eukaryota; kingdom Fungi; phylum Ascomycota; class Sordariomycetes; order Hypocreales; family Ophiocordycipitaceae; genus Tolypocladium; species Tolypocladium endophyticum. The sequence continues at coordinate 229,292 of JALHBW010000004.1, forward strand.
CGTTGGACGGCACCGAGGGTGCAATTCTTCGTAAAGAAACGGCTAAGCAGATGCTGACCGTGGTGGATGAGACAGTGGCGCTCTCTTGGTTTGTTCCTAACGAGGCCAAAATCACCTTCACGCACGGCGGAAGCAACGAGCCTGGCTGGAGATGCACCGTCTCGGGTTTTGTCGATATCCTCGGCAACAAAAAGGACGTGCCACGAAATTGCGGCATCGCCGTCATGACGAACTCAGCCATGGGCCATTTGACAATGTGGAGGATCTCGCAGGCTGTTGCTTACTTGAAGCGCTGGCCGCAGGTGCCCAGCGGAGGCCCCTCTGAGCCCATCAGAACTCCGTTTGTCCTGCCCGAAACAGAGCCCGGAAACTACTGGAAATCATGGAAGGGGAAATGGACGGATGGTAAGGGTCATTCCTACAGCGTAGAGGCCGACGAGGCCGGCAAGCCAGTCGTTACCTACGACTCTTTCGGCTCCGTCCGGCTCTTGCCAGGGGCGATGCCGTCGGCGAGACATGAGGGCGGAGACGAGTTTTGCATATTCGTCCTAGAGGGGCTGGATTTGGTGCTGGAATTCAAGGTTAAGGACGGCAAGGAAATCATTGTGCTGAAAGCAAGCGGACCTCAGTCGACCGAAGACTTGGCGAGAGTGGATAGCTAGATTAAATGGCAGATGAGATCCGCTATGGTTAATTGTGCCGTAGAACAAGCCAGACCTTTTCGTACAAGACTGGAGCGGCCTTGTAAAAGCCTAGAGGATGATGAGGCGTTGGAAGTTAGAGACTCATTCCGATACGTGCAGAGCTGCTCCCCGTCAAACTCGTCAAGCGTCCCAGCGCACTTCATAGGTGAGCGTATCACATAATGAAGGACAGATTGCCAGCTATCCATCTCTCCATTCCGGATGAGCGCTAAACAGGCACAACGAGCCGAGACATCTGACGCCTCAAGAACATCGTGCTATTGAAGTCTACTCCTTGCCGATCCTGAAAGCTTCCATGATCGTCGCCGCCTGCTGGTCTGTCGTGAACTTGATGTCGACGTCTCCCACCCTACCCGCGCGACACTCGGCTTCCGTGGCCCACAGAAACCGCTCGTGCTCGTTCGGATCCAGCTTGATGACGGGGGGCTGCTCGACCTCCACGAGAAAGGTGTACTTGATGACGCGCATCCCACGCCTCGTGAGGAAGACGGCGCCGTCCTCGGACCCTTTGCCCAGCTTCCCCGAGTGCTGGGCTCCGAGGCCTACGCGCCGGACGACGCGCCGCAGCAGCAGGCCCGTCTCCTCCCACATCTCGCGCGCCACGCCGTGGAGCAGCGTGGTGTCGTCGTGGTCGCAGGCGCCGCCGGGGATCTCCCAGCGCAGGGGCATCGAGTCGTGCGCCGCGCGCTGTATCAGCAGCACCTGCTGGCTGCCGCCCTCATTGCGGGCGGTAACGAGCGCGCCGACGGCGATGGCGTTGAACTCGGGATGCGAGGCGAGGTAGGTCTTGTGCGGGACGTTGTAATCGGCCAAGGATGTGTCAAAGGTGAAGTCGAAGGCCGGCGCCGCCGTCGGCCCGATGGAGTTGCCGGCTGTGGCGGACATGACGGGCTTGGGTGCCGCGATGCGCAGTATCTCGGCAGGTCCAAGGCGATTAAAGCAAAGAAAATTCCATGTCGCTGGTTTCTATGGCGGGAGACGAGGCATATTTCTCTGATTCGGTTGAGGCTGATTAGCAAGGCAGCAGTGGGCCACAGTCGTCTCAGGTGTGCCGCCTCGAGTTGCCTTGTGATGCCCCCGTAGGCATTTGTCACAAACTCATCGGGAGAATATTGCACCTTCTTACGAAGTAGAACCACCTCGTCGAGCAGCATTGTTGCGCATCATAAGCATGGTCTGTGCATTCACGTAAAGTAACAGGGCGTATTATTCGCACGACTCGCAAGATCCCCCACTGAAACGGGCACACCGTACTTGCATCCACCGGCTCCGTGCAAAGGCGGCAAGGCCACCCACCCTCCAGCAACATCACCTGCAGAATACCTTAGTCCAGCGAAGCACTTCTTACTGACATTCCTGAAGCTCGACGCCTGCGTCTCCAACCGGCACCACGACGCTGTAACTCATTGAACTGTTCCTCGGCTGCACCCCCGTCGTCAGCAGCAGCGGCGTCATCTTCCCATCCTCGGAAAAGAACAACTGCGGCCGCTCCCGGCGGTAAAAGTCCACTGTGCAGCCATCATCGTACGCCACCGCCGTGCTGAAAGCCAGTGTCGCGCTGCCAAACGTCCACGGCCCAGTGTAGTTGCGCGCCCACGCGTGCCGCCCGACGTTGGGCCCGTCGCCGAAGCCGCCCGTGGGCTCGAGCGAGTGCAGCAGCATGTGGAAGTGGCCGCGCTTGTCGCGCCATATGAACGGGTCCTCGTTGGCGTTGGAGAAGAGCGGCTGCGACTGCACCTTTGTGTACGGACCCTTGTAGCCGGAACTGGAGACGGCGACGTTGATGAGCTCGTGGTCCGGGCAGTTGTATGGGCAGCCACGGTACGCGAGCAGCATCGCCGGTGTGTGCTGTCCGTGGTCTCCGTAGTTGTGGTGACTGGATATTAGGGGAAACGCCGATGGGTTGGTCACGTCAGCGTCCCAGTCGTCGTTGTCTTCTCCGGTGAAGACTTGGCCCTTGCTCTCCCAGTGCCGGAGGTCGCGGCTCATCATGACCGAGATGCCGCTTTCGCCGTTGTTGTTATTCCCTGGTCCGCAAGAAAATGTTTTGGTGGTGCAGTTGTCCGCCACATCCACGGGACACCCAATGTAGTACATCAACCACGCACGGTCGGCCGGGCTGTACACGACCGTTGGATTGTGCGCAAATGTGCCCCGGACCTCGGCGGCAAAGGTGTACGGCCCAGCCGCCCCGGAGCGTGACTCTGCGCGGATGATGCGGCTGTACGGCGCCCAGTAGTCGAGACCGCAGCCGTGCGTGAATTCCGAGGCGAAGAGGTGGTAGAGTTCGCGGTCCCAGGGGTCCTGGACGATGTTTGAGCACCACGACGAGGTGCCTTTGCCTGTGAGGTTGTAGCCGCTCACGGGCTTGGCCGGGCGGACGTCGAGGACGCCGCAGTCAGCAGCGGTCCAGCCGGGGTCGCAGTGGCAAGCGCCTCTACGGCACACGCCGTTGAGGCTGCAGTCATCATCTGCGGTGCAAGCCTGGTGGGAGAGAGCGATGAGGGCGCTGAAGAGCAGTAAGATGGCGGAGCTGAGATACCATCGGCCCATGATGTCGATGACTTATACAATCACTGATACGATCAAAGGAAGAGTCAATAAGCTCCCCACGACAGACCAGATAGCGTCAAGGTCGTAATTCTCGGAGCCATCATGCACGTCTACTTATACAGTGATTCGATATGGCGTACACTGGTGTTCAATGCCGACGGTATGGCGACGAGGCGGAGGGCCGTGGGCGATAAGATATCCGACGGGACAATTGCCGCTGCGTGGGGGCTGTATACTCGCAACGACGTTGCATCCCATCCGGCTTACCCCACGGGGAGGATGACCTAGCAACGGTCACCCAAGGATGATCCATGATCGGGCTCACATATTTCGTCTGAAGGTCGGCGCTGTTTCCTCTACTTGAGTGGTCGCCTCTTATACCCCACTCTAACTACCGTACTATCAGGTGTATCGCGCGGCTTGGTGAGCCAGGCACCCGCGCAGGGAAACGGGTCGGCGAAGCCGCGCTCTAATTAGCCGTAGCCTTGTGATCTCATTTCCATTGTCAACCTTTTCCGTGTGCCCACCTCACGTTCGTACTTCATTATATCACGTACGTGTATAGCTGCACCAGGTACTCGCTGGTGAGTTTATTAAGTATCAATACCGCTATCATGTTGATTAACCTCCTCATCCGCTTCGTTAATCGATTTACTTCGTGTACCTCTTTAGCGTGAACGCGGGCGTACGGAAGGAATTATTCCCGCGCGAAGATACAAATGACCCGCAGCCGATTTGACATCATGAGGTGTTACGGAGAAGTGAAAGAACCTCAGCCCTTGAATCATGCACCGCGTCGCCTGCATGTAAGTCATTAGTTGGCTAGCTGAGCGCGTATGACGCAGTCGGCCTCGCGAATCATCGACTGCGAGGTAATCGGAGGTAGGAGGGTGGATGGAAGGGTTTTGTCGTCAAAATTCATAATTGACTTCTTCCATTAATCTTGCCTGGATTCATATGCAGTCAGATTTTCGTCTGCCTCGTCAGGTTCATGGAACCGCGTTATCGGAGGCATTGATGGTAACTTGAAAGCTCAACACACTCGACTCACATATTGACCATGAAGCCGATGGGCATGACACAGTCGCAAGACATTGGCAAAGAACTGGAACATCAGCAATTTCCCTGAGTAGAGCTCGATGCCAGCAACAGCCCGCTGAAGGCTTACTGGGTTTGCCATCTTTGCGATGCGATGGGTCAGGCGGTATTCTTCGCGGCGAGCGCCACTACATCTGCTGCTGACCACCTTCGCAAGTATGTCTGCCATTTCTCTGGTACATGAAGAGTTAATAGCTGAGAAACAAAGAACACACAGGGTCTTTGAAGGTAGTCCCACTGTGGATGGTAACCCGTCGACAGACGAATCTGGTCGGATTAGTCGACCTCGTTTGCACTACAGCGTTGTGCCAAGAGCCAAGATCAACGTGGTTAGGGAGCTCAGCGTGGGTCTTATCGCTAATGCCGATTTAACATTCTCCGTCTTCACGAGTCCGTACTTTGAGCGGCTCGTCTGGCAGCTTGAATTACAACTTTTGGTTCTAGATCATTGGGTGCTGTACTCTCGATTTTACTAATGGATGGACGAGATTGAGTTGACTGTGCACGGTGGTATTCTGTATTCATCCCCGACAACATTACGCGAACAAAAAAAATTGATTGCAGGGCAAAAAAGAATCTGGTCCAGGAGGGGCTTGAACCCTCGACCTTCGCATTACTTAGTAGTTGAAGTTAACAACCTATTAGTACGACGCGCTAACCAACTATGCCACCAGACCGGATTGTTGCAAGGGTGTTGCCTTATTTGCCACTATATTAGTGTGCAAAATATTCAGCCCGACGTCCGGCTCGTAATTCGTGCCACGGCGATAATTTGTTCATAGCCATTCTACTAGTCATATGGCAAAAAAAGATGTCAAAGAGAACTCTCGAGGAATAGGCGTGAACTGCACTTATATTTACACGACTTGTCAAGAATTACATTCTACACCCACAGATTAAGCAAGCCTATCGTTTAAAATGCAGTCACCGTCCCCTTGCGTTAAACGAGCAAGAGCAAGTCGTGCAAGTTGAATCAATTAGCTTCAGTCTTCAGTCTTCAAATGACAATCCGGTAAATTGCATCAGAATACGGAGCACACGCTGCTTATCTTTTTGGCAAGTTTATGGCTAGGCTTTTGAGGCCAGGAATATTGCCTACCCTAGACTAGCGCCAACCAATCTGAAAATGGGTGTCTCAAGACATCTTGTAAGACTCCTCCGGGCAATTCTCATTTCCCAACTAAGAGTCACCTTACTCTATCTTGTAATAGCAAATGCAAAAATAACGGCGGTAAAAAGCACACATTTAAAGCAGAATGGGAAGCTCTTGAAGGGCACACGCCAGGAAGGGGACCAGGGCCCCAAGGCTCCGCACCAGGGCGGGTACTCCACACCACCATTAAAAAAAAATTGCCCCCGTCAACGGGGATCCCGCAACGAGCAAAAAGAACTGGTCCAGGAGGGGCTTGAACCCTCGACCTTCGCATTACTTGAGTAGTTGATTACACAACTTATTAGTACGACGCGCTAACCAACTATGCCACCAGACCGAGTTGTCGTTTTCAGTGTTATTTCGGTATATTTGGATTCCACGAGGTTGCCATAACGAAGATGGGCCCCCAAGGCCACGATGATGAACCAAGCGTAGCTGGAGGGGTCCATCACGCTGCAAGAAAGCTGTGAGAACGCAAAATCACAAATATTTTGGCCTCGACCTTGACCCTGGTGCCTGGTATCGTCGTAGGCTCAACACCTCAGTCAGAAGAGCAACTAAAATGTGCCGGCCCGGGGGCATTGCAAGTTACAACACACCCATAGCAGCCTGAACATACATGTCATCAAATATGGCGTCCGAACAAACAGCCTGAACAAATCTGTGTGAATTTCGCTGTTCAAAAAGCCAATGGTCAATTTGGGAAGGCGCTGAAAGCCGGCGTTGAGACCGGACGCGGCCCCACAATCCCGTAAGCGGCACAAATTGCCAAACACGCGCCTTTAATAAACTTGTTGTGATGTAATTTTTTGTTCACAGCTGCCGTGAAGGTTAGATGATGCTCGATGCTGTGGATGACTTTTCGATTTGTATTCGACTTCTTTGGTCTGCCGATCCCGACGCGGGCAAGCCGAAGCAACTCCGCGGAAGGCGTCGGTGCCGGCGCGGTCGGCCTCAGCCCTACGAGTACAAACGCGGCGCCGGCCGGGGCCTTGGAGGCGCGAGTCCCCATTGATTCCATTCAGTGCTACGTCAGACGGCTGACAACTGCCGCACGCACACCAGCGCCGATTCCAAATGCGATGTCAATGCCAGGGCGCGCGACGACATTTTGGACCACAAGGCGTTAGTAATCCGCCGCATTCAAAGCAATTGCTGCATTGTGACGAAATGAACCACAGAAACACCACGGCTTAGCAATTTTCAATTGCCAGTATCTGCCTATATAATCCCTTCGTGCATCTTGTGTAATGCTGCTTGTAGACCGGACAACACTCGGTTCTTAAACTGTCCATCGAAAACGTCACTTACACAAGCCGGCTTTTTTAAACCGGGATTATCAACCAGCAGTCCCAATCCTGAACCTCAAACGCGAGCATGGCATCCATCGTGTCCTCAGTCGCTGTCGGCGACGCCAACATTTTCTACCGTCATTCAGGGCCCTCTGATTCTTCCGCACCCACCATCCTCCTCCTTCATGGGTTCCCCTCGTCCTCCCATCAGTTCCGAAACCTCGCCCCTTTGCTTGCCGCCAAAGGGTACCGCGTCATTGCGCCCGACTTGCCTGGCTTCGGCTTCACCACCGTCCCCACCAATTACAAGTATAGCTTCGACAGCCTCGGCAGCACAATCGACGGTTTTGTCTCCGCGCTGGGACTTCGCAAGTACGCCATTTACATATTCGACTACGGCGCTCCGACGGGCCTGCGCTTGGCACTCAAGCATCCCGAGCAGGTCGTTGCTATCGTGAGCCAGAACGGCAATGCCTATGAAGATGGCTTTGGCGCCGAGTTCTGGGCGCCGCTGCGTAAATATTGGGCATCGGGAGCAAAGGAGGACCGGGACGCTCTGCGCGGCGCGCTGGAGCTTGGCGTCACAAAGTGGCAGTACACTGGCGGCTCGCCTCATCCCGACAACATTCAACCCGAGGCGTACTACCTTGATCAGGCACTTATGGACCGCGAAGGAAACAAGGAGATCCAGCTGGACCTATTCTATGACTACCGCAAGAACATCGACTTGTACCCTGCCTTTCAAGAATATTTTCGCAAGTCGAAAGTGCCGGTGTTGGCAATTTGGGGGAAGAATGATACGATTTTTATCCCGCCAGGAGCAGAAGCCTTTAAGAGGGACGTTCAGAATCTCGAGCTGCGCCTAGTTGACGCGGGTCACTTTGCGCTGGAGACGAATGAACAAGAGTTTGCGGAGGCGATGCATGCCTTCTTCAATAAGTTTACCGTTTTTTAATATGTAATAAATTGTATCACGGTAACGAAGAGTCTCTGCAACGGTTGCGCCATGTACTGTATGAAGTACATGTACACAAGTGGAAAACAATGGTTCAAAATCATTACGCTGAGTGACCTGTTCGCTCGTGTCTGCCCTGCACATGGCCGATTGGCCTCCCAACTACATGTAGGAACTTCGCCGAACGGCCGGCGCCGTTCGGAGCCGTGATCCAACCTGCGCCGAGCCAGCGACCAACACGACTGATCGAGAACCTTGAGAGACAACATCGGAAGCGGACAATACATTGATTAAACTTAAATGCCAGCTTCACAATGGTGATGTTTTCCCAATGCACATCCCAACCGCTGCCGAGCACGGCCCGATGCAGTCGGATGATAGCGCTGACGGATGGGGTGCCGTGATCCGGCCCGGAGTTTAGCGCCTTGTCTCGGCATCTAATCCCCGGTTGTCGAGGATGATCGCTCTATAATGACCATTTGATCTCTCGATCCAATTCAACTTCAAATTCCATTCAACAGCCAAAAATGCCGTCCAACGAGAGCGTCAAGTCCGCACTGGCCCTCATCGAAGGGGACAAGTCCAAGATCCTGGGCCTGACCATGGGGTCTACACCAGTGGAGCCCGGGCATTACATTCCTAGAGCCGGTGAGTATCGCTCGTTGCCGCCACCCGGGAATTCAAGTGAATCTCACACTTTGCCACTCTAGATGCCCAGGACATTCCCTCGGTGAGCTTCAACGTGCCGGATGCCAACGACACATACATGGTCGTGGGTCTCGACATCGACGCTCCGTTCCCATCTTTTGACGTGCTGGGCCCGATCCTCCACTGGATCCAGCCGGGCCTCCGAGCCGAACAGGCCGAGGCTGGGTCTGCACACGCGCTCAAGGCCACGGCGCCCTTTGTCGCCAACTACATCGGCCCCGCGCCGCCTCCAATCAGCGGCCCGCACCGGTATTGCTTCTTCCTGTACAAGCAGCCAGCCGAGTATGATGCCAAAGCGCACGCGCCACCAGATGGCGCCAATTTGAGCAATTGGAAGAGGATGAGGTTCAGCCTGGATGACTGGGAGAGGCAGACCGGCCCGGGACCGATTTTGGCGGCAAACTATTTTACCAGCAACTGAACGGAAGCTGGGAGGGTGAAGAAATGCAAAAGATATCCATGGAGAAATGAACATTCTTATGTTTGAGTTGCCAGCAAGATTACTGTATCCAAGTCACAGGCCGGACATAATTGATTAGCTGCTTTCCACATTGCACGCCTGTTTACAGTGCCCGCAAGGGTCGGCACTCAACTGATCCAGTGGACCGTTGGTGGCGGCATGACATGTCCGGATTTCGAGTTCTTAGCTGGTATTTTGGTGAACGTGACTCGTGAAATGGATTGGATGATTACAGGTCTTAGTTCATCATCGGAACGTCCTCCCACATTGTTTGTTGGATGAACAGCCGGCGGCGGATAATTGTCAATTGTGGTGTTCCACACGACGTGTCAGCGACGCCGGCGCCGGCGGGAATTGCTTGAAACTCTGTAGGACCCGCATCCGCGTCGTGCTCGATCCAAGCTCTTGCCGGCGCGCACTGGAGCGTGTCCTCAAGTCTTGACCATCGTGAAGCTCGGGGCAATCCGTAAGCCAACTCTCAACTCCGCATTTCACCCTCGCATCGCAGGGTGCCGTATGGCGCTGCGACAGCGGGCTGATTGGTGACGCCATGAACCGATTTCTAAGCAAGGAGCGGAGTGTGGGCCGAGGGACTTACCAAGCTCGGACCGGTAGCTGGCAGCGATGAGGTATTGAAAGAATGAGGTCACGCAGTTGCAATGCTATAAAAGACGCATCTCCGGAAACGTACCTGTGTTCGCACCAAGCAGGACATGACATCCCGTCTCCAGCAGCTAGGCAAACAGCTCGTCAACATGGCCACCAAGACCAAGACCGACATCACGCTCTACACGGCGGCGACGCCCAACGGCCTCAAGGCCTCCATCGCGCTCGCCGAGCTGGGGCTGGACTACAAGGTCTGCAGTGAAAACCAATCCGCTTGGGTGACCACAGAGCATGCTGTGACTGACGCGTGCGCAGCTGTACTCCATTGAGATGATGAAGAATGAGCAAAAGGAGCCGTGGTTTCTCGAAATCAACCCCAACGGCCGCATCCCAGCCATCACGGACAAGCTCCCTGATGGCCGGGAGATCCGCGTTTTTGAGAGCGGCGCCGTCCTTGAGTACCTTGTGGACCGGTACGACAAGGATCACAAGCTCTCGTACCCTAGAGACACGCCCGAGCACTGGGAGACTATCAGCTGGGTGAGTTGAAGCATTTCTCGGCCGTTATTGAGTGCGCATTATTGACTTGAACAGTTGATGTGGCAGATGGGCGGGTTGGGTGAGTCACTAAGGACATTGCTCTTAACACAGACGTATTAACGTGGTGAAAAAGGCCCCATGCAGGGACAGTCGAATCACTTCTCGAGTAAGTGCGGAGGAATCTGACCCGCAACGGCCCATTGACTGACACGGCGCAGGATACGCCCCCGAAAAGATCCAGTACGGCATCGACCGCTACGGCAACGAAACCCGCCGTCTCTACCGCGTCATGGACACGCACCTCGGCAAATCCCCGTCGGGCTATCTCGTCGGCGACCGCGTCACCATCGCCGACATAAGCTGCTGGGGCTGGGTCGCTTCACACAGTAAGTCTCATCTCTTGGTCTCATATCATCGAACCTCACCATGCACTCGCTGACACGCTGCACCAGCCTGGGCCGGCATCAGCCTCGACGATTTCCCGCACCTTAACAAGTGGCTCCTGACTCTGCTGAAGCGCCCCGGATTTGAGCAGGGCCGCCACGTGCCCAAACCGCACACGGCATTTGAGCAGGACTCACTGACCCAGGAGGAGCTGGACAAGAAGGCCGAGGCGGCGCGGAACTGGGTTCAGGACGGGATGAAGGCCGACGCTAAGAAATGAGACGAGTAATGATGTGATGATAAGAATTGGGCAGACACTTGAAATGAAACTTGATGAAAGACGCTCGTCTTTTTATTGTGTCCATTCATTCATGGTCCATTCATTCATGAACTGAGGAACCTGGACTCCTACTCGATTCCGGAGCTCGTGCATACTGTCGAACACGTGTTGAAGAATGCTGCCGCTTCATCAACAGCAGACTGTTGGCCTTGTCGACAGCACGGAAATATAAAGCATTTATACAAATAGGATCGCTGCCAAATTCACAGTCCCTGTCTATAACCGACAAAAGACCATGAGCGGAGAAAAGGCGCTCACTTTTTGGCTTTAACGACGGCCAGCTTGCCCCTGACCGGCACATTCGCCTCCCTCCCAACCTTGGGAAAGCCCTCCACGTGCACCCCCTTCCTGAACAGCAGGCAGTGGCTCGACCCGCCAAAGTGGAACATGCCCGTCTCTTGTCCCTTCTCGATCCTCTGTCCCTCCTTGACGGTGATGTCACACGTGCTCACCTCGTCCATGCCGATGCCGATAAAGGCCATGAGCCCAATGTCCTTGTTGTCCGCCTCGATGAAGATGACGGCCCGCGTCGCCAGCGCGGACAGATACCCCTGCCCGTGCTTCAAGCCCTCCGAGTCGATCTCGGTCGCACCGGCCTCGCCCAGGCCCTCGTACAGCGGCTCGGAGAAGTAGGTGCCGTCGGCGACGAAGGCGCGGCGCACCACGCCGCTCACGGGAGAGTGCCAGCGGTGGTACGACAGCGCCGACAGGAACGCCTGGTAGATGGTGCCGCCGGCGAAGCCCTCGTGCGCGAGCGGGTCGTGCGCCAGCATGTCGAGCGGCGAATAGGGCTGGCCCTTGGCGAAGAACTTGTCGCGGAGGTGCACCCCGTGCGCGACGTTGTATACCTTAGACTCGCACGCGTTGGCAATGACGGAGTCGTCGTCGGGCGAGGCGACGGGGCGTGCCGAGTCGTGGATCTGGCGGGTGAAGAAGTCTGTCGTTTTGACAGGTTAGCTGGTGTCTACAAGGTCGACGATGTGAGAGGGGCACCCACCGTCCCAGGATTTGTAGCCATAGTGCTTGGCCGACGGGTCGCAGATGTACATGTCCTCAAACTTCATCGACGACTCGTACGGCGCGTTGGCAACCTGCATGATGTCGTACCTTCCGGTTTCTCCGAACCAACCCAGCTTGTGGTCTCCGAGGGCCTCTGCCGACGCCGGAGTCTGCATATATGTAAGTCACTCCGTCGACACGTCCCTTGTCAGCTATGGGAGCAACCCACCTGGAGAAACTTGCCCCATTCATTCAGCACCTTCTTGAGCATCCTGTTGACATCCGGGTCGAGGAAGGCCGCATGGCCGCTGCGACCCGTCAGCACACTTCCTTCTCCCAAGACTCAATATCATAGATAGACATACCTCGCCGTTCCTTGGGGCCAATCTAGGATCGCACACATCGGAACTCCCACCACGCCGACGCTTTCCGCCGCGTCCGTCCACTCTGGCGCGCGAGTGACGATGTGGTTGAGCACCTGCAGCATGTGCTCGTAGTCGCGAATCTGCCGCGTGCCCGCCGGGTCCTTCCAGTAGGGCTTCTTTTGCGGGATTTCGTCGAACATCTGCGAAAAGTACATGTACACGCGCGGCGTCTCCTCGATGAATCGCTTGAACTCCTTCATGGCCGGCGTAAACTCCGTCGTCGGGTGGGCGTCGACGTGCTTAGTGATCCGGCGGAGGTACTCGCGATGGACGCGGTGGTCCGCGGGCAGCCAGGCACCTGGTCTTTACTCTTTCATTAGAGAGGACACCAGAGGGCGGGCGGGACAGCGGTCTTACTTGTGGATGCGGAAGTGTTGAGGGATGTCATGCTCGTCGCCGTGCTGGTGCACCATCTTGTCTGTACGGTCGGGGCCACGGAAATCTTGAATTGCAAAGGTCGATTTTCAGATGAAAGCTCTCAGAAAAAAGCTCCTGCGTGGCGCCGAAGCTCTGCGCAGCTCTGCGCAGCTATAAGAACCTCCGAGGCACCCGCTTCGGAGCCCGGCACGGGAAGTGGATGCCGCCGCTGAGCCTCGCCATCATCGATGATGTAACCGCCGGCGCCAATAACAGGACCTCAGCCAGAGACAGCCTAGAACCTGCTTTCTCCCAACTGTCCCAGCTCAAGCCTTCAATTGCGATTTCGTACGGAGTACTTCGCATACGGCCCAACGATTTCATCCGTTCGGATCAATTTGCCTTGGCATGCACAGGCTGCAACCCACTCCCCGCATCTCCGAATGCGTTCACAGCATCCTTGTCATTTGCTGCGACACCAGCGTCCTGTCTAAGCCTTGCACTCCTTGTGCTGCAAGGGTCCAATGCCAATACTTCGGCTGACCCTGCCATTGTGTGGAAGCGACTGTATTGAGAGAGGTTATGAGGAGTGGTAAGCCTCGATTTGAGAATTTGTTAATAGTCGTCGATAATGCTCCAGGGCACATTAGACCTTGCACTGAATCTGTGAGGATGAGTGACAAGATCGGCCTGAGCCCCACAAAAGCCGGCAGTGTCGGCCAAGGTGCAGCAAACGTTCAATCCACGAGTCCATTGCGAGGGTTATATTGCTACTTGAATCGATGCTGCTTGAAGCGCTGGGCCATGCGAAGCCTATGAGTCGGTTCCACCATGCCCAGTCGCTGGGTTGTGAGCTGCCGACGCTGCGTTCATCATACAATTCCATTCCATGAGGTGCTTGATGCATGCATGTGACGGTCAACTCTCTGCTTACCGCACGACGCCGCAAAGAGGGACTGGCTGAGTGATTGAAGATTGCGGATATGGAATTGTCGCATATATGGCACCATCCAAGATTGCGCTCGAGCGCTGTGTACTCAACTGATACGGTTAACGCATCTTGAATACCGCTTTGAGGATACTGCACCGGGGTATATATCGCGGTTCAAACTATTTAAGATAGATCAGTCAGTGGCAGTGAGCCGAAACTTAAGGTGAAACGGTGCCAAGTTGCTGCGCACACATCACAGTTCGGTCCGGATAGAGTCTGCATATATTGCCATATCCTATCAGCTCCTGCTCTCCTTCTCTCAGTTTCGTCGACTCAATTATGCGCATACTCGTAGTTCATTACAACGGCCAATTCCGCGGTGTTTGTATTGCCCATGGGTTAGGTTGATAGCGCTTGGCGAACGTGAGGCTTGAGGCAAGTGCGCCAGCTCCCAACCACCTGTTCAGTTAGTCTAGGCAGCCGTTCGTCTCGTTCCTCTTTTCTACTTTCTTCAAGCAACATACTCGCAGTTATCCGCGCGCGCCTCGCCTACCGCTTTTTCGCCTCGTAGCAGAACTGTCGTTTTGTTGTTTTCTTCTCGTCTCCTGCCGCCTTGCCCGCCGTCGATTGACTATTTCGAGTCTATCGTCCGCGCTGCGCCGCCGCCGCCCACCCTCTCTTGGTCGTCGCTCTTCGAAGTGGACGATCTCGCAGTATATCTCCAACCGAGGACGAGTCGAGGCCCTCTAGTCGGGCCTCCTCGGAGACCGGCGTTTCCTTCGTGCTTCGGCACGTCGTGAGGAGGGTTCTCGACGACCCCGAGGGGACGAGTTTGCTGTGGGACTTCACGACGTCGAGCTTCGACAGTCCAGCAAGCAGCCATGTCTTCCTCTGCCGCTGCTGATGTTTCGGCCTCTGCTAGCCATCCCGCCAAGCCTATGATCACTACGACCATTCGACGACAATGCGCAGTCCTTATCGATGGACTAGATGGCAGCATAGTCGGCGGCAAATCTTTCGGCTTATCGACAGCCTTTTCTACGGTCTTCTTGACGTTCATCTCGAAGGAAGCCAGTCCGTGGGTCGGCCTACAGTTCGTCTTCCCCCTGAACCCGGACAACGAGGATATCGGCATCGGATGCGTCCACATGCGTGAGTATACCCGCAGCCTATGAGCATTGTACGAGGGAAAGCACTAATCAGTTATTAGTCGACCGCCAAGCAGGTGAAAATGGGATGCCGAGACCGGCAACCGAGCAACGGATCATCGTACAGCTCCCGCGCGGCCAGTTCCGCTTCGACACAATGGAGGCTCCTGTCGAATTCCGAAGCCGTTTCCCTGAGGTTCCCAAGGACCTCACCCTTCTCAACATTCGCCTGAACGACGGCGCGAGGGTCGAGGTAATGGGTTTTGGCATTCCGTTCACCGACCCCGACTATCCTAGTTTCAGGACTACACTTGGCAATGAGCCCATAGTCGGCAACATCACGCTACTGGATGTGATAGAGCAACGTCAATTCCTGCTCGCGGTGGACCAATCCTGCGATAGGGTTGAGAAGATGTTGGACGAATCACGAATGCCGCCTGCCCTCTCGTACCCCTGGGGAGAGGACCACGCCTGGGACTACGAGGCGTACAGGGACCGCGTTCTCGACAATAAAGGCCCTGAGTTTCGGACTTGCTGGACGTTCGACAACGATAACATGCACGTCGGAGTCCTCTCTCACGTCTACGCCCAAGACGTGGTATGGCTCGAGGAATCCGCCGGGGAGATTCGGGCCAACCAGATGCGCGGCTATTTCGTCCCGCAGGAGACCGATGGCAACCGGCCATCAAGATACTACGTTGTTATCGCCGCGCCTAAGGGCCTCAAGGATAG
Source organism: Tolypocladium endophyticum (assembly GCA_024339985.1). Classification (NCBI taxonomy): domain Eukaryota; kingdom Fungi; phylum Ascomycota; class Sordariomycetes; order Hypocreales; family Ophiocordycipitaceae; genus Tolypocladium; species Tolypocladium endophyticum. The sequence continues at coordinate 244,677 of JALHBW010000004.1, forward strand.
ATTCGGTGATGCGTGGAGACGTCTCGTCAGCGCCGAGATATTCGAGGTCGACCTCCTCAAGAGCACCGACGACGCCGAGCCGGCCAATTGGGACGCCGTGCTCGTCGAGCACATAAAGAACGTCAAGGAGCTCCAGAACCACCCCGTCGCCTCGTTCGAGATAGTCCTCCTCGTGCGCCGCCCAACGGCACCGAGCCGCGGCCCAGACTTCGAGATCGCTTCTTTTAGTGATCGGTCGGCTGCCAACGCCGAGCTCGAACGTAGCCCGACGAGCTAGACGCTCCTCGCGCTCAAGTTCGATACGCAGCTCCGAGAGGTCCAGCGTAAAGTCAACGCCGTCTGCACCTTTCTCCCTGGCTCCATGCCAACCAACCCCGTCGCGCTTGGATACGACAGCCGCGAACAGGTCCAGATAGATAGGAACCTGCTCGATACTCGCCTCGGCTTCCACATGGCCCTTCACCGCGCGCTGCTACGCGGCAATGGGTTCTACGACACCTTGCGCCAACGCCAAATCGCTTTGCGAGGCGGCATAGACAACATGGTAGCCCTGACTCTCGCCCGTGAGCCGCCGACGACTCCTCTCCCGACTTTGCCGACCGTCAACTACCTGGACGAATTGTCGGAGGACCGCATTGTCGCTCTCCTCGAGGAGGCTCTGCCTGCAGATCGTGGCCGATTCCGCCGCTATTTTAGCAACGTGCCTCTAGGGCTGGCGATAATCTCAGCAGTATGTACCTCCCACCTACATGTATTCTGTTCGGACTAATCGACTAACGAGACATCACCTAGGGACCCGGGTTCGGCAAGACTACTGCCATAGCCGTCGGCGCTGTTGGCCTGATATATCACGCCAAACACATATATTGCGGTGCGCCAACCCATGTTGCCGTCGACAACTTCGCGGCCCGTCTCCACGAGGTGTCGAGTCGGTTCGTCGATCGGTGCGACTATTCAACTCGCCGACCGCTCGTCGTCCGCGCCTACAAAATCCACGACGAGTTCCAAGCTATTCTGCACCTGCTGGAATTCCCCGATGACGTCGACTATACCATTCCGACCACGACGTTTTCTGTTGAGTCCCGCTGGCGCCTGCCCCTATCCGTCACGTATTGGTTCCTCGTGGCCCTCCGCTCCCGCGCCGTCAAGAATATGCCCTCCGAGCTCCCATGGGCCATCCAGGATATCCGCTGCGAATGGGATAGGGCCGCCGACCTCAAGCGACTTCGCGAAGTGGCGACAGGCAAGATGGGCTGGGCCGAGTACCAGAAAGTCGCCATAGTCCCGGAGGAGAGGCTAAAGAGGATGGTTGATCGGATCATCTTCAGCGCAGAGGCATTATGCACGACTCCGGCCTCCTCATGCCAGCCGCCTTACTACCTCTTCAAGAACGAAAAGGCGAAGGCCATCGCCGTGGACGAGGCAGGCAACATTAGCCGCGCAGACCTGTATACCCTCTGGGGTAATACCTTGCTGCCCTGCTTGCTCGCTGGCGACGAGAAGCAGCTGTCTCCATGCGTCATGACGACCACGGAGAAGGATGCGCTTAAGAACCCTCTGAATCGGCACGTTCGGGATGGCAAGGTATCGCCGTTGGTCTTCTTCAAGTCGATAGGCTGGCCCGTCTACCGCCTTCGCATCCAGCTGCGCATGGCCAGAGGACTCTTCGAGTTGTGCCATGAAGAGGTCTATAAGGACCTCCCCTTTGATTATGCCCCCTTCTGCGAGATCAGCCAGCCGCAGCACGCCATCGGGGTGAAGCTCGAAGAGTTCCTTCGAGCCAGGTTCAAGGATCTCAAAGCAGCCCCTGAAGGAACGCTCCGCGCCGTCTGGGTCCATTGCAAAGGGGCGATGGTCTGGAAAGACTCGACGACTATGTCGAGGAGAAGCCCCGATCAGAATAAGGTCGCCCTCGACCTGATCAAGGACTTCGTGGGTTCCGGCGCCGACGCGAGCAAGATCGTTATGATCTCACCATATAAGGCCAACGTCAAAGAGATCGCCGAGCAGCGCAAAGGGCCCGAATACGCCGCCCTCGAGAAAATGCCGGCCGCAGCAACCGTCGACTCTTTCCAGGGTCGAGAAGGGGATATCTCCGTGGTCGTTATGGCTACGTCGAAGAACGCTGGCGGCCCAGGCTTCACTCGCGACGAGCAACGACTCAACGTTATGCTCAGCCGACAGCGCTGCGGACTGATCATCGTGGGCGACAAGAACATCGCCGGAGACATGGGCAAGGGCAAGGGCACGGGCAAGATGACCACCGTCAGCGAAGACGGTGGTAAGACGTTCGCGAGCGCGAAGATGCTCTTCAACGTGTGTAAGACGTTGTCGCGCGTGGGTAGGTCGGTCACTGTGAACGTGCCCCAAGAAGGAAAGCCGGCTGGAAAGAAGCCGAAGGACCAGAAACAGGCGGACGATAAGCCTGTGGAGGAGGAGAAGCCGAAGAAGAGGGAATTCAGCGAGGGATCCGAAGACGAAGTACAGGAAGAGAAGAAGCGGCCGCGAATAGACTGCGATTGATGCCAAGGCATGTAGTATCTCCATTTGTTCTCAACTACACCAGCTCCATCAATCCATCCTCGTTAGAGGGGGTATCTATGTTACAATGAGCCTCAGCTCCGTCTTTTTGGCCGCCTCTGCCGAGACACATATTTATGCCTAATCGCTTGACGAGTCGTAAAGACTCTCAGAATTAGAAGACAAGGAAATGTCCATCTCACCCCAGACCCAAGACTCTCATCCTGAAAAATTCGATCAAAAAAAACACCAAGCTGGCTGCCCAGAATGCGGATGAAAACAGCACGCGCAAGGGACATGCAAGCGGCAGACAAAAATCGAGCCGCGTAATTACAATGCATACAGAGAATGAGGGTTCTGGAGGGTGGCGCGAGGAGACGCTGAAGGGCGCATGCGCCCAGGGGTGATCGCCCGACGTCTGGATCGGACGCTGGCGACGTGGTAAACTCGACAAAGGGAAAAAAGCAATGTGCCGCTTAGCTGATGAGTGGTAGAGCTGATGTGTTCAAGTAAAACAATGGCTGAAATCGGGCTTTGGGGTAGTCGACAGTCGTAACTTCGTGAATGTATGTAGTCGGATATCGTCAGATGTCCGCAGACCTGCACCTGCTTGTCTTTCCGCAGCTCGGACTTTCTGATCCACCAGAGATGTAGGGACCGCAGAATAGGTGCGGCCTCACATGACTACGCAGCAACCGCAGCCTCCTTTCTTTTCGTCAATTTGTTGCTCCGGCGCAGCCGAGGAAGTGTCCTGCTTCTGAGGTGGGCGTATCTGGGGGGCGATCTTTGGCTGCTGCGTGACAGGAGATCGTGGGCTCGCCATGGGGCTGTGTGGGGGCTTGTCCGAGATCTTCGGCATCGTCGAGTACGAGCCTTGCCGCAGAGTCGGGCTCTTGGCGACACCAGGCTTTAGCGGCCATTCGTTCGACTGCCGAGGGTCCTCCTCCTCGGCTGGGACGCCGTTCTCGGGTTCGACCTCGGGCGGCCTCATGAGCTCCTTGTCGTTGAGTGGCCGGAAATCCTTGTCGTAGGCGTCACCAAACTTGCCCTGCTTCTCCCACTTCTCCTGCTGAAGCCGTCTGGCGACGGTGGGGAGCAGCTGCTGGTCGGGGGGCAGTCGCGGGTCAGGCTTGTACGAGTTGAGCATCCACGGCGGGTCGCCCTCGGGCTGCCTGCTCGCGGAAGAGATCTCGCCCGCTCTCGTGGACGGCCTGGTGGTGGGCGTGTCCTTGGCGGCGCCCGACCGAGTCTTTGGCCGCCCGGTGCTTAAGCCGTTCTTGGAAGCCGTCGACGTCTTGCGCGGCGTGTTCTTCCTTGGCGAGGTATCGGTCACGGACCGCTTCGCAGCCATTCGTGGCCCCGGGGCGGGATTGGCTTGATCGTTGACGGTGAGACTGGCGCTTCGAGACCGGGGCTTCGGGAACGAGATCATGTCGCCGTCGGGATTCTCGTTCAACCTGCGCGCTGCCGGCGCCTCACGCTCCAGGTAGTCGACGGGGATGGGCGCAGGGCTCGCCTTGGCCACGGGGATGCGAGAGCCCCCCTTGCCGTTGGAGGCAAAGTACGCGCGTGCCTCCTCCTCGGCAATCTCCTCCGCCGTTCTCAGATCCCAGAGAGGCGTCGTCGGTGCATCAGCTTGGTGAGGCTCGACAGCTTCCGTACCCAGCTGCTCCAAGGCCGCAGAGCCGTTCCTGGGTCGAGTGTTGCTCGCATCGTTGGCTTGGGCGGGCCGGGTGTTGCCCATGTCGAAGGAACCTCCTACTCGGTTGAGGCGGCTCTGGCTGCGCTCTCGCCTCTGTTTGCTGGGAGCTCTAGATCTGGGGACGAAGATGCCGGCGGCTTGAAGCTCTTCGCTCTCAATCTTGGCCAGCTTGTCGCGGTGGATCCATTTCGAGTCGTCCTCGTCGCGCACCTCGAGTCCTAGCGTCTGGTGTATCGACCGCTTGCGCTCGTCGCCGATGCTGTGCTGCCGGCGATGCATGGAGCGGTCGGAGGAACCTGCGCGGCCCGTATTCGACTCGGCTGCCAAAGGCGGTGACATAACACGGTCGTCGGTGGTTTTGTCCCACCGGGCTGCGCTCAGGTTGTCGACCGAGTGCATCTTGCGGGCTGCCAGGTCGAAGCCGTGAGCGTGAGGGGGCTGGTACGAGGATGAAAAGACGATTCCATTTTCGGAGCCGTGGTGAGTTCGGTGTGTCTGCGCTGCCGAGCCGGTGCTGTGGTGAATCGCGTCCTGCAAACAGTGTTGTCAATGGGATTTTCATCGGTGCGGCACGCGCTCGTGTGGAGCAGGACAGTCGCATAGGATTGTCTTTGGCGTCATCGACTCGGCTACCCACCTCGACTTGTCCATTAGAGTATTCCCACGGCGCCTCCTCCCCATGGCTGCTGCCCGCAGGCATCAGAGCCGCCGTAGCGGTTGCAGCTGACGAAATGGCAGCCATGGCGATGGCGTTGGCGGTCGGGCCCCCCGCTGCCCCTGAATGCGCGAGGTTCGTGAGGCGGCAATCGTGTCGGGTGCGAAGCGAGCAGCGGTGGTCGAGAACGACGCGACGGTCCAACGGGGCAGAGTTGCAGAGTGATGCGCACGGCTCCGTTGAGATGGAAGGGAAAAGTATGCTCAGCAGCACCGCTTCACGTCGAATGTGGCCCTCGTGCGTCCGGACGCTTGCTGGGATTGGAGGCTGGTGAGGGAAGCGAGCCGGGGTCGAGTAATTTCGCTGCCGGGAGACGCGCTAGACGAGGAAGCGAGCCGGCTGCGGCCAGTACATGAGGGGAAGCAATCGCCGCTGGAGGAGCCGCCGAAGCCGTCGTGACGTCGGCAGCGGCAGAAACGGCCAATGAATCGGTGTTGGATGAGAAGAATCCGCGAGCTGGGATAACAGGCGACCTGAGCTGCTGAGCGGGATGTCTGCCCGGTGTTGCTGCCTTCCTCGAGGAGGCTGGTGCCGTCTGGTTTAGCTGCCCGGGCGGTGTCCACATCGTCCGGAGCTCCCCACTAGGAGCTTCTGGCGGAAGCGCCGTCAGGGGAACCAGCGCTGATGAGGCGCTGGGGATTGGGAATTCCACTGAGGGGCTACGTTATGTTCATTCCGTCCTTTAATTACGAGCACAGGCCGCTGCCGCTGACGAAAGGTAGACAGCAGTGTCATGCGACTGGAAACAGGTGCCATCCGGAGCCAGAGGTCGCGTCTCTCGTCGAGCTGTTGAGAGTGTGCCGCCGGATGAATGAGTCTTCTTTGCCTAGGCTCTGCGTCTCTGCATGGTCCCGCTCCCATTGACCAATATGGAGATGCACTATCAGCTCTCGGCGACTGGAACTTTGCATAGGAACGCAATAATAATATCCGTTGCCCGTTGCCCGTTGCCCGACGTGCTTCCCACTACGGATGGCCCAGAGGATCCGCATCGTCACCGGATGAATAGTGGTCTTCACAGAGAGCGCGTGTTTGAGAGGCGTGTGAAATTAATGATTGGGGATGAGCTCAGGAACCCGGCTGGGGCCGGGGCAATGCGGCCTACCTGGGCTAGCGGCATCGATCCGCGTCGCCTCACCGGCGATCCACAGACCCGTCACGCAACTTGTGTCGTGCGGTTCACCGCGTGATAAGTACGAGCGCGTTCCTGTCAAAGTCTGTGGGAGAGACATTGGCTTGGCTACTCGTATGCACGACTCCAGCCATGGTCGTCTTGCTCCGTACCCCGAGTGCGAGTATTGCTTCATGAAGAAGCCAGGCTTGCACGGCAAGGGCTGGGCCATTTGCCGACAAGTCTCAGCACAGCCGTGGGAGTGCAAACAATATTCCGTATCAAGGTAACATCAGTCGCCGTGCGCCCCAGCTCCTTCCGGCGGTAACATGCTTCATACGCGACTAGGCGCCCAGGTGTATGAGCCTGCAGGAGCCTTGATCTCGGCAGATAGCCGAAATCGATGGCGTACTTACGAATATGTCGTTCGTGAGCACGGTGCGGCTCAATTGTTGTCGCCGGCTCGCCAGTCCAGCTGCTCCATCAGAGATCCTGTCGGCTCGTCGCCTTGGATCTCCATGTCTACAGGTAGTCTGTCCTGCCCGTAGGAGAGGTAAGCGCCGCGTGTCGAAAGATGACTTGGATACAGATTGTAAACAGCTGGGCGGGTCCTCACAATATTGCTGCCTTTGGACTCCTATTAGCCCCTGTATATAGACATACAGATATCATTTGTCCAGAACTCAATAGACTCTAGGCGTTGCAATTGTTCGACGGCACCCAAGAGCCTAGATCTCGTTGCGGACTCAGATGTGGCGCGGATTTGTCACCGTCGTCATTGTACATTACGTAGGCGTCCCCTGGCATCTGCCTTGGACGCAACAACGGCCATGGCAAAACGAATGTGAGGGCGTTGGTTCAAACATTATGGATCTGACGACTGGCAATAGGTACCTATCCCAATCACTCGAGATGGATTATTGATTTTGCGATAAAGCCGACAACGACAACGTCTGGCGTGACGAGGCAGCAGAGGGACGACCCGGTCTCTACTTCGGGGACTCGCTGATGCTAAGCCATGTACGGCAAGCACCAAGCCAGCCCCGCGGTTGGCGCACGCATACATATCTTACCCCCACCCGACGACATCAAGCACGCACCTACATGTACTCCGTACTCGTACTTTGCCTTCACAGTGTCCCAGTCTGACATCGGCATCCGTTCTGACGTGGTCATCCCTCACACTCACTACCATTCCGCCCGCACCCATACACGAGTGGGGTAGCGCCACTCGGCACACAATACAAACACCCTATTACTCGTGAAAAATAAGGCTGTCGCCGCGTGTTCTATTCTGGGCAACACCAAGTTCCGACTCAACGCGAAGTCTGACTCAAGCATATTACAATTGATACGAAATATGGCTATTGAAGAGACATTTGGGGATTTCCCTCCGGGGCTCGATGTGCTCCAGCCTAGGCGGCTCAACCCTGACCTCGATAATGTTGCAGTCGGCTGGATCTCAGATCTTAAAGACAACCTCGCCAACATAGGCGACAGTGCGTATGGTAGTGGTTCTTGGGGATTCACAAGTAAGAGGGTACGAGGTATTATTCCACAGCGCTTGTTCTAATTAAGCTTCCAGTCCTTCGTACTGTTTATACGGAAGAATCAGATACTTTGTTTCCCGCCGCTATAGAGGCGCTTAAAAGATGGACAACGGAGTACTATGTCCACACCAACCGATTTCCCGGGTGGGGTACCATCGGTGAGAAATACAGAAGGAATGACGGGTCAGCAAACGAGGAGATTGCTCGCCGGTTTCGGATTGAAGTACTTGAGGACAAAGACAAGCTCAACTTTCCACACCTTGCGGGTGCCCCCGTCGAGAGGATGAAATCCCTCATTGCTTTTTTTGATCAATGGGTTATCAGTGTAGGAGGAAATCCTTCTGAAGAGTACCCTGTGAATTCGAGGCTCGCAGGGTGTCTAGCGGTTGACTTGGAGTCTCTGTACTCCCTAATTGAGCTATCAAAAGGGCAAATTCCGCCATTGCGCGCTGCAATTAGTTATGAGGAGGTCCAGGTAAGCATTCCATGTCTTTTGCACCTGCAAAGGTTTTGAACTCACTCGAAACGTATCACCTGGAGGGAAAAGACAAATCATTTGGTCTAACTAATGGCATACGTTTAGGCTTGGCGAGGGCAATATACTGGTGCATACGTGTGGGTTCTTGATGCCCGAGCTATTAGACAATATGTTGAGGGAGAGTCGAGTGTCTTGGAAAGAGGGTGGGCTCAAATACGCTGTGAAAGCATTCCGCATGCTTGGTTTCATCAAGCGTCTCATTGGAATCGGGAAAGCTCTTGGGTGATTCTTGATGAATCAGCGCGTCAAAACGGAGAATATGAATTTTTCTTGTCAACTTCTTGATTTGGCGCAGTCTTGCTTTCAATGGCCTATTGGACATGTCCTGTGCCTTGCTCCAGAAAACGGACAATTCAAGGGTAACACCTCAAAAGCGGGTGACACGACAACACCAAACCGCTTAACAGGATACTCTAATTCTATCACCCCGCCACCCGATGGTGCCAATGTCGCTCAAGGAACCACTCGAAATTGTGGCGTTTGGCACCTGGCAGTCGACGGAGATACTTGCGGCTCCATATCGTTTGCGGGGGGTACCACAATCAAAATCTTCCTGGAGATCAACCCATCTCTCGGCAACTCAATATCTGACTGCAGTGCAGCTCTCAAGTCTGGATTGACATACTGCGCCGTACCCCATGTGGCCTGGGATATTGAGGGTAGCCGTGAGCCTGAGTTGCCCAAGCCTGGTTCTTTCCAGGACGATTTTAACGGCGAAAATATGGATAAGTGGAAGGTCTATGACGGCACCTTCGATGCTAAGTCTAAGGCTCTCGTAGCCGGTAACTCACGCGGCGGCAAAGCACTTATTAGTGCTGGCAACTTTGCTGATTTCACTTTTGAGGCCGACATCACGATTCCGAGTGTCGGCAACGGAAATGCTGGTTTGGTCTTCCGTGCCACAAACCCCAGTAACGGTGCGGATGCCTATTCTGGCTACTATGCAGGTTTCGACACCGATGGCAATATTGTCCTTGGACGGGCAAATAACGATTGGACGTACCTCGGCGGTGCTAAAGCACTCATCACAGCCGGCCAAACGTTCCATTTTATGGTGCGAGCTAAACAAGACACACTCGCTGTTTATTTTGATGATATGAAAACTCCAAAAATTGCCATCAAAGATACGACTTACCATAGTGGCCTGAACGGCGTGCGAGTATATCAGACGGGTGCCATATTCGACAATGTCAAAATTGCTCCCGTGATGCCGGACCCGGTTACTTTGGACTTCGGCGACGGAAGCCTTTCTGGATGGACGACTTACGATGGCACTTTTGCAGCTTCAAAAGAATTACTATTGGGTCCCAACTCCGTCGGCGGCAAGGCCGTCTTTAACGCCCAGTTGACCGATTTTACGATCGAGGCCAACGTCCTACTGGCTTCAGACACTGGTAATGCCGGACTGATCTTCCGCGTCTCTGACGCCGCTAACGGCGTGGATGCCTACCGCGGTTACTATGCTGGTTTGGATACCCAAGGGTTCGTTGTGCTGGGTCGTGCAAATAACGACTGGAAGTATCTCGATTCTGCAAAGATGACTGTCAAGAGTGCTCACTGGTATACGATGAGGGTACAGGCCAGCGGTGATCAACTGGCTATCTATGTTGACGATATGCAGACGCCTAAGATCAACTTGCGGGATGCGACATACGTCAAGGGCATGGTCGGCGTTCGAGTATTCCAGACCGCAACCGTATTTGCAAATATCACGATAACATATCTATAGCTTGATGCAAGTTTCGTAAAGAGACAACGTTGCAAAGGCAATAGAATGTTGTCTAGATTGAGCATTAATATGCTCCAGAATGCACCTTACGAAGCATAAATTTTCAAGCGCAGAACTTAGAGCTGGCTATAATTGTATCTTAGTCTCCTGCATGCTTCAATGCGTATACTATTCCTGTATTCAAACCGTTCCCAGTGGAAGCTAGGCAAAAAAACCACGAAGAGCTGACGGGCGTATTCGACCGCTAACCTCGGACTGCACGTCGCCCCAAAAAAAAAATGGGAAAGGCCGGTCGGCGGTTTGCTCATTGCTCCCACACAGGCAAGTTGATGTCGACGACAATTGGTTTATGAAACCGCTTGCCCCCGGTGTGCGGGTACCGACTCTTCATGATGGCAGCATTCACCACACATGTTTCCCTTCTACCTGTCCTCCCGGCTACGGCCTCACGATCGCAGAGCGGCGAGCTCAAATCACCCAAGCCTACTATGCCTCGTACGGGAAGCTCGTTTGCCGACCTAACAGGGCTCGGATCGAGTTGATGTGAGGAAATATCATTGGAAGTACTGCTGAAGTGAGTAAGAGCCTGATCGTCGCCGTCGTTGGTAAGCGCAGGAGAGCGTCTTCCGGTGAGATCAATGAGACTGAGCTTGTTATTCCCCTCTCCAGGATCTGTCCAGGGAACGACCCCTTCCTCAGCGTACGCAACGTCTTGGTTGCCGCTCAGGTCCCAGGTGACACGCTCCGCGCCGCGACCGTCGTGGACGTGTCCACAGACAGCCAGTTTTGGCCTCACCCGCCACAAGGCCCGCCTGAGCGCTTCGCAGCCCGCTCGGCGTTCCTCCGTCTCGTCACGGTGGGCGTGCGGCGGGGTATGCGTCACCACGATGTCGGTCGCCAGCGGGATGCTTTCCCACAGCGTCGGCAAGCCGCTGTCCACATTCTCAGGGTAGTCATAGTAGAATGCCCATAGGCCGTAGCGCGGCGAGTACGGGGAGCCGAAGACGGTAAATTCGGTGTGTGGCCCGGTGGGCGATTTGAGGCGGATGGTGGTGGAGTTGTGGGAGAGGTAAGTTATTGAAGGGCTGGAGGCGAGAAGAGAGAGACAGGCGTCATGAGACTGCGGGTTTTGGTTGTGGAACGCGGGTCCGTGTTCGCTGTAGAAGGCAGAATCCAGCGTGATGTCATGGTTTCCTGCGTTACGGTATTAGACACTGTCTACTCGTCGTCGTCGGGAAAGCTATAGATTCATACCGGCGATGACAATTTTAGCTTCAAAGTCGGCAGCTTCGAGCCACTTGACGGCTTTGGACAGCTGTCATGCTGGATCAGTCTTGCGCTGCGGTTCATTGACTGGTTTAGGCTCACCTCCGAGTAGCTGCCTTGGTTGGTGATGTCACCAGCATGGATGAGAACGTCCCCTTTCGGTAGCTTCGGCATACAGTTGTGCGTGTCCGAGATGCAGACGATCCTCGTCCGCCGGAACCTTGGTGACGACATCCTCGCTACACCGGCGCCTTAAAGCCATATACGGTGTTGCAGTGTCCTCGAGATCGCATCAGCAGGAGGGCTGTCGTTTATAATTGTCTCAGACAAAGGTGGCTAGGGCCGATGCCACAAATAGCCGTTCTCTGAAATGGCGGAGAAGACACTGTCTCAGAGCGTTGGCTGCTGGATGTTGAGTGTGAGATCCCGACGTCAGAAGCCGAGGAAGTCAGCTGGCGACTGAGGTTGGAAGTAGGACTTGGAACGTTGCCGTTGGCGTAGGAGTTGGGCTCTGCTGCTGAGAAGCCTACGACATTGGCTCTCGAAGCATCGCCAACTCAGGTGCACTGATCGAAGAAATGGAAGCGAATTCCAGGGGTCTTCTCGAGAAATTAGGCGCCTAGTGGTCTTTAGTCCTTCGAAACCTGATCAAGGTGCGGTGAGGCGGTGCATGTGTAGAGCCTTGAGATTCGAGCTTGGAGCAGCTGCGCTTCGAGGAAGGCCTTGATGGAGGCCCAGAAGCATATCCTCATCACACAGAAGGGTGTTTCTTTTTTCAACCGCCCAATCGCCCCAGACCAGGAGCGTACCGTCAATCGCCTTCAAAAGCTTGCCGGCGACGCGGTTGACAACCTGGGGTTGCATTGACGTCATGACAACTGGGCGACAATTTCCCAAACGCTTGAACCAGACTGGACACTATGATTCAACGCACAATGAGCGTTTTAGTGAGAAAGCATAAAACGACTGGGCTTGAAGGACATTGTTTGTTTTGTGTCGTTCAGAGCCGCGCCGGATCTGTGATTATGCGATGCGATGCCGGCGTTTGGCCGATTACATCATCGCAACTCCCACTTCAGTCTATGCCTAGGCAGCAATTCGAGATTCACGTCTGGAACAATAGCTAGCTATTCCTGTCCTCGGGCAAATATGTGCCGCATGTAGTGGTCATATCATGGGGCTTGGCACCTAACTACGTGCCGAACACTGTATATAGGGCAAGGTGGCACTGGGCAGGCAGGCAGTGTCGGCTCGGCAGCATTCGAGTACCTAGGCTGCTTGATGGACTGGACATCTCTCCCGGCTATTCGGTTGTCGTCTTCGATTTACCGTTGGCGTGGCATCATGGCTGCCTCCGCCGCGTTTCTTGTGGCGTGGTTGCGCGGTATCTGTATATCTCGTCCCGGGTGCCGAGTCCTTGGCTTCGTCTCGTGTTAGTCCGCGGAACATACGAGTAACTCAATGCCTCCAGACGGCTACTAGGAAACAACCTCGACGGCCGCCAGCTGATCATCCGCTTTGTGGGCCCGTTCGATGATCTATATGTGGCTGGATGCGTGGCCTCCGCATGGTGGCCCCGTTTCTGGTCAATCACGCAGAGGCCGCGAGTTTGCCCCTCCGACCCCGTCGTGCTTTGTCGCTGGGTTTTGTCCCCGTTCGGCAAGCTGCAGCCGTCCTCGCCCCTAGCTGAGGGCAAGATTGCGCACAGTCCACTCTGCACGACGTCGTTGCCCGTTCCAGCGTATGCAGCGAGCTGATTCGTGGCTGGGAGGCAGCCGGCCATTTGCTGGCCGAGCTGGCTAGCTGGCAGTGGTAGTGTACATGGTAGCGGATGCCGTCGTCTCGTCTCACGGCCCCGGCCCGCCCAATCACAAATCGATGAGCCCGTGCGGAGAAGAGGCGGCCGCCTCGCCCGCTGTCGAAAGCCTTGCCGTGAGACACCACGTCCTCCCGATTACAGCGTGGCTTTGACGGCTTTTCTGGCCCCTGGAAGTGGCGGAAGAGACCCGAGCAGCTGCCAATGATGGGTGATGGGGTCAAGCTGATGTGCTGCTCGCCCCACCCAGGGCCCCCCTCCTCCGCGCGAGAATCCCTGCCTTCTACCCCTCCGTCTTTCGAGACTGCCGATAGACGCGGACAAGAGCTCGTTGTGGTTGGGAAGACGGCGCCTGGTGAACAGGGGCTGTCGTTTTTGGCTACGTGAGAGAGGTCGGGGACAGTGATGAGCAGGAGCGAAGCGCCGGTGATGGAACTGAGAGCTCTGCATCGCTAGCCCCGGCCTCCCCTTTGCTGGATGGTGTCGTACATGTCGACCTGACGGGCTGCAGGTCCGGAGGTTCAGCATCCACGCATGGCCACTTAAGCGCGGCCATGTTGTCGTCTCGAGGAACACTGGAGTCCATCTCCCCCGCGGCCTCCCTCCTGCGACCGCCTTGGTCGAGTCGCGAAGCTCTGCTTCGTGTCTCCCAGCTCCCTCGTCGTTGTTTGGCCGAAGCTCGATCGGGCAGAAAGCTCTGGATCGGGGTGGCTCCCTTGCCACGCAGCGGGGAACAGCTGGCAGTCAGTCCCCACCAATGCCAGCGGCGACTAATACACTTAGCCTTGACTCGACAAATGAGCTCGCTGATGCTCTTGGAGCCCGCGTGCGAGGGCTCCAGCTGCGAATCAATAGAAGGTGCTGGATCGAGCCGGTGGGCCTTGGCTCCCTCCCGGATGCATTGTACTTGGTCGTCGTAAGAGCTCTCTGGCTTCATGACTCCGTACCAATCGAAATCAACCACGGGCTCTGCATCCTGGGCAGCTTTCTCGAAAGGGCAGGGAACCGAGCGGTATGCGCAGGCCGATGGAGTCGGAGCCCCTGATTAACATCTCTCGTGACGGGGTGCAGATGGAGCTTGGGTCTAGCAGCGTTGCTGGGTGATGGAGACGCAGCCGATTGGGGCATGTACGAGTACTTTACTGGATGAAGCGAGGTCGCTTCTCACCAGGCCGACCCGCGAGAGGCGACGGACGAGCTATCGCGTGCGCGTCGCTTGTTGGGCAGGAGCGCCAGCACCCGGAGAGCTCCTGACTCTCCTTCACTGGTGTTCGCAGATGGCCTAAGGGAAGGCAGCTGCACCGGCAGATGTGAGTCAGGCTTGCTGGGTCTTGACTGCCGTGTCGTAGCAGTGTGGTCGTCGTCTTCCTCCTGTCCATCGTACCTTGCTTGAACATCTGCCTCGCCGTCCGTTTGGTTTACATCGCATCGCTGCGTGCGCCTCTCGAGAGGCATCCTAAGCTCGCCAAGCTGCTTGGACCTGCTCCCCTCTGCGGGACGCGGTGGAGCTGTTGGTGCTTGCCGTGTATCAGCTTCGAGTATTCTCACCGCTTGTCTCTACGAGGCTTCGCATCCGTCGCCAGGACAATCGCAGGGCAGCTCTGGAGGCTGCGGATCCAATAACACCCGGCGCTGTCCGTCTTTGGTTTCTCTTTCCAACACGCTTTGCCGTCTTGTCGGACCAAGGCGAAAAGCATTTCTCGTCCCCGATCCCTTACTCGTACCAACACGGCGCCACCGTATCGCCACCACCACGCCTCGACCGCTGGAAGACATGCGATTCAGCACCTGAGCCACCGTCAGCCACCGCTCCACCGAACAAGCGCGACTTCCACATACCTACCATACCCGACTCTGCCTCGGACTTGATCTCGCGATTTGTCACTGCATCCTGCCTCTCCTTTGGCCTTCGCCTGCCTCGCCTCGTCCGCCTCGCCTCGTTAGCGGTCCGCTGCTGACGTACGCCCCGTCGCCGTCGTTGTCATCGTCGCCGCAGTCCCCGGTCGTTGCGTTCGCCCGTTGCCCGGGCGGTCTGTCGCAGCGCAGCACCGCCCCGAAGCCACTGCGCCAGTGGCCCGAGTCTTTTCTTAGCACCCCTCGAGCCGTCCCAGTCCTAACCCGCGGCGGGCGGATCCTTGCTCCAGGGGCACCCGAGCTGGAACATCTGCAGCCAGGCAACTGCCCCTCGCTGCGTGGTACCCCTCGCGTCTCCGCTCCTCGGACCGCCACGCCACTTCCGGCACCAAGGGACGGTCGCGGTGAACGGCACCACCACGGCGAGTACGTACCACGGGTACGTTAGCACTGACACGCTCCGTCACCCACTGTCACAACACATCATTGGGCCTGGGTCGCTGCTCGTTGGCCCTGTTTCGTTCGCTGGCGGCGTCTCTGTCGACAGCACGGGAATCGACGGATTGCACCCGCGACTGCAGATCGGCCTTTCTCGAGATTCGTCCCGAGTCCAATCTGACCACTTGCCAGTAGCATCTGCCGGACATCTGGCGCGCAGCTGTTGGTCATCATCGTTCCGTCGGCCTTCTGTCGCCTTTTCCAGGGTGCTTCTCTCGCCTTCTCCGAGACCCGAGCCTACCGCTCATCCAAGGACGCGGAGAGCAGCTTCCACGCGCCAACCCGGCAGTCCTGTCACGAGACGGGCATATACCTTCTGGTTTCCTCTTTCCCGCAGCTTGCACTTCATTCCACTTTGGCCTGTTCATTCCACAAACGCTCGTCCCATCAGCTGAGTTCACACGCCGCACAGCAAACGGACGGCCGAGCCCGCGGTCACACACCCACCGCCGGCACCCCCTCAACCACTCGCTAGGCCCGCTCGCCTGGCTTCTGCGGGCTTTCCCTTGCCTGACACCCCCATCACCCATCCATCGGCCCTCTGTGCCCCCTGTCGAGGCCGCTGGAGCGCCTTCGCGGCCACTGACTGGACGGATCCGCCCCGCCCACGGTTTGCTGGTGTCTGATCCGCCACCGGTGCATCAGTCCCCCCAACCCCCCGGCGAATCAAGGACCCTCTACATCCCCTGGAAGCCCGTGACCTCATCACTCTTCGGCAGCCACCCCAAAGGGAACCGGGTCAGCCCAAGAGCAACCGGACACCAACCACCACCGCCGCCAGGCCCGGTTGTGCGACTTTCAGCAACAGACGAACGAGCGTCTTGTACGACAATCTTCCCCTTCTCAGCTTCTGGGAAGTTGATCGAGGCTCAAGAAAGAGCAGGCCTGATCTCTCGTGCGGGATTTTGCTCTGTCGACTCAGGCTCTCTTTAACGTGCATCAGCGCCCGTCGACCACTGTACGCCACGTCCTTGATCACGACCAACCTGGACCGTCGTGCAACAACCCACGTCAGCCACAGCCTACGAGACAGAGGCGACGTGCCCAGCACATCCCGGCCGACAATCTTGAGAAAGGCCTTCTAGCCTTTCCACTCCTCCATTTTGAACCGCACCGTCTTTCGAGGGCGTCTGCCAGCCTCGACCACTCAACATGACACCGCTTCCACCGGATCCGTACAAAGTCCTCAGCGTTCCCAAGGACGCGCAGATTCCGGAGATTCGGACCGCGTACCGGAAGTTGGTGTTGAAGTGCCATCCCGACAAGGTGCAAGACCCCAAGCTCAAGGCCGAGAAGCAAGACGAGTTCCAGAAGGTCCAGCAAGCCTACGAACTCCTCTCCGACGACAACGAGCGCCAAAAATACGATGACCAGGTCAAGCTCGTGGAGTTGCGCAAGCAATTCCAGGCCAAGGCAAACATATCGACACCTCGCTCGTCTCCCAAGGAGTACAACGTCTACACCGCTGAGCCTGCGCGGTCGACAACCAAGCCGGCTCGGTCGCCAGCGCCTCTTCACAGGACGTACACCACCTTCTCTCGGTCTTGGGAGGACGAGATAGGTCGTGGCCCTCGGATATTCGACGCCGTGCCTACCCGGTCTTCACGACGAGAAGCGAGCTACGTCGAGAAACCGTCGAAGCGGGAAGTCGAGAGGGCACGGGAGAGGCAACGAGACGCCAGAGACGCCAGAGACCGCGAAAAGGAGAGGGACCGTGATCGACGGCTAAGAGCTGAAGACGCGGCTCGACAAGCCAAAGAAGAGCGCCGCGCCGAGAAGAAGCAGCGAGAGAAGCAGAGGGCCAAGGAGATCAAGCGGGATGCGGAGGACAAGAAGCGCTATGCCAAGCCATACATCGAGTCCTTTGACGATGAGGCTCCGCCCTTGAACAAGAAAAAGTCGAGCAGCAAGTATGAAGAGAGGGAGAGGCGGGACCGGTCTTCAGGCCGAGAGGACGTCCCTGCTGTGCCCCCGCCACCCCCAGGTCTGCAGCGCTCCCAGAGCACCTTTGAGTATGCGGCGTCGTACATTGAGGCATCGAGAGCCAAGCTCTATCGAAATGTGCAGCCGGCAGCTCCGACACCCCCGCCGGTGGTCGGTCACTCATCAGCCTATGGCATGCCACCCGACGAGGACGTCCGCCGCTCCTCAGCCAAGCCGCGCCGTGGATCTGGCGACGGCCCAAGACTGTCTCGAGAACGGTCGTACAGGGCTTCCTCGAAGGAGGTCCTGGACGACCCCGTCGTCGTGAATGCATCGCCCACGACTCGACATCCAGCACAGTTCCAGAAGTCAGCGTCGACGACACCCGTCAAGTCCAGTTCCCCTCCCCGACGCGAGCTACCTCGCACGAGCACCATGCCCGTCGACGCCGGCTTTTCCCGGCCTCCTCCGGCCATCGCCAGGGCCAAGACCTTTACTGCATTCAGCAGCGATGCGTCTCCTCGCGGCCGTGAGCGCTCGCGTATGCATGCCCAGATCGAGGAGGAATCTGACTCGGACGACGCATATGAGCGTCGCGCCCACGATCGCAAGCAGAGGAGCAGCCGACGGCACCGCTCCCCCGAGAACGTAGCTCGCTATCAGGTCGACAATGGGCGGGCGAAGCTGCAGAGCTATTCGCGTCGACTTGACCCCGAGCCGGAGCAGGTTCGTTACTACTCCACCTCAGGGGGCTACCCCGTTCCCGTCACCGAGACGCGGCCGTCGATGCCTGCCCGCGAAAGCGGCTACAACGCCTTCCCCAAGGTGAAGACGTCGAAGTCATACGGGCATGATGACGTGCAGTACAGCAGCTACTACGACAGGCCGTATCGCGAGGAGTACTCGGCATATGCATGATTGGACGTTGGGCATATTGATTCGATTCACCACATTTGACAGCGTTGTCTCACTTGAAACATACGAAACTATATTATTAACAGGGACGACGGGGCGCGGGCATCCCCATGGACGGGATGTTGCTCATTGTTTTGCATTTGTTCTGCTTTTCCCCCCTCATAGCTGGTTACAGATGCCAATGACGAAACGAGATGTTGGAAATGAGGCATGATTCTTCACAGAAAGCGCCACGACGCGCACACGAAACGGGATGATTACACGACGGAGAGTCTGAGGTGCTTGCTTGGCGCATTCGGGTTTGGCGTGCGGGAGGGCCCCCTTCGCCCTGGCGCAGTCGTCACTCGCCGCGCAGTCGGAGACGGAAAGTCCTTTGCGGGACGGGCAGCATGCATACCACGGCCTTGGCTTTCGCGCAGAGACGAGGCGTTCTTGGGAGGCGGTAGGATAGGAAGTGCGGCGGCGAGGATACCACGCTCTTTTTGCTAGAGAATAGATGCCGCTTGATGGAACGTGAGTGCAGTGCCTTGGTGCGATCGACATGGGCTGCAGGCTTGTGAACAGAGTGATGCGCTGTGGCTCCCCAGATGAGTCACCTCGCAGGCGTGTGACGGCTTGATCCGAGACCTGTTCAATGGTTACGGGCTTGCTTACATGCCTGTGGTGGTAATACCGGACGGCCTCGCCGTGAGTTCGGTGACGGAGAGACGCGTCTACGTTGGCCGTCGGCCTTGCGCTCACCGAGATTGCGCCGTGGTGTGCGAGGTGTTATTGAACAGCCCGTACACGTAATAGTCTTCGAGAATATGCGAAAGAATTAATTTTTAACTACCCATGCAGATCGCTCTCGCCGAAAATGCACCGCTTTGCGCACACGTGCCCAGCAACTAAGGTTAACTCCCGCATGGCTTCGATGCAAGCAACGCCGTCGCCCCCCCCCCCTCCACGATGCGAGATGATGTACAGAAAATAATGTCACAGGCCCTTGACGCGGCCGGCACGCTCGGCCGGCAGATAGCGGCTGTGCACGGTGAATCCCCACGGCATGTGCACCCACCACTCGCCGTCGAGGTGGTGGAGGTACGTCTTCCACCACTGGGCGTTGCCGCTGCCCAGGAAGAGCATGTAGCTGTGCCCGTCGGCGTGCAGCTTCCTCGCGAACCGCTGCAGCCCCTCCTGCGCCAGGAAGCGCCGCTCCTCGAGCCGCCGGTTCTCGAGGTCGTCGGCCTGCCAGCCGGGGTCGACGACGGCGTCGACCTCCCTCACGATGTGCAGCGTCTGGCGCAGCGACCGCACCGTCCGCGGGAAGAGCAGCTGCAGGTAGCCGCCCTTTGTGGCGCGGGTGCGGCGCTCGCGGGGCGACACGTTGCCCGTCAGGATCTTGCGCCGGGCGAAGTCCTTTGCCTTGTAGTAGAGCACCTCGTCGATGAGGTTGGTGCCGAGCCACATGTTGACCATCTTGTCTATGGTCGCGTTCAGATCCGACTTGGACTGCCGCAGGTCGCTCGCGTACACGATCCGAAACGTCGCGAGCTTGTACTCTAGCTCCAGGAGATGAAGCTGTAGCCGCATGATGGGCTCGTCTCCGATGATGAGGCTGTCCCCCAGCCGCGGCGTTGACGGCCTCCACCCCCCACTGCGGAAGCTTTTCATCGACTTGTTAGACGTTGACGCGGTCGAGTCTTGAGACTTGGCCGACGGCGAGGGGCTCAGCTCCCGCATGAGCATGCTCTGCGTCCTGTGTACATTTCTCGCGTAGTTGACGCAGAGAAAAAAGTCGTGATACGTCCGTCCCGTCCGGCTTGTGGGCTGTTGCCGGATCGCATCCCTTCCGCATTGCGCCGCCACATGAAAGTCGAGGCATTTGACCAGCAGCTTCTCGTAGAAGGCCTCGAGGTACGTTGCCACCGTCTGCCAGTGGACGTAGAACCACATGGCTGAGACGTTCTGGACGCCGTGCTTGAGGAAGATGTGCGCCAGGTTCGTGGCCGGGCCAGTCCTGTTGTATGCCGATAGGCAAGCGTTAAGGACCACGTTCTCGACCTGGTACTGGCCCAGAAGCTCTGCGACCTCCTCCGCCTTGGCGAGGTGCGTCTCGGGCATGTGGTAGCCATGCCCCTGCGAGACGTGCTGCTTGGCGAAAAGCAGCCAAGGCACCAAAGTCCCCTGCCTGAGCGAAGCAGTCAGCGCATGAGCAGTGATGACGGGTAGAAACAGCAAGCGCAAGGAAATACAAAAGATATTCAGCACAGGGGTCACTCACTCGTCCCTCATGATTCGCCCATGTAGGTCAAAATGAACCAGGTTAAACTCGACCCTTTGTGCCGCCCTCATCTTCAAATGTCGTTCCAGCTCCTCCCTGCTGCCCGGCCGCACCACCTCAAGCAGCAGTCGACTCCGCAGCTTCTTCTGCAGCCTCATCAGCGGCCACTGCGCCAAGTCAGGCTCGGGATCGCGCTCGGCGCCCGTGCGGGAAAAGTCTCGCGCGATCACCAGCAGGATCCTGAACTGCGCGTTTTGGTCTGCTTGGATGGCTGCCAGGGGCAGAGGGGACGTCGGACACAAGGCCCGCGGCGGGCTCAGCAGAGGACGGTCGGGAAAGTCGCTTATGCGGGTGACATGCAGGCGCAGCTTGGGGAGCTGGGCTATTTCCACGTTCTCGAGGAGCTCCCAGGCGAGACAGTGGACGCCGCCAAGAGTCTTGTTGGTCGGCTCAACGTCGTGATGCTCTACGACGTAGATCTGCGCCTCCGTCACGTCAAAGAGCCCTGCCTGGACGTGCAGCTGGCCGAGCAGGCTCTCGCCGTACTCCTTCATGAGGTTTTCAGCCTTTATCGTGTCGTCGAGCTCATCATCTCCCGTCAAGCTCTGGGCACTCCACAGCGGGCGGTCCGAGCTCCGCAGGTACGTCTCGAGGATGGTGCGGTACTGTATCTCGTGCAGAGGGTCCTCTATGACGCCGGTGACGAAATCGCCGTCGTTGATGCGGATCGAGACGCGCCATGAGCGGCGCAGGTTGACATCGCCGGGCGCAGACGCATCAGAGTCATCTCCGTCCTGGGGTCGAGACGGATAGGAGCGTATGTACACGACGTCCATGTCGTCTGTGCGGCGGGCTGGTTGAGTGCATGTTCCGTGGTGACGACGTCTGGCGGTCCGAGCTGCAATATATTACAATGTCAGCTATAGTCTCTGTTGTCCGCGAGGAAAATGTCGGAGGGCAGGCTGCTCAGAACAACGAGAACAAGGACGGTGCTTTGTGCTCGGCAGGTGAAATACCGGATCAATGGTTCCTCTAGGCGACTGCGAGTCGTAGGCTCGTCTGGGCCATGGCTCCAGCGGGCTCTTGGCAAAGTTGATATTCACGCCGAGATGCTGCTGTTGAAGCGTGAAGACAGGCGTGGAGTGGAGAAGGGGGGCGATGGGATGCGGGCGCAACGACGCGCTACGGAAGATGAAGAACGCCGGGGGGGGACGGCAGGGGCCGCTGCCGCTGCCGCCGCTGCCACTAACGAACAGGGGATTCGAGTGTCACAGTCACAGCCTCGTCCGCCTCTTTCGGGGCGTCAAGGTTTAGGTTGCTCCCTCACCCTCCTGCGCGGGTTGGGGGCTGCTGCAAGGGCGTGCAGCTCTGGAATAATACCGACGATGACGAGGAAACGTTGCTACCGAGAACGCATGGCGGCCCTGTGCCGGGAGCTCGTGATGGTCACGAACGTGCGCGGCAATTTTCGCCTCTCCGTATCCTTGTGACTTGGTGGCATTGCTGCTGCCTTTCGACTACCGAGCGAGTCTGATTCCGAGACATGTCGGCAGTCAGCCCTAGGCGCCACGGGAACGCGGCAATTGGCGTGCGGTCCTAGCTCTTCTCGGTCGCCTTCTTTGAGGACAAAGCAGCCGCCTAGGCTTCGTTGCCAGCCGCATAGACGCTGCGAGAGAGCCTTGCAAGATGAGGCTGCCTTGAACGGCCACGCAACACCACGCCACCACGTGCAAGCACTGATCAAAGTACGCCTTTCTTTCCAACTTCCTTCATCTCGAGACTCGGCCGCAAATGGGAAACGTGAGTCTCTTGTCAACGGGTAAGGTCGGATAGGCGCGGGCGAATTTGTCTTTTGGACCCCCACGGACGCGATGCGGCGTCACGATAAAGGTGCTGCGGATCTTGACCCGCGCTGATTCCATGATGCCATATTGAGTTCGGCCTATTGCTCAACCCGGGCCTCGACCGGATGGATTCCTGCGAGCAGGCGTTGCATTGATAGCTGGGAACCCGGGAGTATTGTGACTTTTATAGAGCACGTGGGGGGGCTCCTTGCAGCGCTCAACCTCGAGCTCCTCCTCACTCTTACTGCCAGATACGGTCTGCTCCCATCACCACCGTCGTCGTCTCTTAATTGTTTCCCTGCGGCAGCCCGGTAGGGCCTAGCGCTGGCAACGTCATGGCGTGACGTGCAGGGCGCTGTGAATGCCGTAGGCCAAGGCTGACGCAGGAGCTGGATGCTGGTCACCATACGAGCATTTAGGTTGACGCGCACCCGCCGCATCACGTGTGCCAGGCCCGCCCGTCGATCCAGTTCGCCAACTCTGACAGCCGGTGACGTATCCTCGAGCCGCCCTCGCGTTTCTATTTTAACCTCGGCGGCCAACAGACCCGACGGCAAGCTCCAAACGCCCGCCTTTCCGCTCGTTCCCCCATTCTTCCACGCTCCCTCGATTGACGGCGACGGCCATGGCCTTCTGACGCTGCCACCTGCCGTGCGTTTTTTACAACAATTGAAGCTTCTCCCGCAGCTCACCGCCGTGGAGCCAAGCTCAGCCCTACGCCATGGACCAAGGCGCGGCAAACGGCCACGATGGCCAGGAGCATATGCCGCGGATGCGCTTGAGGAAGCCCCAGCACTCTCAGGTGTCGCAGCTCTCGCGCAAGTCGTCGGGCGAGGGTGATGCCCAGCACGGTGACACGGACGGCGAGATGACGAGGTATCATCGCCACCCCAACAGGAGCTCACTTCAACCACCTCCCGCAGCGCATGGCTAATCCCGTCTCCAGCGGCACGTCAACGCCCATCCCCGAGAATGCGCCCCCCTCGACCAAGTCCCTGTCCTCGGCGCGCAAGCACGCCCGCGCGCAGCAGCGCCGACGCCTCTTCCCGACCATCGAGTTCGAGTCGCGAGTCTCCCACTTCGACCCGGAGAGCGACCATCGCGATTTCCACGGCTTCTTCAACCTCTTCTGGATCGGCCTTGCCATCATGGGCATCACCACTATGCTGCGCAACCTGCGAGACACGGGACACCTCATGCGCTTCGAGATCTGGACCCTCTTCACCGTCAAGCTGTGGCACCTCGCTGTCGCCGACTTCCTCATGGTTGCCGGCACCGCCGTCAGCCTGCCCCTCAACCGCTGGATGCGCGCGAGCTCCGCGGATTCCTTCTGGACGTGGAAGAGGGGCGGTATGGCGGTGCAGAGCATCTACCAGGTCGCGTGGCTGACCATCTTCATCGCCGTGCCGTTCTGGTTCGAGTGGACCTGGACGGCGCAGGTGTTTCTGCTGCTGCACACCATGGTGCTGCTCATGAAGATGCACTCGTACGCCTTCTACAACGGCCACCTCTCCGAGACGGAGAAGCGCCTCCGCGCGCTCGATAACCCCGTGGCTGCGGCGACGGACCGCGCCCCTGCGTACGTCTACCCCGAGGCCCTCCGCAGGGGCAGCGTCGTGGAGATGCCGGCCATGCCGAACACGAACGGCAAGTCTGCGTCCCCCTCAAGAGCAGCAGCGGCCAAGGACGACCATCACGGCAGCTCCGACGAGCTCGAGACGCTGCGCGAGGACCTTGCCCGTGAGCTTACGAGCCCCATGGGCAACGTCACCTACCCGAGCAACCTCACCTGGGCCAACTACCTCGACTACCTGCTCTGCCCGACGCTCTGCTACGAGCTCGAGTACCCGCGCACCACCTCCATCAACTGGACCTCGCTCAACGCCAAGATCGTCGCCACGTTCGGCTGCATCTTCCTGCTGACCGTCGTGTCCGAGGAGTTCATCCTGCCCGTGCTCGTCGAGGCCTCGCGCCGCCTCGACTTCGTGCAGGCCACCTCGGGCTCCGTCTCGGAGTCGCTGCTCATCCTCGCCGAGAGCATCTCCTGGCTGCTCTTCCCCTTCATGCTCACCTTCCTGCTCGTCTTCCTCGTCATCTTCGAGTACGTCCTCGGCGCCTTCGCCGAGATCACCTACTTCGCCGACCGCCACTTCTACGCCGACTGGTGGAACTCGACCGACTGGATGGAGTTCTCGCGCGAGTGGAACGTGCCCGTCTACTCGTTCCTGCGGCGCCACGTCTACAGCGCGTCGCGCCCGCACACGGGCAAGATGGCCGCCACCGTCATCACCTTCCTCATCTCGGCCGTCGGCCACGAGATCGTCATGGCGTGCATCACCAAGAAGATCCGCGGCTACGGCTTCGTCTGCCAGATGCTGCAGCTGCCCATCGTCATGCTGCAGCGCACGCGCTGGGTGCGCGGGCGGCAGACGCTGAACAACGTGTGCTTTTGGCTCTCCATGATTATCGGCCTGAGCATGGTAAGCCTCCCTGCACCAGCTCTCCTCACGTCTCTGTGCGAACGAGTTACTGACTGAAACTGCTAGATTTGCGCGCTATATGTGCTGGTCTGAGGGTTCTGCGTAAAACGGGAGCGAACTCTACAATACCGGACGGCTGCGTGCCGAGCGGGAACCATCTGTGCATACGTGTCTTGTACTCTAGACAAAAAGTCACTTGGTAGATTTTGGAAGATACCCATGCGTGGTGGACGCGCGCCTTAATAAATTTGACCCATTTATTCATCCTCACCTTTGGCCAAAGGACGCAGGCCAGACTACCCGTGGGTTAATCTCGGTGATGCTTACGACGCCTTCGAAGGCGGCATGCAGTGCCATTGCAGCACTAACCTTACAACCACCGATCCACTAAGCCTACTACGTACAGTAAAACATACTGCTGCTAGACCCCCAATAAACAGCCGGTGTGGGAATTAACGAAGACGAAGCGGCACATACTTGACACAGAAGTTGATCTAGGGTAGATTCACTGATGACCTGGCCGGTGCCCGACTTGGGCTGCAAGGGGATTTGGGCGAACAAGCATACGTGGACCCAGTAAATGGTCGTCTTAATTGATGATTTGTTTGCTCTCCTGCTTTCATTGTCTTGCTTGAGCCCCCGTTCCGGTGGAAATGATTGCAAATCACTTCGTGAATTCTTGGGCAAATGCTTTTCTGATCAGGATGGACAGGAATTTTCGAAAGGATCTGATCTCAAAATAATATTCTTAGGATTATTCATGGGCCGTGGTCACTCAATTAATAGCATCACGCAGCGAGAAGCTTGTCCAGTTTACGTTCTTCCATTCGCATCTACTTCGTCTGCTTCATCATCATAGAACTAGCTGGCTAGAGTACAGCTTGTCTTGCCCTCTCAGGGCCCGACACCAGGGAATTATCGTAAGTGGAGCGCGAAAAAGACGACGAAACCATAAAGACCAAAATATCAAGTGCAACCCGATTGCTCTAGTGACCGTTCAACTCCGTGAAACTTTTGCGTCTCATGTGTTCCCTGCTTCGTACGCGAAGCCTTTAGTCGACCTCCTCCATGGCGCTGTCGCCAGCGGCGGCCGCGGGGGCGTCGGTGGCAGCAGCAGCCTCGGTGGGCTCGGCGTCGTCCTCCTCGATGTTGAGGCCGAGCTGGACGAGCTTGTGGATGCGCTCGGCGAAGCCAGCAGGCTCGTCGATGGTGAAGCCGGAGACGAGCAGAGAGGTCTCGAACAGCAGCTGGACGATGGACTTGACGGTGCGGTCGTTCTCGCCGTCAGCCTCGACCTTCTTCTTCAGCTCCTGGATGATGGGAGACTTGGGGGAGATCTCGAAGGTCTTCTTGGAAGACATGTAGCTGCTCATGGAGGTGTCACGCAGGGCCTGGGCCTTCATGATGCGCTCCATGTTGGCGGACCAGCCGAACTGGCCGGTTCGGATGGCGCAGGGGGAGAGGCCGAGCTTGTGGCTGACGACGACCTTCTCGACCTTCTCGCCGAGAACGTTCTTCAGGCTCTTGGCCAGGCTCTCGTACTCCTTCTCCTGCTCCTCGCGAGCCTTCTTCTCCTCGTCGGTCTCCTCGAGCTCGAAGTCCTTGGTGATGTCCACCAGCTTCTTGTCCTCGAACTCCTTGAGCTGGGTCATGGCGTACTCGTCGATGGGGTCGACGAGGAACAGGACCTCGAAGCCCTTCTCGCGGAGGGTGTCAAGGAAGGGAGACTTGGAGACGGCCTTGATGGACTCGCCAGTGATGTAGTACATGTTCTTCTGGTGCTCGGGCATGCGGGTGACGTAGTCGGAGAGCGAGGTCTGCTCGTCGCCGGACTTGGTCGAGTTGAAGCGCAGCAGCTTGGCCAGGATCTGGCGGTTCTGGGAGTCCTCGTGGATGCCGAGCTTCAGGTTCTTGGAGAAGGCGCTGTAGAACTTGTCGAACTGCTCCTTGTCCTCGGCGATCTCCTGGAAGAGCTCGAGGGCCTTCTTGACGATGTTCTTCTTGATGACCTTCATGATCTTGTTCTGCTGGAGAGTCTCACGAGACAGGTTGAGGGGCAGGTCCTCGGAGTCGACGACACCCTTGACGAAGCTCAGCCACTCAGGGATGAGGTCGGTGGCGTCGTCAGTGATGAAGACGCGGCGGACGTAGAGCTTGATGTTGTTCTTGGTCTTCTTGGTCTCGAAGAGATCGAAGGGAGCACGCTTGGGGACGAAGAGGATGGCGCGGAACTCGAGCTGACCCTCGACGGAGAAGTGCTTGACGGCCAGGTGGTCCTCCCAGTCGTTGGACAGCGACTTGTAGAAGGAGGCGTACTCCTCCTGGGTGATGTCCTGGGGGTTGCGGGTCCAGATGGGCTTCTGCTTGTTGAGCTCCTCCTCCTCGATCTTGGTCTCCTTGACCTTCTTGGTCTTCTTCTTCTTCTCCTTCTCCTCATCCTCGTCGTCGACCTCCTCGATGCGGGGCTTCTTGTCGTCACCCTCCTCCTCCTCCTTCACCTCCTCGACGTCGGCATCCTCATCGGGAACCTCGGTCTCGGTCTCCTTCTTGACGTGGAGGTAGATGGGGTAGGAGATGAACTCGGAGTGCTTCTTGATGACCTCCTTGATCTTGCTCTCCTCCAGGTACTCGGCCTGCTCGTCCTTGAGGTGGAGGACGATGGCGGTACCGCGGCCGAGCTGCTCACCCTCGGTGTCAGCGGCGATGCTGAAGGTGCCACCGGCGCTGGACTCCCAGATGTACTGCTCGTCATCGTTGTGCTTGGAGACGACGCTGACGCGGTCGGCAACGAGGTAGGCGGAGTAGAAACCGACACCGAACTGGCCGATCATGGAAACATCGGCGCCGGCGGTCAGGGCCTCCATGAACTGCTTGGTGCCGGAGCGGGCAATGGTACCCAGGTTGTTGACCAGGTCGGCCTTGGTCATGCCAATACCGGTATCCCGGATGGTCAGGGTCTTGGCCTCCTTGTTGGGAATGATGTCGACGCGCAGGTCCTTGCCAGAGTCGAGCTGGCTGGGGTCCGACAGCGCCTTGTAGCGGATCTTGTCCAAGGCATCGGAGGCGTTGGAGACAAGTTCTCGCAGGAAGATCTCCTTGTTGGAGTAGACGGTGTTGATGATGAGAGAGAGGAGCTGAGAGATCTCAGCCTGGAACTCGAAAGTCTCGGCCATTGTGACGGGTATCAAAGTTGTGAATCTGGAGCGCAGGGTTAGCAACGCTGCGGAGAGAGATGGTGCCGGAGACGCCAGCGGCGAAGCTAGCCTGGCCAGTCAAGACGCTGCCCGGCGTACTGAGCTCAGCAGCTCAGCAGCGGCAGCACCAGAAAGGCCGGGCAGGACGCTTCGAGTGCTAGAGGCGAGGGGGGCAGAGCAAGCTTACCTATAGACGCTGCGGTGATGGTTGTGTAAATGACAAGCTCCAGAGAATCAACTGTCTCGGGGCGAGGATGTTTTGGGGGGAGGATGGAATGCGAAGCGGGAGAGATGAAGAGAAGGAAAAGATCAGAATCTGAGGGGAGGAAAAGTGGTGAAGCTAAAAAGGATCGCTCTGGCCCGTTGTGCCTGGCCTACTCTCGTCGCAGTCGAGATTCCATGAGATTCTATGGCTGTTGCCTTTCCACAGCAACCACCTGTGCGGGCGCTGATTGGCTGCGGCTGGGCGCTGGAGCACTATGGAGCCTTCTAGAGCCGCCTGCAAACAAAAAGTTGTCCCACCTGGAGTTGCAGGAACAGCCGCCACTGCGGGCGCTCTCTTGCAGGGGTTCGCTGGCAGCTTTCCATTCGGTTCGGCGATGCTTCTCGACGAGACCGAATCTCTCGAATTGGCAATGATTGCAGCCATTGCGAGACCTGGCCGGGTGCAATGCGTAGGGTCCATGGCGAGGCTGACGGCCTAAGGGCATCGGGGTTTCCCCGGGTCTGCATGTGCCAAGGGTCCAGCACTCCGTTGAGTGGGCGCTTATCTTATCGGTGCCTCTCCCAAGTGCCTGAGTACTGTACAGTGGCGAGAACTTACTGCCCCAATTGTACGGACTACGAGTGCGAGTGTATCAAGTTCAGCCGTATCTACAAGTGACAGAAGCCCTGCCCGCCATTCCCCTGCCTCCATCGAAAGCCGAACAGCTTTTGTGTGACATCCGGAGCACGATCAACGCACTCATATATCGAAGCCGTGCCCGAGGCTGCGTTGTGGTTTAATCAGCCCAAGCGTTGCGGATTCATCTTCTTTGTGTCGATGCACTTCCGAAATGCACGAAATAGCTCTAATAATACGCTTTCATACTCCTTTAGAAACTTCCCAAGACCTGTCATGTCTGTCTTGTCCTGATCTCTCTTACGTCAGCTCCATACTGTTCCCGTAAGCGACGTTAAGTACAGTCATACGAAGCAATCCTCCCTGACACCTTGACATCCTGTGCGAGTTGATGCCCAGCATATGTCTCTTATGACCATAACTGAGGTAAAAAGACCCGCTCAGACACACAGACTGAAGCCCTTTCGGAATCGCGACCACTCCACAGAAGTATCATGCGTCGCAAGCGAACTGGTTGAGATTGTCAATGCCAAGTGGGAAATCGTCAAGAGTTGGACTCATGTCCATGTACTCCGTATAATACAGTCTACCCCTGTAGGCAACAGCCTATGTGCAAGTTAATAGACCGTGCCCTGACTCAATCAAACCCACAACTCCTTCGTGGGAAACGCTCAATCCATGCCTACCACATTGCCAACCTGTCTATACTTGCGATCCGCATATGCCAACCCAAATTGCCCCTTCTTTCTCCCGGGTATCATCTCTACAACCTCTCCCACCACGATAACATGGTCCCTCACCCTCATCAGTCCTCCCTCCGGTGCATCTTGAAGCAACTTGCACCTCAGTACGCGCAGCACGCCTTCACCACCTATCACCGGTGGCTTGCTGTCACCTTCATTCAGCGTCGTTAAGCCCGTAAACACACCTTCCACATTTCCCCGTGTGAAGTGGTCCGCAACAGCCACGCCCGCCGCGTCACCTGACAGGATGTGGACGTTGAATGTTCCGCTGGCGACAATGGCATCGAGCGTCCGGCTGGGCGTCGCGACGTTGAATGTGACGAGTGGCACCGGCGTGAGCGTGAGCGACGTGAAAGACGACATGGTCATTGCGCGAGGCACGCTGCCGTGGGTTGACGTGCAGACGACGACTGGGTTGGTGAGCAGGCGCATCACGGCGCGGAGTTGTTCGGGGAGGGAGGTCTCGGCGTCAGGGTCGGCAGTCGGCGATGCAATTGTGGAATTTTGGACAGACAGAGCGGCAGAAGAGCTTTGCGAGCGCTGCATGGAAGGCTCTGGATCATCATTAGCTCGTGTTAAGAGAGACTGCGGACGGAGCAGCTCACGTTGTTGGTATGAGGTGGAAGAGGGTCTCAACTGTGATTGTGACAACGTCGACGAATATGGCAGAGACCGCCTCCCGCTCAACCAAGCGCCAATCTCCAAGGCCCCCAGGACTCCATCATGAACTCCCCTCGCAACGCTCATCCAGCTCAAGGCTCTCCGCGGCGCATCGATTTCCCATCGTCTCCTTGTCCAGCTGGCCACGCCTCCGCGCAACGACACCCCAGCCGACGCCTTGCGCATCAGCCTGCAGTGTATCATTGAAACCACCAGATCATTGTCGTGCTATTCTGGTCAAATTATGTCGACTGGTCGGCAGCGACAGCGATGATGGCGGACACCGGGAATGGGCGTTGCGGCGTAGAGCAGGTTGAGGGACGTTGAAAATGCTTATCGATAAGATCCGCTGCTTGTCGTGGTGCCGGGGGCCGGCCCGGAAATTTTGCGACCCATGGCCAGCTTCACTCCAAGCCTAGGATAAGACCACGCGACATAGACCCTCGAAGCCATCACCGTCCTCAATTCAAACTCTCCGAGGCCTGCGAACGCGCGAGAGGAAATAATGGGGAAGCTCCCCTCCCTGCCCCTGGC
The DNA here is from genome assembly GCA_024339985.1 of Tolypocladium endophyticum. Classification (NCBI taxonomy): domain Eukaryota; kingdom Fungi; phylum Ascomycota; class Sordariomycetes; order Hypocreales; family Ophiocordycipitaceae; genus Tolypocladium; species Tolypocladium endophyticum. The sequence goes on from JALHBW010000004.1 coordinate 275,373, forward strand.
CCTCGCGCCCTGCCGAACCACCCTCACAGCCTCCTGCGCAACATCACGAGCCTCGCCGCGGCCGTCGAGTCAGCAGATCCGCCACGCGACTTTCATTCCACGCCCACGCCGCCCATACACCTTCACGCAGCTCGTCCAGCTGTCCGACGGCTCGACCTACACCCTGCGCACCACCTCCCCCGCGCCCCTCTACCGCGCCACCAAGGACACTCGCAACACCCTCCTCTGGCAGCCCAGCGAAAAGTCGCTCCGAAACGTCGAGCTCGACGAGGCTGGCAAGCTCGCCGCCTTCCGCGAGCGCTTTGGCCGCGGCTTTGACGCCGCTGCTGAGGGTGAAGAGGGCGCTACGGAGGCGGTCGAGGACCAAGCAGGGCAGGATGATGGCTTTGCCGACCTCATCACTGGCTACGCGCCACAAGATTCGAGTGCGATGAAGGATTCGGGACCAAAGAAGGCCCCTACGCGGAGGAAATAGTCATAGTCTCCAGGCATTGTGGACGATCAACGACGGTGTGTACGAAGCAGCCTGACGTACGGCAGCGGAGGCAGCGGATGGCGAGAAGCATGTTCAATATGTACAGCAATAGAGCCCACCGCGGCTTGTATGATATGAAAGACGCGTTCTTGAATCGCAAGTTACAACCAAATCGATTGTCGCCCCTATACTGTGACACGAGAACCAGCTCCGAGGCCTCAATTACAACGCCTATGAAGCAATCTAGTCCGAGTCGTCCATATTCGCCCTGGCGCGATCAATGGCCGTGTTGCCGGGCGGCTTGGCCTGTTGCTGGTACACAGGAGGCCGGTAAAAGGCCGACTCATCATCCTCGGCATCCAATTGCATCAAGAACGTCTCCCACTTCTCGATGAGCTAGTCAAGGTCAGCATCAGTCATGTCAGATGAACGTTGCGGCGACGAGTATTCGGCTTACCTCCTTTTGAGCCTCAACGGCACTTTCCAAGAATGTCTCCACTCCGCTCTTGAAATCCTCCACCTTTTCCTTCTCGAAACGATCGAGCTCGGTCCTCATCGACCGGCCCATCTCCTCGAAGAGCAGTCTCGCCTGGTGCACCTTGCGCTCCGCCTCAGCGACCTCGGCGTTCATCTGGTTCAGTCGGTCTTGCTGGCTCTTGCCTTGTCGGAGGAGCTTGTCCTGTGTAGCCTTCTTCTTCTGCAGCTCCGACTCAGCCGAGTGCCACGCGTAGAAGCCCTTCTGGCGCTGGGTGAAGGCTTGCTTGACAGACCCAATCAGGCGAATATACTCTTCGATGATGATACCAAAGGTCAGGACGTCTTGCTGGGCTTGACGGTCGTACACGTCGCGGATGGTAAGCTGCAGATCGGAGAGGGCATCGAGGGGGCCCGAGAGCGAGGGAGAGAGCTCGACTGTGGAAAGAGCGTGAAGGGAAGCCGAGAAGTCCGCCGCACCGTCGGCCATCATCTTTCGCTGGCCTACCATGGTCTCCATGGCCTTGAGCAGCCCGCGCAGTTGATTTTCCAGAGCATCCAGGTACACCTTGCGGTCGTGGAACCAGTCATCCTGCTCCACAAACTTATTCCCGCCTCCCACGTTGATGCCCAGCGACCCCAGCACACCCTTACTCTCGGCAGGGAGGGGCTCCCTCCGCTCTTTGTGCTTCACGTCGACGTTGAACGCCTCGCTCTCCAAGAAGAGCTTCAGGTCCGCATCGTGCTGCAGTGTCGGGTGCGCCGCAATCTTGTTGAGCATCTTCTCCAGCGCAGCTCGACGGGCCTCGACAAAGTTACTGTCGAATCGGCCGACGGCCTGCTTCTCTGGAGGAGGCGGGACCACGTAGCCAGGGTTGTTGCCGTGGAGAGTTGTGTAAAGCCAGAGGAAGTCGCGGTATCGTCGCTTCACCTCGAACTCTGGGAGCTTGTACGCCCTGGAAGAGGTCTGCGGGGAGTCAGCTTCCGCCAGTGGCACAATGTACGAGAGCAAAGAAGAACCAACCTTTGTCCGCACAGAGTAGACAATGTGAGAGCTTGTCAGGTCCCCGATCTTGACTGGGTCCCCGACCGTAATGTGGAATGCCGGCTTGGATGCTTGCTCGACGCTGACGCTCGGCTGCGTGTTGCTCCTGACGCTGCTCGGTCGCGCCGCGTCCACGGGCGGCGGCTGCCTCGGTCCCTTGGGCCCATCGTACTCATCATCATCAACGTGGTGAGGGTCTGCTGACCGCCGCGCTGGCTGCTGCTGCGGCATGGTCGTGCGGATCACCATCTGCTCTTTCTGGGGCGGCACGGGCGGGGCAGCCTCCCGAGCGGGCACATCGTCATCGCCTCCAGCGCCGCCGCCGCCGCTGAGGGGACCGAGGGGGTCTTCGACGGCCTCGAGGCGCGTAGGCTGGGCGACGAGGCGACGGGGGCCGCGCGCGGGGCGAGGCGTCGTCGAGGTGGTTGATTGCGAGGTCGATGGCTCCGAGCCGGGGCGGTCGCTCTGGGACGGCTGCTGGGAGCTGTTGCCCGAGTCAGCCCACGGCGACTCCTCGACATCCATGGCTGCTGTGCTGGGCCGTGCAAGGGACGGCGTCGAGGATTGAAGGAGGCTGTAGGTGAGGGTGACGGAGGAGGATGCTCGGAGGTCGTCGACAGCTAGCGGCACGTCAGAGGTCGGCTGCTGCGGGTTCCATTGCGTATGGCCAGGCAGGCTCCACGCGGTCGTGGCCACCCGCCCCCCACCCGCTCACACCCGCCGCCGTGCGGCTACGGCTCAGGACAAGCCGGCATTACCAGTAGGCAGAGCGCCACGGCTCAACAGCTGTATACACGGAGAAAGTCAAGTTGGCTCAGCTGACTGAAATTATTTTATATTCTACAGGCTGAGTCTACAGCATTCTCAATGCGCTCGAAACGGGCGCAGCAACGACCCAAACTCCATGACAACCACCAAGCCGCCGTTACGCCCTGCCGCCCAGTCCCGTTGATTTTCTCTTCTTCAAAGTGCCAATGGTTCCCTTGCGCGGTTTTGAAACGACCCGCACGCATGGTATAACTTCCTCAACTCCAGCCCTCGCCGCGTGGTCGAGTCCTGGACCCTGGAGCTCCTAGCGCTCAGGGTCGTAGCACCCTCCCGCAACCACGAGATTCATCCTCGTAAATCGGACCTTCATGACGGGCGTCTTTTTGGTAGGGAACGCGCTGATCTGATCAGGGGTAACCATGACCTCCTTGCCCTTCTTCTTGTGGATGCCGCTACCGGTCGCCGCCGCCGCCGTCTGCCCCGAGGTGGCTGTATTCAATTGCGATGCACCGGCGGTCGCTCCGGTCGCGCTTGCCCCCTCTGTTCCCGCAGCAGCAGCTTCTAGGCCTGCCTGATGAGCTGCCTTGTGCGGATCGGCTGGGGACTGGACGTCCCACAACCTGACAGTTCCGTCTTGGCCGCCGGACGCCAGTACCGTGGACTCGACACTGAAGCTGAGGGACCAGATGCCGCCGCGTCCGTGCCCGCGAGACCGCTTGATGCGAGTTCCCTTGTTGATGTCCCAGAAGAAGATGTTACCGGCACAGTCGGCACTGGCCAAGATCGCACCTGTGGGGGCACACTCGAGCGCGCTGATGTAGTCGGCGTGACCCGAGAAGACCCTCACGCACTGTCCCGTGACGACGGACCACATTCGAATCGACTTGTCTGTCTCGTCGGACGCCGAGAACACGTACATGCCGTTGGGGTGCCAGGTGATGGCCGACACAGCCGTGTCGTGTCCCACCAGAAGGCGCTGGGGCGACGCGTGGTCTTGCATCCAAATCCGTACCATCTTGTCATACCCGCCGCTGAGGAAGTAGTGGCCGTGCGGGCCCCATATCGCGCGATACACAGGGCCGTCGTGCGACTTGTACAGGCACAAACAGGTCCACGACTCCAAGGACCACAAGCGAATATGGCCATCGGCGCTGCAGGACAGCAGCAACTTTGGCCGTCCGTCCATGGCTGCGTTGTGCCTGCCTTCGTCGCCAAACAGCTTCTGGGGAGGCCCAGAAGCAGACTCCGAGAATGACACGTCGTAGATGGGCCCGGAATGCCCTATCAGCTTCCGGCTGTTGAACTTGGCATCCTTCTCGTGACTGTTCATGGTGGGGAGCTCGGTGCCGTCGAGAGACCATACGCGAATGTACGACTCGCCAGTCCCGGCAGCGACGAGCTTACCGTCATCCGAGAAATCCATGCAAGTCACACTGGGACGAGTGTCAGCGATGTTCAATTCCATTTCCACTGAACAAGTCGGACTTACCCTCCAAGAGTATTGTGAAAAGTGAACATGCAAGCGCTGACTGATGTGCCCACACCGCCGGTTCGGCCGTCGATCTTAAAGCGATCTCGATTCTCGCGCACTTTTTGCATCTCGAGCATGATGTCTCGCGGCCGGGACGGCGGCAAAGGAAGATCGGCCCGGCTTGGAGCGTCGGCACTCTCCTCTCGCTTAATCTTCTGGTCAAAGTCCTCGACCAGGCTTGTGGTGCCCTCGGCTGGTGGGTTTCGCCGCTCCTCGTCCTCGAGTTCCGCTCGCACATCGTCGCGCAGATCAGGCTCCATGGGCATGGGCCCGAGCTTGAGAGGTGCCGCGGGATCGAGCACGTCCCTATTGGACAAGCCAATGTTGACACCCGGGATACCCTCTTTGGCATCTATGTCTTCGATGTCGGCATTCTTCGATCTGCGAAACACGGCCTCGAAGCTGAACGGCGTGATGGGTCCGCGCGCAGTGGAGTCGATCTGGCAATATGTAACGAGGACCTGTCGAATGACGGAACCTCCCTGCTCTGACTCTCGCTCAAGGAAGTTGAACAGGTCACCGGTCGCGTGTTGATTGAGCGGGATGCGATACTTATTGTCCTTGTAGAGCTTCGCCATAGAGTTGTCGGCGACATGTTGCGGCAACGTGATGGTCGAAAACGTCTTGATGTCATCAGCGTGCACCGGCAAGAAATAGTGGCCGAGATCCTTGAGAAACAATTTGGAGTCTTCCGCGTATCCGTTTCCAACCAACTCCAAGAATGAGTAAACGAACATGGGCCAGAGAAGTTTTGACAACTCAAACTAAAGTCACTGAGTTAGCGGCACAAATCACCTATTACAGCCACAGAATAAGCCTTACCTTGTATAGATCGAGGTTGTTGTCGACCCAATCCTTCAAGAGCTTGAATGCCTTTTGATACTTCTTCGGGCCCATATTGGCCAGCTGCTGGATGGGCTTGCCATCTGGGCCAAGGTGTTTGGACTCTGCACGAAACACCTCTTCCGTGCGATTGAATCCTCGCTTGAGTAGATAGTCGGTTACCTGTGGGATATAAAGTCAGCTTCGAGATTGTCCGTTTTTGCTCAGGAAAGGGTGGTGAACGGGGCAATGAAGCGAGCACGAGGCGAGCAATACAACATGATCGGCCTCGCGATTAGGCCAAGAGGGCACTGGCGGCGTCAGACTTGACATCTGGGCTGCCAGTTTCTGCGCATTTAACTGCTGAGGATGAAGATCATTTGACAGTAGTCGAGGTACGGCGCGCAGGCGCAGATAAGGTCCTCGAACATGCAGTCGGGGAAAACAGTTCAGGAAAGGATGGAAGGCGAAAGCAAGGGGCAACAGTGCAAACGCCTCAAGGTTGGAGCCTGAAGCGCGGTGCATGTAGCCGTGCGCGTAGCGGGGAGCTGGCGGATATGAAGCCGCCCTTCTCCCTTGCTGAGCTCGCACGTGGCAGGACGCGGCGATTACAAACAAAAATACATGGAGGACCTACAATCTGATTCAAGTTTTGGTTCGACATAGCGCCACCGGACGATGCAGCGGCGGTGTTGGCACTCGGCGCCGCACCGGCCGGCGATGTTGCGGGTTGGCCTGCGTAGTTGTTTGCCGCCGGAGCAGCCCCTTGGGCTGGAGGTTGGCTCGACATCTCCGCAGAGACTTCGCCGACCACGGCTGTGCGCTCGTCAAGCCTTCAACGCCTCCAAGCTGTTCGAGAAGAGATAATTTCTGCCGCCTGCGACCCTCTGCAACGCTGCAGCAGCTGCGATCCTGAAACTGGTTGAGGGAGATGAGCTACTCCAGCATGCGCGTAGATGAGTGCAGCGCCGATTCGCCGCGATGCTATCCGGGTTCAGCACGTCGGCTTGAAGTTTGAGTTGGAGAGGCGGCAACAGGATGGAGAGCCACGTGCGATGTTGGGCGATGAGCTGGTGAGAAGCTGATGAGGAGAGTTTGAGATGAAGATGGCTGGCGTCGCGACTGCGGGTGTCTGCCAACTGCCCGTTGCCTGGATAGCCGAAGATTAAGCGCGCAATGTTGCGGCCACTTCAGCTCCCTCACTGTTGTCGTCTTCTGGCTCAGGTCGAGCTCAATGGGATCTAAGATTGAAGAGGTGTATAAAAACCTTGAAAGTTTCTTATTTTTCTCATTTGGAGAGCTGATAGGCGTGCGTCGCGGAGATGTCCAACTGGCGGGCTTGACCCGTGCAGTAACAGCATCCAATTCTTAGCGCTGGCTCAGTCACTACGGTGGAACTTCACGCGCTCTCAAACCAGGCCATTCACCCCCTGCTACTCAACGCACTCACCTCGAACATTGTTAATCACTTGCTGGAAAAGAAGGGTCCACGGTTTGATGAAAGGAGCAGGTGCACTGGCGATCAATTATTTCCGTTCGAAGAGCAGTACCCGATTGGACCCGGCATTCAACCACAGACGCGCCATACAACTGTCAGCTTCAGTACTGCCTCACATCGCCCAGTCAGTGACAAGGTATCGATATCAACTCTGCTCGAGCGAGCATCAGCTGCCATGGCCACACCAGAAGATGTCGTCATGAGCCAGGGCGACGGTCCCGAGAACTCCCAAGGCCAACCTTTCACCGTCGAGGAAAACATTCACCAGCTTAACGCCATCGACAAGTCCATCGTCGAGCTCATGAACCATGCTGCTACGGCCCTAAGCGCCCTCACCACGCCCGCAATGCCGCCCGGTGCCAACCGGTCTCCAGAAACCGCAGCTGGAAAGCCCGCCCTGGACCCGCCCGCGCAGAAAGAGGCCTTCCGCTCAGCGACAGACTCGTTCCTTACCACGCTGCACAGCGTGGACGTGCGGGTGAAGCGCCAAATTCTGGCGCTGGAGGAGGCGGGGATCGTGAACTTATCCAACGCCCCTCGTCAGGACACCAACGGCGCGGCCAAGGCGTCACTGAAGCCGAACGGGGTTGGCACGGTCGGCGGCCTCGATGTCGGGTGGCTAAATAGCCGGAGTACGGGCGTGGAGCGAGAAATGGAGGCGGAATTGTGGCAGGAGGCGCGTGAGTTTCTGGAGAAGCAGGGAGACAGGGTCAAGTTGGAAGAGCAGCAATGATACCCATGCTCGATGGTTTGAAGCATGCATAATTTATGGTACAAGGCGCCAGGTGTTTACGAAATAGCAGAGATCATTTCCTCAATTCATCCATACCGCTACGCGGCCATGACAGCAGCAGCTATTCCGTGATGTGCAGTGTTCTCGAGTCAACGCAGCACTCGCTCACAGCGCTCCAGATGCTACAGGTTGTTCGGGTTCCTCGCCGGGACTCGTCATCGCGTGTCCCCTTTGGTTAGGCTCGATGTCGGTTATTCCGTCACCCCTTCCCTCAACGTCTCTCAGGAGATTCAAGTACTTCAGCCGCCAGTGGCACATGGCGACTGTGAAGACGCCGAAGAGCACGAATAAGACGCCGCATGCCACGGAGAGTGCCATGAGTGTTGCGCCGTCAGCCCCTACTGCTTCGCTTTGGGACTCATCGCGGCGTCCGTTGGTGACTGTTTCGCGGCAGGACAAGTGTCTATCCGATGCCATGGTCTTCAGAGTAGACATGGCAGAGAATAATGCTTAGTGTTTTGGGAAATAATGCCGTAGGCAAGGAGTCGATTTCTTCAAAGCTCCGAGAAAAATTGAACGCATAAGCAGCAAATACTGTATCCATAACGGACGACCGGTATTTAAAAGACGAACTCTGTTTGCTAACGGTGAGTTACAACGCTACCGCTGTCTGACATACTACCCGAGGACACACCAGATCACGGACTGGATCACGATCACTGATACACCCGTTGCGCTTCCACTTGCTACACTACTCCACAATCGATCTTTGTCAGACAGGCAGCTATTACTTGAAGAGTGGTGAAAGACTGGGCTGCTCGCTCGGTGCAAAGGTTGTCACTGTCCGTCCCCGCGTTCTCAGGAACCATGTACATGCCGCCGAACTCGTCGTGAACCGATCGTAGAGCGGATAGATAACGCATGCCCGTCAAAGTGGTCATGAAATAGCAAAGAAGTGTAATGCATAATTCAGGCGCGTCATGATGGTCTGGGCGCAGATAGCTTTTACCCGAGACTACATCGTGAATGCAAGTAACAGTTCGCGCCATTGCCAACAGGACGCGTGCGCAGGGATGGGACATCACGGACACCAGCGACGTGCGTCATCAAGAACAACCCTAATGAGAAAGCAAAGTTGTTGCTTAATGGTGGTGATTGCACTCGTCGTGGTCTTGTTCCCCCATCATGGCTGCGCCGCAGCGGCTGATCTGCTCGCAGTAATTGTGAGCCATCGAAGGCATGATCACGGATCTGGCACGCAACTGGCTCCCTAGAACACCATATGCTGCAAGAGATATCTTCTGCCACTGCATCCGTGCTTGACAGCAGCCGTTTCCTGGTATCGCAGCTCGACGGGATCCGCGGGAGACATTGCGCCAAGCGAAGCGCATGTTTACTCCTGCGAGGCACGTACATCGCTCCGACTCGGCCGTCAGCGCGTGCTTGCTCTTCGGCTCAGCGAAGAATCAAGTCAATGATCGGCCATCTGAGCCAATGAGCCATTTCCCCGTCGCCGAATTGCAAACAGGAGGCTGAGCGGACCTTGATTCCTGAGGGAAGACGCATGCAGAACACGACGCCCTGAAATGGGATGCATTTCAGTGCCAAGCCCCACCCTGGAGCTCAGCATCCAATCATGACTTTCGCATTCATCGATTGCTTGGCTGCCAGCCGAAGCCTCCGCGAAGGCCATTAAATTATGACCACCTCCCTTTTCGGTGCGTAAGCATCTGCTCGTCCCCTCATTTCGCTTTCCGTCGACGGCTTCCCTTCCCTTCGATTCGTACACGACACAGCGTCGAGTTGAAACGACGGCAAACGAAGGTGCTGCTTCGCTGCCATTCGTCCGAGCGGTTCGCGCGACGGGATCCCCCTTGGAGGTCCGAGTCACCCACCCCATTTAGCCGACGTTTGAAACGCAGCCATGGCCTTCAGTCGAGGGCCGGCGGCGGCGCCCCTTTCCCTTCTCTGCGTCGCGGCATTCGCAGAGATGGCAATGGCTCACGATCACCACGAGGGCGGCGTCAGCAAGATCGTCGACGGAGAGACCGTGTCCCAAGAGCCAATCGTGAGTTTGCTACTGCTCGCGACCCTGCGACGGAGCGCGCTAACGGCACATTCAGGACACGGTACTATGGATTCACATATTTATTCAGATGCTTGCCTACGGCGTCATCTTCCCCATAGGCATGGTCCTCGGTGTAAGTGCCTTCCACTTTGCTCGCCGTCGTCGGTGAAGCTGACCGTTGCGTAGATCACCAAATCTCGATGGCACGTTCCGACGCAAATATTCGGCTCGATACTCGCGCTTCTGGGCTTCTTCCTCGGCCACGCGCACGGCGGTCGCGAGTTCGTTGCGAACAATATTCACTCGATCTTTGCCAATATCCTGCAGATCCTCTTGATCGGCCAAATCGTACTGGGGCTCTATCTCAAGGGTCACTGGGAGAAGGGCTTGAATGGTAGGATCAGGAAACTTATCCGGCCATTCCATTCCATCATCGGAAAGGCAATGCCCTTGCTGGCGTGGGTACAGATGGTCTTTGGTGGCATTACCACCCTCGGCTTCTGCCAGGGCGAGCACGTCGGCCAGTGTGCAGCGCATTTCATTATGGGTGGAGCTTTCATCGCCTACGGCGTGATCTTGACCATCGTCCTTGTCGTCGGCCAAGTCTGGATGCGCCGCAGCGGACGATCCCAAGAATTCTTCGACAGTGCCGTCATTGCCGCTTGGGGCTGCGTCAACACCTTTACTGAGCATCGCTGGGGCACGGCCTGGGTCAAGAACGATTGGCAGCACACCACCATGGGCATCATATGGTGGTGCGCTGGCCTGGCTGGCATGTGGCTCAGCAGAGACCGCGACGGGAACCCGAAGCGCAACTTCATCCCTGGCTTCGTCATATTCATGACTGGTTGGGCCATGTCGGCTCACCCGCAGGAGCTCATGGTCAGCGCCATGACGCATAGCACGTTCGGCAAAACGCTCATGGCGGCTGGCCTAACGCGCATCATCGAGATCGCTTTCGTGTTGAAGGACAACCAATCCACTTCGGCGGACGGCCGCTCTTGGAACAGCTTCCAGTTCATACCTGTCTTTGTAAGTCTCCGCGAGGCAAAGAGGATGATGGTCCGCTAATCAATGCTAGCTCCTCTACGCTGCCGGCTTCCTGTTCATGGGAGCCACGGAAGAGCAAATGGCCCTGGTACACAACTCGCCCCTCGATGGCGTTTCTTACATCCTCATCCTGTACTCGCTGGCTTTCCTCGTCTTCCTCTTCACGAACATGCTTATTCACCTCTACGACCGCCTCGCGAATCCCACCGACTTCAAAAACCTGGCCAACGGACACGCCCGAACGAATGCCCGAGCCGTCGAAGAGGGCCAGCTCCAAGACGCTGAAGAGTTTGAACTTGACGGCTTGATGAGCGATGAGGAAGGCGAAGGGAGCCGCCGGCTGCTGCGGCACAGCGAGGACCAGTCCGCTCTGGACACGCCGAGCACGCTTGGCAAGAACAATGAGTCTTCGGTGCATTGAAAGCGGTCTCGGAATGGGACATGATAATGGAACCCTCGTTCACTACTGCGTACAATAGTGAGAGGTTTGGCATATGGGAACGGCGTTGCGGTGAAAGAACCCTAGATAATTTTTGTATCGCCTCATGTTGCGCCAGAGATTAGCTCTCGGCAGGAGTTTCAATCAGAGAGCATATTTATGAAGCAATTAGCTCCGCGTTGTTGAACTGGGCCCTGCCATTCATAAATGTCTATTCCGCACGGACAGATGATGTGGACCCGGCGGCGGAGACTCCCGCTTCTTTCGCTTCCGCGCAGGGTCCCTGTGGGGGCAGCTCTTGGTGGGGGAAATCTTTTCTGCAGTCCGACTCCAGCGACAGACAGCCTCTCGACGCTTCCATCACTCTCTCCAGCATAGTTGCAACCCACGAGCCCATAACGAGCGCACTACACCCACGATGCCGTCTGTAAAGAACCCCAACGGGCCGTCCAAGAACCGCCTGGCGGCGCGCGCAACCAAAGCCAAGTCGCAGCGGCAGAAGCGCAGCGAGGCGGCCAAGAACAAGATCAGCAAGGCAGACACTACGCGCGGCGCGAGACCGGGGCTCCTGCCGACCAGTGGCCCGAACGCGAAACTGAGCGCCAAGAAGGCGCGGAAGCTGGAGAAGAAGATGAAGCACGCATTGCGAAGGAGGATGGAAGCCGAGGGCGAGGCAGAGATGCAGGGTAAGTTTGCGACCAAGGACGGTGTTCTGGTGATGGGCTAACCGAAATAGATGCGCCCGAGGTCGACGGCGACGAAAAGAAGGTTGAAGAGGAAATGGAAATCATTCAGTGAGATCAGGGGATCGAGTAAAGCTTGGCTCCATGCCGAACGAGTATGGCTGCTCAGCGGAACCTTCTTCCACTGTGGACCGACGCGAACGGCTGTCCCGATACCATCCAAGAGTGCATAGAAATGGCGTATGGAGTTACATGAATGGCTTTGGCTACACGTTTACTGGTTTCTTCAATTGCGTAAACAGGACGAAGGGAAAGGCAGCCTGTTGGAAGATCGCAGACACGGCGCCAGTTGAGCTTCACCAGTGTGGCTGTGAAGGCCCCATCCGGATGCAAACGACAGCGTGGGAGTCCACGTGGATACTACAACTGTCCACATGTTAGCCACGGGGTCGTCCTTCGGCAGCGTGGCCTAAAAGGAGGCACAGACCACGATGTCTGGTGTCACTCGACTTCTCAGGGCTTGCGGCTGGAAGATGCTGGACGCCTTCGTATTTCTGCTTCTAGGGGATTAGCCACGAAATGATGGTGGTGTCATCAATAGAAATATTTTGTGCTCCCGGCGGCGTCAATTGGTGTGTCCGCTCATATTCACGTTTCTAGTGGGCGGTGAAAATGCAAAGTTCTATTCTTTCAACTCAACAATGCGGTCGCCTCCACCTACAATGGTGCACCGCGTTATCTTATCCCAAGGATATTTCGTCTGTCTCCCGTTTTCTGAACTGCTCTACCTTGTGGTGGACTTTCGCCTGCATCACCTTCTCTTCAACCTTTGTGCTTCATTTCCCCGCAACGCATTCGAACTCTGCAAACGCGAATGGCACCGCATCATGTTGCAAGAAACAACTGAATCGATGACCGCTTCTCAGACTCCCGACGAGGGACTTCCCTCGGACGTTGAAACGGAGCTTTCTCGCTATGATCTTCAATATTGCGCTGCAACTCAGCCCGCTCACCGCCGTGTGTCTCCGTGTTTGTAACGAGCTTGAGATGCATTGACTGAAGTTTTGTTTCGCGCAGTAACCGATGAACCATTGACATCTTCAGAAGTAGCCGGGAGCTTTGCCAGATTTCTGCGCAACACCGTCCCGACGGCGTTTATCCCAGGTACTCTCTTCAGCTACCTCCACCGAGCGGCCAACGCGCGTCTAGCCCAGGCGAAAACACAGGGAGTAAAGCTTGCGGATCTCATCATCGGCGAAGACTGTTTGCCCACGTGGCCTTTGCTTCTCTGGGACCCCGATGCCGAACCGCTTCACGTTTCTATACAGAACCGCCTCATTGACTTTGACCTATCGCGGGATCTGGGCGATCTTGTTCGGCGGGACATTATCACCAAGGGAAATATGAAGCTCGCTGAAGCACGGGAGCTGAATATTGAAGTCCACGACATCGCAATCGGGGATAATCTACTTCCAACCTGGGACCCTGAGCAGCCCCTCGAGTTCGAAGAGACGCTGTTCGCTGTTGACGATGACGAGTCGGATACCATGATGTCGCAGCAAGACCAGAGCTCCTCGACGGCGCCATCCGACGTGACCGTCATAACTCCCCTCACTGAAGTCTTTGATGACTGTTGTGTTTGCGCGCTTCGATGCAGCAGTCCGATCTCCGCCTATGACAGTGACGATTCCTCTGAGCTCGAAGACGTTATTGAGCTGCAAAACCTGGTCATGCTACAACCGACGTACGAGGAACAAGAAGAGGATGTCGCGGGCAGAAACATTGTTCACAACACTGACGTGATTGGAGGCGCCGCCGAGCCTTTTGAAGTTGACCTCGAGGTTTATCTTGCCGAAAACGATGAAGATATCGCGGACTTGCCGGAAGTCGAACTTGCAATTGACCGGGAGTCTTATGAGTACTACTTTGACGATGTCGGCGCCGTGGATGTGGAGGTCGAGGGCATGCAGCTATTCTGCTTCGCTGATATCGAAGAAGCTGGGAGCGACAACGACGAGCAGGACGACAGCCTCCACACTCCGTCAGCACAGCCTAGAGTGCAGCCGCTGCCACTGTTTGACAAGGCAGATCTCGAATGCGACGCGCGTGCTACACTCAACACGATCAATGAGCAGGATGACTCCTCAGAGCATTCCGAGGAGTTCACCACTGACCAAGAGCCCTCCGAAGATGAGAACCAGGAATCGGAATGAGTTTGCGCTCGCGAAAGACTTATTTCAATCACTTTAGCTATTCGCACATTGGGTTTTTTTTATTCTTTTACGCACATTACGACCGACCACGCCGAATAAACAAACATATATCCATTTGCGCCTTTGAGACGAGGGAGAAAGGGGTGGAAATCAGGATACCGTTTCAGATGCATTGACCGGGAAGGAACCGGTGTGGGCGACCGTCGAGTTGGCCACCACTTTCGAGGCATGGGAGTTTACGGGATTTGGGATTGACATGAGGCGTTTTGAGGGGCTTTGAAGCTTTCGCTATTTCTTTCTAGACGCATTTTCTGCAAGTATTTGGGCTCCTCAATAACGGAGTACCAGTTTATGCCAACACTCTAGTTCGACGAAAGCTATATACTGATCGTCGCAAAA